>OZ025252.1:46700207-47300207 GCA_964019135.1 Arenicola marina | reverse complement strand
GTGCTGCCGACGTCGGGCCAGCGTCGCACCAGTCACGCGTCACCAACCGCTCATGTCCTGAGCTGATGTCGGGCAAGTGATGGCAAGCGCGTGCGCATAAGGCAGAATATGACTAGAACACAAATGTGACGCTGTAGTGGTTTGCGGAAATTGTAGTGCCTCAAGCTGACCGTTTGACAACCTCGAAATATCAACTATTATTTTTAATCGATCGGAGGTACATATGAACACTTTTGTCTGATAATGCCCCGCTGCCGAGTTCTTTATTATTTTGTTTGGGGTTAAAGTAAATCTGACTGTTCGTTTGCGCTTCACCTTAGACGCCATCTTGTTACTTTTTTGGGGGAATTTTTCAGTTCGGTGTGTTTATGTTATTGATTCTCGAAAATGTCTCTGACATTATCCGTGACTCTTAAGTGCTTACTGTAATGGCATAATCTGATAGCGTACTTCACTTTACAGCCGTACTGTGAATGATATCGGGATTTTGAACCGAATTGTCACACTGACAGACGGGATTGAAAAGTGATAAAACAAAGAGTGAGACAGACGGGCAGCAACAGTCTCAGCTTCAAATTTTGACTATGGTCCCAAATCCTTTAGTGGCATTTGAGTAAAAATGCGACATGGAGCGTCGTGAAAAATTGAAAATGAGAATTTAGAAAAATCTACACCAGACACTGCCCCTCCCCCCCCCTCCTCTCCTCCAGATCCCTTGTGATGTGCTTGCAGACCCACACCCCGCTCCATATAATGTCCGATACATCTAAAGGTGGTGCCATCTAGTGGGTGGATACATAGTTATGTGCAGTTACTGTAATACCAAGCGCCTTCGTGTCATATGGGCAAATATCTCTGGACCCACAATACTGCAGACTAGTTAGGCCATAACTGAACTAACATTAAATACAGTAGTCTCCTACAAGACATCACGCTGCATTTGCTTTAGGGCTGCGAGGATCCTTCAGAACCAATGTTTGTAATATTTTGTGTATCCTAGAAAGCTAGGGACAATCATACACTTTTTGAACGAAAGGCAGTTTTTATTTCCCTCCCCAAACATGAAAGTTACAAATGGCCCTTTTAAGTATTTTGCCGTTGACCGTCATGTTAAAGGCAATTTGACAGAAATGACCAGCGCCTTTTTTCTTCGGTAACATATGTGTTTTAATACGTTTTCAAGAAATTCATAAATCAGCTTTATTGAGAGAAGAAATCTAATTTAAAAAAATAATTGAATAGGTTTACCACACACCAGCTTTAAAACGCTAACAAACAGAATGATCCAATAATCTGAATGAATTTATACAGCAACATCATGTAGAGCTAAATTTCATAGACTTTTATAGTTTGATTCATTATTTACCCCGCGAATGGAAAGAGGCGTGTAGAAATGCCAATGCAAGACTACCACATGTATCTTGCAGCTGGACAGCATCTATTTTAAATTGGCAACACCAATGCAAATATGTTTATAGAATACTGGTTGGGTCCCTGGATTATCATGTAAAGAGTGAAGAAAAGTGGGCAGAAGAATTTAACGAGCACATAGATAGCGGCAAATGGAGTCAAATATATACTTTACCCTTGCATTTTACGATTAATGAAAGTATCAGAAGCTTCCAGTATTTAATCTTACACTAAATTAATGAATAAGCTAATGAACTACACGAATGGTGCATTTTGTTTATTTATTATTAAGAATAACGTGACACCGCTTTCCTGGTCACGTGAATACCACCTGATGTCCAGTCTAACGCGTGGTTTCGCCGATACGGAGACAATGGGAGAATGCCGAAGTCACGATTAGGCACACCAGTGGTACATCTGCGTCGGACCCGCTCTACCCTGACCGAGGTGCATTACCTGTGATATATAGAGAGCTAATTGTGGGACCCTCCGCCACCGAGCCGGTCCGTCTTTAGACACGCGCTGGGGTAATGGCGCCGGCACCAGGGGCAAGGTCAATGAGACAAAGCGCGCCGAGAGGATTAACCGGGTCAATATCGCCCGAGGATGGATTGTTTTCAGGCGTTTTCTGGGAATAAGTGCCAGCATTTGTAGGTCAGTTCCATTGCCATTGCTAGTGGCATGCGGCGAATATCTGCACGCAGGTGGAAGGGGGGGGGGGGGGGCACTTGCGCCATAAGCTCGGCGCATGGAGGCGTATCTTCTCATGGCCTTTCTAATCAAACCGCGACAGAAAATACCATTAAATGACATAAACAATATATGAATGTTGACCACAGATAATTACAAAAGCGGTCAAAAAGTCCAACTTCTCGATTATTATTTAAGGATAATGAGGGTTGTAGGTTTGTGTACCTGACATTCATGAAGACAATCAGAGTGTCCACAGTGTAACAATGTATAGACAGTGTCACACGCGCCGCTCGCAACACGTGGCCAACCCATACGCCACAGAATGGAGTACAATCTGGATTATACCAGTTGGCCGGGTAACACTTGGTGACATATTATTTAGAAATCTGAATGAGAAATAGCCGGTCATGACTATCTATATTTTACCAGCGCGACTTTATGCAAACTAATACCACAATGTATTTGGTGGTGGCTTACAGATCGTTTATGCAGGCTGGATCTGCTAACATATGTCGACAACGCATGATATCTCGTAGTGGCTTGGTTTTTGTTCCTATTCTCAACCACAGTTTGCTATTTCCTGACATGTTGTCGACCCCCCCCCCCCACCCCCCACTATTCCTCCATATTCAATTAATTAACCTCCACGAACCACTGTACTGATGTAGTGCCCCCCACCCCCACAACACTGTACTGATATAGTGCCCCGTCCCCCATAGCACTGTACTGATGTAGTGCCCCCCAACACCACTGTACTGATGTAGTGGCCACCACACCACTGTACTGATGTAGTGCCCCCCCCCCCCCACACACCACTGTACTGATGTAGTGCCCCCCCACACCACTGTACTGATGTAGTGGCCACCACACCACTGTACTGATGTAGTGGCCACCACACCACTGTACTGATGTAATGCCCCCACCCCTACACCACTGTACTGATGTAGTGCCCCCCCCACACCACTGTACCGATGTAGTGCCCCGCCCCTCATAGCACTGTACTGATGTAGTGCCCCGCCCCCCATAGCACTGTACTGATGTAGTGCCCCCCCCCCACACACCACTGTACTGATGTAGTGCCCCCCCCCCACACCACTGTACTGATGTAATGCCCCCACCCCTACACCACTGTACTGATGTAGTGCCCCCCCCACACACCACTGTACTGATGTAGTGCCCCACCCACCCACCACTGTACTGATGTAATGCCCCCACCCCTACACCACTGTACTGATGTAGTGCCCCCCCCACACCACTGTACCGATGTAGTGCCCCCCACACCACTGTACTGATGTAGTGCCCCGCCCCTCATAGCACTGTACTGATGTAGTGCCCCGCCCCCCATAGCACTGTACTGATGTAGTGCCCCCCCCCCCCACACACCACTGTACTGATGTAGTGCCCCCCCCCCACACCACTGTACTGATGTAGTGCCCCCCCACACCACTGTACTGATGTAGTGCCCCCCCCCACACCACTGTACTGATGTAGTGCCCCCCCCACACCACTGTACTGATGTAGTGCCCCCCCCCCCCACACCACTGTACTGATGTAGTGCCCCGCCCCTCATAGCACTGTACTGATGTAGTGCCCCGCCCCCCATAGCACTGTACTGATGTAGTGCCCCCCCCCCCCACACACCACTGTACTGATGTAGTGCCCCCCCCCCCACACACCACTGTACTGATGTAGTGCCCCCCCCACACCACTGTACTGATGTAGTGCCCCCCTCACCACTGTACTGATGTAGTGCCCCGTCCCCCATAGCACTGTACTGATGTAGTGCCCCCCCCCCCCCAACACACCACTGTACTGATGTAGTGCCCCCCCCACCCACCACTGTACTGATGTAGTGGCCACCACACCACTGTACTGATGTAGTGCCCCGCCCCCCATAGCACTGTACTGATGTAGTGTCCCCCCCCCCACACACACCACTGTACTGATGTAGTGCCCCCCCCCCACACCACGGTACTGATGTAGTGCCCCCCTCACCACTGTACTGATGTAATGCCCCCACCCCTACACCACTGTACTGATGTAGTGCCCCCCCCACACACCACTGTACTGATGTAGTGCCCCCCCCCCACCCACCACTGTACTGATGTAATGCCCCCACCCCTACACCACTGTACTGATGTAGTGCCCCCCCCCACACCACTGTACCGATGTAGTGCCCCCCACACCACTGTACTGATGTAGTGCCCCGCCCCTCATAGCACTGTACTGATGTAGTGCCCCGCCCCCCATAGCACTGTACTGATGTAGTGCCCCCTCACACACCACTGTACTGATGTAGTGCCCCCCACACCACTGTACTGATGTAGTGCCCCCCCCCCACCACACTGTACTGATGTAGTGCCCCCACCCCCACACCACTGTACTGATGTAGTGCCCCCCACCCCTACACCACTGTACTGATGTAGTGCCCCCCCCCCACACCACTGTACTGATGTAGTGCCCCCAACACCACTGTACTGATGTAGTGCCTCCCACACCACTGTACTGATGTAGTGCCCCCCACCCCAACACCACAGTACTGATTTAGTGACCCCCCACACCACTGTACTGATGTAGTGCCCCACCCCCACACACCACGGTACTGATGTAGTGCCCCCGCCCCCCCCCCACACACCACTGTACTGATGTAGTGCCCCCCACCCCCGACACCACTGTACTGATGTAGTGCCCCCATACCACTGTACTGATGTAGTGCCCCCCACACAACTCTACGGATGTAGTGCCCCCCCCCCCCCACACCACTCTACTGATGTAGTGACTCCCTCCCAGAGCACTGTACTGATGTTGTGCCCCCAACACCACTGTACTGATGTAGTGCCTCCCACACCACTGTACTGATGTAGTGCCCCCCCACACCACTGTACTGATGTAGTGACCCCCCACACCACTGTACTGATGTAGTGCCCCCCACACCACTGTATTGATGCAGTGCCCCCCCCCCCACACCACTGTACTGTTGTAGTGCCCCCCCCCCGACACCATTGTACTGATGTAGTGCCTCCCACACCACTGTACTGATGTAGTGCCCCCCACCCCCACCACACTGTACTGATGTAGTGCCCCCACCCCCACACCACTGTACTGATGTAGTGCCCCCGACCCCTACACCACTGTACTGATGTAGTGCCCCCCCCCACACCACTGTACTGATGTAGTGCCTCCCACACCACTGTACTGATGTAGTGCCCCCCAAACATTACTGTACTGATGTAGTGCCCCCCAAACATTACTGTACTGATGTAGTGCCCCCCCCCACACCACAGTACTGATTTAGTGACCCCCCACACCACTGTACTGATGTAGTGCCCCCCACACACCACTGTACTGATGTAGTGCCCCCCACACCACTGCACTGATGTAGTGCCCCCCCCCCCCCCGACAGCATTGTACTGATGTAGTGCCCCCCCCCCCGACAGCATTGTACTGATGTAGTGCCCCCCACACCACTGTACTGATGTAGTGCCCCCCACCCCCGCCACACTGTACTGATGTAGTGCCCCCACCCCCACACCACTGTACTGATGTAGTGCCCCCCACCCCTACACCACTGTACTGATGTAGTGCCCCCCCCACACCACTGTACTGATGTAGTGCCCCCCCCCCACACCATTGTACTGATGTAGTGCCCCCAACACCACTGTACTGATGTAGTGCCTCCCACACCACTGTACTGATGTAGTGCCCCCCACCCCAACACCACAGTACTGATTTAGTGACCCCCCACACCACTGTACTGATGTAGTGCCCCACCCCCACACACCACGGTACTGATGTAGTGCCCCCCACCCCCGACACCACTGTACTGATGTAGTGCCCCCATACCACTGTACTGATGTAGTGCCCCCCACACAACTCTACGGATGTAGTGGCCCCCCCCCACACCACTGTACTGATGTAGTGACCCCCTCCCAGAGCACTGTACTGATGTTGTGCCCCCAACACCACTGTACTGATGTAGTGCCTCCCACACCACTGTACTGATGTAGTGCCCCCCACACCACTGTACTGATGTAGTGCCCCCCCCCCCACACCACTTTACTGATGTAGTGCCCCCCTCCCACACCACTGTACTGATGTAGTGCCCCCACACCACTGTACTGATGTAGTGCCCCCCCCCCCACACCACCGTACTGATTTAGTGACCCCCCACACCACTGTACCGATGTAGTGCCCCCCACCCCCCACACCACTGTACTGATGTAGTGCCCCCACCCCACTGTACAGATGTAGTGCCCCCCACACCACTGTACTGATGTAGTGCCCCCCACACCACTCTACTGATGTAGTGACCCCCACCCCCACACCACTGTACTGATGTAGTGCCCCCCAACCCCCAAACCACTGTACTGATGTAGTGCCCCCCACACCACTGTACTGATGTAGTGCCCCCCCACACCACTGTACTGATGTAGTGCCCCCCTCCCACACCACTGTACTGATGTAGTGCCCCCACACCACTGTACTGATGTAGTGCCCCCCCCACACCACCGTACTGATTTAGTGACCCCCCACACCACTGTACTGATGTAGTGCCCCCCACCCCCCACACCACTGTACTGATGTAGTGCCCCCACCCCACTGTACTGATGTAGTGTCCCCCAAACACCACTGTACTGATGTAGTGCCCCCCCACACCACAGTACTGATTTAGTGACCCCCCACACCACTGTACTGATGTAGTGCCCCCCCCACACCACTGTACTGATGTAGTGCCCCCAACACTACTGTACTGATGTAGTGCCTCCCACACCACTGTACTGATGTAGTGCCCCCCACCCCAACACCACAGTACTGATTTAGTGACCCCCCCACACCACTGTACTGATGTAGTGCCCCCCACCCCAACACCACAGTACTGATTTAGTGACCCCCCCACACCACTGTACTGATGTAGTGCCCCACCCCCCACCCCACTGTACTGATGTTGTGTCCCCCAAACACCACTGTACTGATGTAGTGCCCCCCCACACCACAGTACTGATTTAGTGACCCCCCACACCACTGTACTGATGTAGTGCCCCCCCCACACCACTGTACTGATGTAGTGCCCCCCACACCACTGTACTGATGTAGTGCCCCCCCCACACACCACTGTACTGATGTAGTGTCCACCCCCACACCACTGTACTGATGTAGGGCCCCCCACCCCTACACCACTGTACTGATGTAGTGCCCCCCCCCACACCACTGTACTGATGTAGTGCCCCCCCCCACACCATTGTACTGATGTAGTGCCCCCAACACCACTGTACTGATGTAGTGCCTCCCACACCACTGTACTGATGTAGTGCCCCCCACCCCAACACCACAGTACTGATTTAGTGACCCCCCCACACCACTGTACTGATGTAGTGCCCCACCCCCACACACCACGGTACTGATGTAGTGCCCCACCCCCACACACCACGGTACTGATGTAGTGCCCCCGCCCCCCCCCCCCCCCACACACCACTGTACTGATGTAGTGCCCCCCCCCCGACACCACAGTACTGATTTAGTGACCCCCCACACCACTGTACTGATGTAGTGCCTTACCCCCACACACCACTGTACTGATGTAGTGCCCCCCATACCACTGTACTGATGTAGTGCCCCCCACACAACTCTACTGATGTAGTGCCCCCCCCCCTCACGCCACTCTACTGATGTAGTGACCCCCTCCCAGAGCACTGTACTGATGTTGTGCTCCCAACACCACTGTACTGATGTAGTGCCTCCCACACCACTGTACTGATGTAGTGCCCCCCACACCACTGTACTGATGTAGTGCCCCCCCCCCCACACACCACTTTACTGATGTAGTGCCCCCCTCCCACACCACTGTACTGATGTAGTGCCCCCACACCACTGTACTGATGTAGTGCCCCCCCCCCCACACCACCGTACTGATTTAGTGACCCCCCACACCACTGTACTGATGTAGTGCCCCCCACCCCCCCCCCACCACTGTACTGATGTAGTGCCCCCACCCCACTGTACTGATGTAGTGCCCCCCCCACCACTGTACTGATGTAGTGCCCCCCACACCACTCTACTGATGTAGTGACCCCCACCCCCACACCACTGTACTGATGTAGTGCCCCCCGCACCACGGTACTGATGTAGTGCCCCCCCACACCACTGTACTGATGTAGTGCCCCCCACCCCTGCATCACTGTACTGATGTAGTGCCCCCCCCACACCACTGTACTGATGTAGTGCCCCCCCCACCACACTGTACTGATGTAGTGCCCCCCACACAACTGTACTGATGTAGTGCCCCCACACAACTGTACTGATGTAGTGCCCCCCCCCACACCACTGTACTGATGTAGTGCCCCCCACACCACTGTACTGATGTAGTGCCCCCCCCCCACACCACTGTACTGATGTAGTGCCCCCACCCCCCACACCACTGTACTGATGTAGTGCCCCCCACACCACTGTACTGATGTAGTGCCCCCCACACACCACTGTACTGATGTAGTGCCTCCACCCCCAAACCACTGTACTGATGTGGTGCCCCCGCCCCCCCACACACACACCACTGTGCTGATTTGGTGCCCACCCCCCTCCACCACACCGTGTGTCGCGCAAATACTTCCGACTGTTGTTGTGCCGCACGCGTGCGAAAGAAGATTCATACCATGCATAGGATGTTATTACCAAGAGACAATACGTACCATGGCGATGGCGGTACAATGGTTCACCAGCAACCGCTTTTTGTTGCTGTTGCTGTGGATCTTTTCAGACCGGAAGCGTCGCGGCAGCCAACATCCGGTGTCGGCTGTTCAGTTGGACTAGAGCTCACATTGTGACAACACGAGCAACCTGTCAGCAGTATAGTTAGGTTGGCATTCAAAGGGAAGAAGGGAGAGGAATGATGAAGAGAGAGGAATTATGAAGGGAGAGGAATGACGAAGGAAGAAGGATAATGAATGGAGAGGAATGATGAAGAGGGATGAATGATGAATGGGGAGGAATGATAAAGAGAGAGGAATGATGAAGGGAGAGGAATTACGAAGGAAGAAGGATAATGAATGGAGAGGAATGATGAAGAGGGATGAATGATGAATGGGGAGGAATGATAAAGAGAGAGGAATGATGAAGGGAGAGGAATGACGAAGGAAGAAGGATAATGAATGGAGAGGAATGATGAAGAGGGATGAATGATGAATGGGGAGGAATGATAAAGAGAGAGGAATGATGAAGGGAGAGGAATTACGAAGGAAGAAGGATAATGAATGGAGAGGAATGATGAAGAGGGATGAATGATGAATGGGGAGGAATGATAAAGAGAGAGGAATGATGAAGGGAGAGGAATGATGAAAGGAAAGAAATGATGAAGGAAGAGGAACAATGAAGGGAGGAATGATGAAGAGAGAGGAATGATGATGGGAGAGGAATGATGATGGGAGAGGAATGATGAAGAAAGAGGAATGATGGAGGGAGAGGAATGATGAAGGGAAGGAATGATGAAGGGAGAGGAATGCAGAAGGGAGAGGAATGATGAAGAGAGAGGGATTATGAAGGGAGAGGAATGATGAAGGAAGAAGAATAATGAAGGCAGAGGAATGATGAAGAGGGATGAATGATGAAAGGGGAGGAATGATAAAGAGAGAGGAATGATGAAGAAAGAGGACTGACGAAGGGAAAGGAATGATGAAGGGAGAGGAATAATGAAGAGAGAGGAATTATGAAGGGAGAGGAATGACGAAGGAAGAAGGATAATGAATGGAGAGGAATGATGAAGAGGGATGAATGATGAATGGGGAGGAATGATAAAGAGAGAGGAATGATGAAGGGAGAGGAATGACGAAGGAAGAAGCACAATGAATGGAGAGGAATGATGAAGAGGGATGAATGATGAATGGGGAGGAATAATAAAGAGAGAGGAATGATGAAGGGAGAGGAATGATGAAAGGAAAGAAATGATGAAGGAAGTGATTGATGAAAGGGGAGGAATGATGAAGGAAGAGGAATTATGAAGGGAGAAGAATGATGAAGAGAGAGGAATGATAAAGGGAAGGGAATGATGAAGGGGGATGAATGATGAAAGGGGAGGAATGATGAAGAGAGAGGAATGACGATGGGAGAGGAATGATGAAGAAAGACGAATGATGGAGGGAGAGGAATGATGAAAGGAAAGAAATGATGAAGGAAGTGATTGATGAAAGGGGAGGAATGATGAAGGAAGAGGAATTATGAAGGGAGAAGAATGATGAAGAGAGAGGAATGATAAAGGGAAGGGAATGATGAAGGGGGATGAATGATGAAAGGGGAGGAATGATGAAGAGAGAGGAATGACGATGGGAGAGGAATGATGAAGAAAGACGAATGATGGAGGGAGAGGAATGATGAAGGGAAAAGAATGATGAAGGGAGAGGAATGCAGAAGGGAGAGGAATGATGAAGAGAGAGGAATTATAAGGGGAGAGGAATGATGAAGGAAGAAGAATAATGAAGGCAGAGGAATGATGAAGAGGAATGAATGATGAATGGGGAGGAATGATAATGAGAGAGGAATGATGAAGATAGAAGACTGACGAAAAGAAAGGAATGATGTAGGGAGAGGAATGATGAAGACAGAGGAATGATGAAGGGAGAGGAATGATGAAGGGAGAGCATTGATGAAGGGACAGGAATAATGAAGAGAGAGGATTGATGAAGGGAGAGGAATAATGAAGAGAGATGAATTATGAAAGGGGAGGAATGATGAAGGGAGAGGAATCATGAAGAGAAAGGAATGATGAAGAGAGAGGCATGATGAAGGAAGAGGAATGATGAAGGGAGAGGAATAATGAAGAGAGATGAATTATGAAAGGGGAGGAACGATGAAGAGGGAGGAATGATGAAGGGAGAGCAGTAATCAAGGGAGATAAATGATAAAGAGAGATGATTGACCAAGGGGAGGAATGATGAAGGGGGAGGAATTATTACAGAAATGAGAATTGTTACGGGAAATGAATTATTACGAGAGAGGAATGATGACGGTATATGATAGGTCCGCTCAGCCGGGGGACGGCGAGTCAGCCATACCCGGGGGACGGCAAGTCAGCCATACCCGGGGGATGGCGAGTCAGCCATACACGGGGGACGGCGAGTCAGCCATACCCGGGGGACGGCGAGTCAGCCATACCCGGGGGACGGCGAGTCAGCCATACCCGGGGGACGGCGAGTCAGCCATACCCGGGGGACGGCGAGTCAGCCATGCACGGGGGACGGCGAGTCAGCCATACCCGGGGGACGGCGAGTCAGCCATACCCGGGGGACGGCGAGTCAGCCATACCCGGGGGACGGCGAGTCAGCCATACCCGGGGGACGGCGAGTCAGCCATACCCGGGGGACGGCGAGTCAGCCATGCACGGGGGACGGCGAGTCAGCCATACCCGGGGGACGGCGAGTCAGCCATACCCGGGGGACGGCGAGTCAGCCATACCCGGGGGACGGCGAGTCAGCCATACCCGGGGGACGGCGAGTCAGCCATACCCGGGGGACGGCGAGTCAGCCATGCACGGGGGACGGCGAGTCAGCCATACCCGGGGGACGGCGAGTCAGCCATACCCGGGGGACGGCGAGTCAGCCATACCCGGGGGACGGCGAGTCAGCCATACCCGGGGGACGGCGAGTCAGCCATACCCGGGGGACGGCGAGTCAGCCATACCCGGGGGACGGCGAGTCAGCCATACCCGGGGGACGGCGAGTCAGCCATGCACGGGGGACGGCGAGTCAGCCATACCCGGGGGACGGCGAGTCAGCCATACCCGGGGGACGGCGAGTCAGCCATACCCGAGGGACGGCGAGTCAGCCATACCCGGGGGACGGCGAGTCAGCCATACCTTGTTTTACGTCACCGTGATACTCAGCCATAATGTTCAATGTAGCCGTCAAATACGCGGATCACGCACGAGGCAATGTTACGGTTGTCATGGTAGCTAGAAGGTGTCCGGTTTTTCTTCCCCCCCCCTCCCCCCGCCCTCCACACCCCGAATTTTTCCTCTCCCCGACACGCACGAAAAAAACCTGGCATCTTAATATAACACCCACGCCGAAGAGATGTCCGCCTCGCGACTTTCATCCGTGAATTTTCCATGAATGTGTCAACCAAAGACAATTCATTGCCTCACGCGCAAAACCCTAATAGATGGTCGTTGTAAAAGCCAAATATGGCTATAATAGAGTGAACAGCTCTCGCCGGTGGATTGCGTTGGCAGCACTGAAGATGTTACACCCTTTTGTAAAATACTCGCTGTTTGATCGCCAGTATGTGGTCCATTTATCCTCCGTCTCCCTGGAGGCGGAGTCCGGTTTATTAGCCTCTGCCAAGCCACGCGCATGCGCATCTCACACTGGTGTGCTGAAGGCATGTCCCTGAATAGAGTCCCCGCTGTCAGCGCTCGCCATGCCAGAGATGGGTTCAGGAGTACTCAACATAGTGGACCGTTGAAAGTACCACTAAATAGTGACCATTAAACTAAGTAGACAACACAGCAACCAATGAAGAAATACGCGATATAATCGGCGGTAAAGACGTACGCATCATAGTGGCCAAAAATACAAAGAACCCCACAAATGCTCAATAAATAAGGGCGCAATGTATTGACTAATAAAAAAGCGCATAAAATGCATGCATTACACTAGATAATCAGTTGTTATCAGAAATACGCGCAAAATTGTAAAATGGCAATATTACGCAATCGATAATACTTAATCGATAATTGTTGAAATTGGAGTTGTGCATTTTCGGAACATGCGTAACATAATGAACGATGATGTATGATGATCGGACCCTCTGTATGATGAATGATTGGGACATTGCCTTATAGTATCATGTGGCTTCATATCAGGCGAAATATCGTGCCAGATTGTGCACCAAATCTCTGAATCGGTCTATGGCTGGTCTACGCCAGAGAAATGTGCTAACGCATACCATGTTCCTCCAATGGCTGTGACCCGATGTCTATACTCGATGAAGTTTCGGGTTTCTCGGCCGGCCTAACCCTCCGGAAGACCCAACACCATTCGTTATACGCTAACCAAGGGCTCAAAATAAATATTGGCAATTTATCCTAATTTTCGACAGGAGGAAACTACGCAAACAATAAATATATTGGACCCAGTAAAGAATGACATGGAAAAGCCGACGACTAAGCATGGATATAGAGCAGGGGCAGATCCAGATATGCTGCAAAAAGGGGGTGGGGGGCCGGTTTCGAGGAAGTAAAAGAGCCATGTTTCGTCACAGATGCGCTGCAACAGAAGCACCACAAAACAAAACAAGCTTCCCAAAGCATGTCGAGCTTTTTCCCGCCAAACTAAAGAGGTAAAAGTACAAATAAGAATCAGTCCTTGAATCATTCAAGATTTATTTTGTCTATACTCCACCCATGCCAGACTGCCAAATAGACTCTCTTAGCCTTGCCCGTGATATCAATTTACCACAAGTTTTCCACTTAGTGGTAAACGTCATCAGTTTGTGTACTTCGCGATGCTTTGGTATAAGTAGCAGTGCCGTCAGAGAGTTCTTTGGTGTCCCGGGATAGACACGTTTGCCACATCACAGCCGACACGGCGATGTTTATCAGGTTTCTGAATTTATAGAATGAAACAATCGAGTTTTCTGAACATTTTAATATAGATTTTGTCTGGGCTTAGTTTTGGCGGGAAAGAGCTGGATATGCAACTGTAATTACCAAAGCAAATTAATAGGCTCGGCGCAAAATTATTGCTATAATTGGAAGGATTATGATTATGCTAAAAATAGTGCTTTCCGGCATAGGCCTATTATGCTATGTAGCAGCGCAGCCCGCAATTGCTAATCCTGGGGGTCTAAATAAAACCTGGTAAACACTGACTAATATAACATTAAGCCTGGGATGATGCCATAAAGACCGCCGTCATCGCCTCGTGCATTCTATTTACCCTACCATTATGCTATTTCAGGGAGCAAGTCCTTCAGTCATCAAAACTGCGACTCAATTCCTGTCCCACCTTCTATTCTAAGCTTAACAAACACGTCGCCTGATGACGTCATGGCAGTGCGTGGTCAACATGGCCGTTTGCCCGTTATCAGCCAGACGCATTCTCCCTTGAAACGACATCTGTTGTCATTGAGAGCGGCCATCGCGCCGCAGCGGTTGTAACGCCGCGGAGCTCTTCGCGACAAGTAAACGAAGGAGTGAAAGGGGTGCCAAGTGGCGCCAAAAATGTGACGTCAGAGTCGCGTTACAGACGCCGATAAACCAGGGGGCGCTGCGAGTCCGCCGGCGGGATATTTAACCCTCGTCACGGATGAGTTACAACCTGTTTTCATTTTTTTAAGACAGTGACATAGGGACAGAGGTCAGTGCCTTCGGTATTATTGATCAAGGAGTAACATATTCTGCTGCACTATAATTGGTAATACTTTTACATTTATTATCTCTATTTGAAATCGCATCACTAACAAAATCAGATCCCAACCGAGAGCATTTTGAGTCGCTGCCAGCTTCACCCCCCCCCCCCATCCCCCCCTCCCCGGATTATTTCTGTTAGTTGAACATTTAACTTTAGAAATGAAAGGCTGGCGTTTTAGGCCAAGTTTGTGCACAGGCAATGAGGTTAACTGAAACTGGTCCCAGTTTCCGGGGTGCCATGTCCTGTTGATGCAGCTCGCTTACCGTCGGCGCCAGGGATGCTCGCTAGTGACATTGTAATGCGATATGAGGCCCATCTACGAAACTGTGAGGCATGTCCTTTCCTATCTTGATTCTCACTTCTCGTTACCATAACGACACAGCACTTTCGAGAGTAATGCCTTTACAGCGGTCGATGGGTTTCATGTTATAGGGCCAAGCTCAGGTGGGCGGCTGGGGGTGGGGAGGCGAAATGGATGGCGGGAGATGGATCGAAAAGACTATTCGTTTTTCCTTTTTCTAAAGCTGTGCTATGATTGAAGACGATATTTCCCTCAGAAATGGTTCTGGTGACATCGCCACATACATCAGTCTGTCTCGATATGTGAGGCGTCGTTGATGTATGCCACTCTCCCGGCATGAGAGCATGTATAGGGTCTTAAGTGTCAGGCTTTTATGTCCGTTTTTTCTGACCTTTAACATATTTGTGACAATTTAATAGCGAGGCTCGAGTTACTGTACGAGAAAGCTGCATAAATTCATGTGCCTCGTGAATCAATCAACTGCCCACAAAGTAACTAGCAAGGAATGAGGCTAAAAGCCGAACTCCATACACGACGCCGCGGGACCAACGACAGAGATCTGGGCCATAAAGGACGCAAGGATTTGGAGGCTTCAATTTTGCTGGCAAGTATTACGATTGTAAATTATGTAATATGCATGCGGCAATAAAAACGACTGTCGCCGATTACTGTGATACCACTGTGACACCCGTCCAACAATTATTGCTATAATTCGAAGGATTGTGATTATACTGAATATTATGCTTTCCGGCATTGACCTATTATGTCATGTAGCAGCGCTGCCTGCAATTGTTGACTCTGGGGGTCTAAATAAAACCTGGTACACAATGACTTACCATACCGTATCGAGACCTTGCCTCCGCGCTAGAGGTGCTAAATGTTACCATATTTACGAGGCGACAGCACTCTGAGGCAACAGTAAAGGACGCCTCCTAGCGACCTACTGTCCATAAAATATAACATTAAGCCTGGGATGATGCCATAAAGACCGCCGTCATCGCCTCGTGCATTCTATTTACCCTACCATTATGCTATTTCAGGGAGCAAGTCCTTCAGTCATCAAAACTGCGACACAATTCCTGTCCCACCTTCTATTCTAAGCTTAACAAACACGTCGCCTGATGACGTCATGGCAGTGCGTGGTCAACATGGCCATTTGCCCGTTATCAGCCAGACGCATTCTCCCTTGAAGCGCCACCTGTTGTCATTGAGAGCGGCCATCACGCCGCAGCCGTTGTAACGCCGCGGAGCTCTTCGCGACAAGTAAACGAAGGAGTTAAAGGGGTGCCAAGTGGCGCCAAAAATGTGACGTCAGAGTCGCGTTACAGACGCCGATAAACCAGGGGGCGCTGTGAGTCCGCCGGCGGGATATTTAACCCTCGTCACGGATGAGTTAAAACCTGTTTTGATCCTTTAAGACGGTGACATAGGGCGGGAAGCAACATTTGTCTGAATCACGGCCAATGGATAAAGCGAGCGGCTGCAACCACATGCATCATTCATGTAATTGTCGACGTGCCATTAAATCAGTGGTTGTTGTTTTCTCTTCTCTACCCCGAGCAGGTTGCCGGGTGCTGGGAGCTGGCCTGATGACAGGAGAAAAGCTTTCTGTTGGCGACAGACAGCTAACGTAGAGGCGTAATGGAGGGAACGCATGAGATCTCGTTGGCGTTATTACGGTCACGAGGTCCTGATGAACTGACACGTCATCCGTTCAGATGAATGGAACAACTAAAGTACGGACGGCTGCGTAGGGAGGTTAATAAACATCTTTATTGCCAGTCTCTGACAACGCCATCAGTGTACAATGGAGCACGGCAAGAGGCCATGCGAAAGACCGGCCAAATATTGTTTAATACGCTACCGGTGATAAATACAACTATATTGAAAGAACTTTTTCCTTCCAAATTCATGACATAATCTAAATTTGTAACGGTTTTTGGCTTGATTAGGATTCGTGTCAACCTGCTTATCGTGCCCCAAAGCGAGTATCACATCAGTTGTGAACACACTCGAAGCCTCAACACATCGGTGACGTTACTTCCAACTTTTCATCAGCAGACTGTTAATATATGTAATGGCTTTCAAATGCACATATTCTGTTCAATCTGAATGTCACTGTCAGTTTAGCAATTTGTACATCGCATTCTGATATAGGTTCGACTTTTTTAGTGTATTTAATATGCCATAACGTGGCCCTGATGCGGTTCCTTTGACACACCATGATGTCACAATTGTTTATGTCAGTGACAGATAAATACACCCCAAGCCCCACAGCACCCACACCCCGGTAACAGCCCCACCGCCAGCCCCACAACACCCCCACCACCACAACATCCCCACAACGACCCCCACAACCTCACCCTCACAATACCCCATCCCCACAACAACCCCATCCTCACAACAACCTCTCCCCCACTCCACCTTCACAACACCTCGACTCCCACAACATACCACCCCTACAACACCCCCACATTCAAAGCACCCCCACCCCCGCAACACCCACATCCCGCAAGACCCCGACGACACAACACCCCCAGCCCCAAAACACCACCCCCTCCCCACATCACCTCCATCCCAACAACACCCCCACGCCGCAACACCTTCACCCCCACAACCCCCAACCCCCACAACACCCTCACTACCGCAACAGCTCCACCCTAATGGCCCCCCCCCACCCCCACCCCTACAACACACCCACCCCCTCAACACCCACACCCTCCATGTGGAACCCTTCAGTCACAAGCCCGGAGTAAACAGAATATCGGCCATAGTGGTCGACATGTCTGATCGCGGTGGCGGGGTGAAGACCCGTATGACGTAGTCGATGCGAGAAGTACCGCGCAACATTCAGGACAACAAGGCGGATTAGCGTTAAAGATGTACAACAGAAGCACTTACATCACAAGTAATTATAGACTTAACTCCATCTTGGAGACTTGTCAAGCACAATGACCTTACAAAACATCCACAATTTTAATGTAACGAAACAAAAATTACTGTTCTTTTGAATGAACCAAATTATTCCATCAAATCATTTAATAAAGATTAAACCACGTTAGTCAGCCTAGAGGCCAGTGCCTTCGGTATTATTGATTAAGGAGTAACATATTCTGCTGCACTATAATTGGTAATACTTTTACATTTATTATCTCTATTTGAAATCGCATCACTAACAAAATCAGATCCCAACCGAGAGCATTTTGAGTCGCTGCCAGCTTCACACCCCCCCCCCATCCCCCCCCTCCCCGGATTATTTCTGTTAGTTGAACATTTAACTTCAGAAATGAAAGGTTGGTGTTTTAGGCCAAGTTTGTGCACAGGCAATGGGGTTAACTGAAACTGGTCCCAGTTTCCGGGGTGCCATGTCCTGTTGATCTGCAGCTCGCTTACCGTCGGCGCCAGGGATGCTCGCTATTGACATTGTAATGCGATATGAGGCCCATCTACAAAACTGTAAGGCATGTCCTTCCCTATCTTGATTCTCACTTTTCGTTACCATAACGACACAGCGCTTTCGAGAGTAATGCCTTTACAGCGGTCGATGGGTTTCATGTTATAGGGCCAAGCTCAGGTGGGCGGCCAGGGATGGGTAGGCGAAGGGGATGGGGGGTTTAGTGGGAGATGGATCGAAAAGACTATTCGTTTTTCCCTTTTTCTAAAGCTGTGCTATGATTGAAGACGATATTTCCCTCAGAAATGGTTCTGGTGACATCGCCACATACATCAGTCTCTCTCGATATGTGAGGCGTCGTTGATGTATGCCACTCACCCGGCATGACAGCCTGTATAGGGGCTTAAGTGTCAGGCTTTTATGTCCGTTTTTTCTGACCTTTAACATATTTGTGACAATTTAATAGCGAGGCTCGAGTTACTGTACGAGGAAGCTGCATACATTCATGTGCCTGGTGAATCAATCAACTGCCAACAAAGTAACTAGCAAGGAATGAGGCTAAAAGCCGAACTCCATACACGACGCCGCGGGACCAATGACAGAGATCTGTGCCATAAAGGACGCAAGGATTTGGAGGCTTCAATTTTGCTGGCAAGTATTACGATTGTAAATTATGTAATATGCATGCGGCAATAAAAACGACTGTCGCCGATTACTGTGATACCACTGTGACACCCGTCCAACAATTATTGCTATAATTTGAAGGATTGTGATTATACTGAATATTATGCTTTCCGGTATTGACCTATTATGTCATGTAGCAGCGCTGCCTGCAATTGTTGACTCTGGGGGTCTAAATAAAACCTGGTACACAATGACTTACCATACCGTATCGACACCTTGCCTCCGCGCTAGAGGTGCTAAATGTTACCATATTTACGAGGCGACAGCACTCTGAGGCAACAGTAAAGGACGCCTCCTAGCGACCTACTGTCCATAAAATATAACATTAAGCCTGGGATGATGCCATAAAGACCGCCGTCATCGCCTCGTGCATTCTATTTACCCTACCATTATGCTATTTCATGAAGCAAGTCCTTCAGTCATCAAAACTGCGACTCAATTCTTGTCCCACCTTCTATTCTAAGCTTAACAAACACGTCGCCTGATGACGTCATGGCAGTGCGTGGTCAACATGGCCGTTTGCCCGTTATCAGCCAGACGCATTCTCCCTTGAAGCGCCACCTGTTGTCATTGAGAGCGGCCATCACGCCGCAGCCGTTGTAACGCCGCGGAGCTCTTCGCGACAAGTAAACGAAGGAGTGAAAGGGGTGCCAAGTGGCGCCAAGAATGTGACGTCAGAGTCGCGTTACAGACGCCGATAAACCAGGGGGCGCTGTGAGTCCGCCGGCGGGATATCTAACCCTCGTCACGGATGAGTTAAAACCTGTTTTGATCCTTTAAGACGGTGACATAGGGCGGGAAGCAACATTTGTCTGAATCACGGCCAATGGATAAAGCGAGCGGCTGCAACCACATGCATCATTCTTGTAATTGTCGACGTGCCATTAAATCAGTGGTTGTTGTTTTCTCTTCTCTACCCCGAGCAGGTTGCCGGGTGCTGGGAGCTGGCCTGATGCCAGGAGAAAAACCTTCTGTTGGCGACAGACAGCTAACGTAGAGGCGTAATGGAGGGAACGCATGAGATCTCGTTGGCGTTATTACGGTCACGAGGTCCTGATGAACTGACACGTCATCCGTTCAGATGAATGGAACAACTAAAGTACGGACGGCTGCGTAGGGAGGTTAATGAACATCTTTATTGCCAGTCTGTGACAACGCCATCAGTGTACAATGGAGCACGGCAAGAGGCCATGCGAAAGACCGGCCAAATATTGTTTAATGCGCGACCCGTGATAAATACAACTATATTGAAAGAACTTTTTCCCTCCAAATTCATGACATAATCTAAATTTGTAACGGTTTTTGGCTTGATTAGGACTCGTGTCAACCTGCTTATCGTGCCCCAAAGCGAGTATCACATCAGTTGTGAACACACTCGAAGCCTCAACACATCGGTGACGTTACTTCCAACTTTTCATCAGCAGACTGTTATAAAATGTAATGGCTTTCTAATGCACATATTCTGTTCAATCTGAATGTCACTGTCAGTTTAGCAATTTGTACATCGCATTCTGATATAGGTTCGACTTTTTTAGTGTATTTAATATGCCATAACGTGGCCCTGATGCGGTTCCTTTGACACACCATGATGTCACAATTGTTTGTGTCAGTGACAGATAAATACACCCCAAGCCCCACAGCACCCACACCCCCGCAACAGCCCCACCGCCAGCCCCACAACAGCCCCACCACCACAACATCCCCACAACGACCCCCACAACCTCACCCTCACAATACCCCATCCCCACAACAACCCCATCCTCACAACAACCTCTCCCCCCTCCACCTTCACAACACCTCGACTCCCACAACATACCACCCCCACAACACCCCCACATACAAAGCACCCCCACCCCCACAACAGCCACATCCCACAAGACCCCGACCACACAACACCCCCAGCCCCAAAACACCACCCCCTCCCCACATCACCTCCATTCCAACAACACCCCCACGCCGCAACACCTTCACCCCCACAACCCCCAACCCCCACAACACCCTCACTACCGCAACAGCTCCACCCTCATGCCCCCCCCCACCCCCACCCCTACAACACACCCACCCCCTCAACACCCACACCCTCCATGTGGAACCCTTCAGTCACAAGCCAGGAGTAAACAGAATATCGGCCATAGTGGTCGACATGTCTGATCGCGGTGGCGGGGTGAAGACCCGTATGACGTAGTCGATGCGAGAAGTACCGCGCAACATTCAGGACAACAAGGCGGATTAGCGTTAAAGATGTACAACAGAAGCACTTACATCACAAGTAATTATAGACTTAACTCCATCTTGGAGACTTGTCAAGCACAATGACCTTACAAAACATCCACAATTTTAATGTAACGAAACAAAAATTACTGTTCTTTTGAATGAACCAAATTATTCCATCAAATCATTTAATAAAGATTAAACCACGTTAGTCAGCCTAGAGGCCAGTGCCTTCGGTATTATTGATTAAGGAGTAACATATTCTGCTGCACTATGATTGGTAATACTTTTACATTTATTATCTCTATTTGAAATCGCATCACTAACAAAATCAGATCCCAACCGAGAGCATTTTGAGTCGCTGCCAGCTTAACCCCCCCCCCCCCCCCATCCCCCCCTCCCCGGATTATTTCTGTTAGTTGAACATTTAACTTCAGAAATGAAAGGTTGGCGTTTTAGGCCAAGTTTGTGCACAGGAAATGAGGTTAACTCAAAACTGGTCCCAGTTACCGGGGTGCCATGTCCTGTTGATGCAGCTTGCTTACCGTCGGCGCCAGGGATGCTCGCTATTGACATTGTAATGCGATATGAGGCCATCTGCAAAACTGTGAGGCATGTCCTTCCCTATCTTGATTCTCACTTCTCGTTACCATAACGACACAGCGCTTTCGAGAGTAATGCCTTTACAGCGGTCGATGGGTTTCATGTTATAGGGCCAAGCTCAGGTGGGCGGCCAGGGAGGGGGAGGCGAAAGGGTTGGGGGGGTTAGTGGGAGATGGATCGAAAAGACTATTCGTTTTTCCCTTTTTCTAAAGCTGTGCTATGATTGAAGACGATATTTCCCTCAGAAATGGTTCTGGTGACATCGCCACATACATCAGTCTGTCTCGATATGTGAGGCGTCGTTGATGTATGCCACTCTCCCGGCATGACAGCCTGTATAGGGGCTTAAGTGTCAGGCTTTTATGTCCGTTTTTTCTGACCTTTAACATATTTGTGACAATTTAATAGCGAGGCTCGAGTTACTGTACGAGAAAGCTGCATAAATTCATGTGCCTCGTGAATCAATTAACTGCCAACAAAGTAACTAGCAAGGAATGAGGCTAAAAGCCGAACTCCATACACGACGCCGCGGGACCAACGACAGAGATCTGTGCCATAAAGGACGCAAGGATTTGGAGGCTTCAATTTTGCTGGCAAGTATTACGATTGTAAATTATGGAATATGCATGCGGCAATAAAAACGACTGTCGCCGATTACTGTGATACCACTGTGACACCCGTCCAACAATTATTGCTATAATTTGAAGGATTGTGATTATACTGAATATTATGCTTTCCGGCATTGACCTATTATGTCATGTAGCAGCGCTGCCTGCAATTGTTGACTCTGGGGGTCTAAATAAAACCTGGTACACAATGACTTACCATACCGTATCGACACCTTGCCTCCGCGCTAGAGGTGCTAAATGTTACCATATTTACGAGGCGACAGCACTCTGAGGCAACAGTAAAGGACGCCTCCTAGCGACCTACTGTCCATAAAATATAACATTAAGCCTGGGATGATGCCATAAAGACCGCCGTCATCGCCTCGTGCATTCTATTTACCCTACCATTATGCTATTTCAGGGAGCAAGTCCTTCAGTCATCAAAACTGCGACTCAATTCCTGTCCCACCTTCTATTCTAAGCTTAACAAACACGTCGTCTGATGACGTCATCGCAGTGCGTGGTCAACATGGCCGTTTGCCCGTTATCAGCCAGACGCATTCTCCCTTGAAGCGCCACCTGTTGTCATTGAGAGCGGCCATCACGCCGCAGCCGTTGTAACGCCGCGGAGCTCTTCGCGACAAGTAAACGAAGGAGTTAAAGGGGTGCCAAGTGGCGCCAAAAATGTGACGTCAGAGTCGCGTTACAGACGCCGATAAACCAGGGGGCGCTGTGAGTCCGCCGGCGGGATATTTAACCCTCGTCACGGATGAGTTAAAACCTGTTTTGATCCTTTAAGACGGTGACATAGGGCGGGAAGCAACATTTGTCTGAATCACGGCCAATGGATAAAGCGAGCGGCTGCAACCACATGCATCATTCATGTAATTGTCGACGTGCCATTAAATCAGTGGTTGTTGTTTTCTCTTCTCTACCCCGAGCAGGTTGCCGGGTGCTGGGAGCTGGCCTGATGACAGGAGAAAAGCTTTCTGTTGGCGACAGACAGCTAACGTAGAGGCGTAATGGAGGGAACGCATGAGATCTCGTTGGCGTTATTACGGTCACGAGGTCCTGATGAACTGACACGTCATCCGTTCAGATGAATGGAACAACTAAAGTACGGACGGCTGCGTAGGGAGGTTAATAAACATCTTTATTGCCAGTCTCTGACAACGCCATCAGTGTACAATGGAGCACGGCAAGAGGCCATGCGAAAGACCGGCCAAATATTGTTTAATACGCTACCGGTGATAAATACAACTATATTGAAAGAACTTTTTCCTTCCAAATTCATGACATAATCTAAATTTGTAACGGTTTTTGGCTTGATTAGGATTCGTGTCAACCTGCTTATCGTGCCCCAAAGCGAGTATCACATCAGTTGTGAACACACTCGAAGCCTCAACACATCGGTGACGTTACTTCCAACTTTTCATCAGCAGACTGTTAAAATATGTAATGGCTTTCAAATGCACATATTCTGTTCAATATGAATGTCACTGTCAGTTTAGCAATTTGTACATCGCATTCTGATATAGGTTCGACTTTTTTAGTGTATTTAATATGCCATAACGTGGCCCTGATGCGGTTCCTTTGACACACCATGATGTCACAATTGTTTATGTCAGTGACAGATAAATACACCCCAAGCCCCACAGCACCCACACCCCGGTAACAGCCCCACCGCCAGCCCCACAACACCCCCACCACCACAACATCCCCACAACGACCCCCACAACCTCACCCTCACAATACCCCATCCCCACAACAACCCCATCCTCACAACAACCTCTCCCCCACTCCACCTTCACAACACCTCGACTCCCACAACATACCTCCCCTACAACACCCCCACATCCAAAGCACCCCCACCCCCGCAACACCCACATCCCGCAAGACCCCGACGACACAACACCCCCAGCCCCAAAACACCACCCCCTCCCCACATCACCTCCATCCCAACAACACCCCCACGCCGCAACACCTTCACCCCCACAACCCCCAACCCCCACAACACCCTCACTACCGCAACAGCTCCACCCTAATGGCCCCCCCCACCCCCACCCCTACAACACACCCACCCCCTCAACACCCACACCCTCCATGTGGAACCCTTCAGTCACAAGCCCGGAGTAAACAGAATATCGGCCATAGTGGTCGACATGTCTGATCGCGGTGGCGGGGTGAAGACCCGTATGACGTAGTCGATGCGAGAAGTACCGCGCAACATTCAGGACAACAAGGCGGATTAGCGTTAAAGATGTACAACAGAAGCACTTACATCACAAGTAATTATAGACTTAACTCCATCTTGGAGACTTGTCAAGCACAATGACCTTACAAAACATCCACAATTTTAATGTAACGAAACAAAAATTACTGTTCTTTTGAATGAACCAAATTATTCCATCAAATCATTTAATAAAGATTAAACCACGTTAGTCAGCCTAGAGGCCAGTGCCTTCGGTATTATTGATTAAGGAGTAACATATTCTGCTGCACTATAATTGGTAATACTTTTACATTTATTATCTCTATTTGAAATCGCATCACTAACAAAATCAGATCCCAACCGAGAGCATTTTGAGTCGCTGCCAGCTTCACCCCCCCCCCCCATCCCCCCCTCCCCGGATTATTTCTGTTAGTTGAACATTTAACTTCAGAAATGAAAGGTTGGTGTTTTAGGCCAAGTTTGTGCACAGGCAATGGGGTTAACTGAAACTGGTCCCAGTTTCCGGGGTGCCATGTCCTGTTGATCTGCAGCTCGCTTACCGTCGGCGCCAGGGATGCTCGCTATTGACATTGTAATGCGATATGAGGCCCATCTACAAAACTGTAAGGCATGTCCTTCCCTATCTTGATTCTCACTTTTCGTTACCATAACGACACAGCGCTTTCGAGAGTAATGCCTTTACAGCGGTCGATGGGTTTCATGTTATAGGGCCAAGCTCAGGTGGGCGGCCAGGGATGGGTAGGCGAAGGGGATGGGGGGTTTAGTGGGAGATGGATCGAAAAGACTATTCGTTTTTCCCTTTTTCTAAAGCTGTGCTATGATTGAAGACGATATTTCCCTCAGAAATGGTTCTGGTGACATCGCCACATACATCAGTCTCTCTCGATATGTGAGGCGTCGTTGATGTATGCCACTCACCCGGCATGACAGCCTGTATAGGGGCTTAAGTGTCAGGCTTTTATGTCCGTTTTTTCTGACCTTTAACATATTTGTGACAATTTAATAGCGAGGCTCGAGTTACTGTACGAGGAAGCTGCATACATTCATGTGCCTCGTGAATCAATCAACTGCCAACAAAGTAACTAGCAAGGAATCAGGCTAAAAGCCGAACTCCATACACGACGCCGCGGGACCAATGACAGAGATCTGTGCCATAAAGGACGCAAGGATTTGGAGGCTTCAATTTTGCTGGCAAGTATTACGATTGTAAATTATGTAATATGCATGCGGCAATAAAAACGACTGTCGCCGATTACTGTGATACCACTGTGACACCCGTCCAACAATTATTGCTATAATTTGAAGGATTGTGATTATACTGAATATTATGCTTTCCGGCATTGACCTATTATGTCATGTAGCAGCGCTGCCTGCAATTGTTGACTCTGGGGGTCTAAATAAAACCTGGTACACAATGACTTACCATACCGTATCGACACCTTGCCTCCGCGCTAGAGGTGCTAAATGTTACCATATTTACGAGGCGACAGCACTCTGAGGCAACAGTAAAGGACGCCTCCTAGCGACCTACTGTCCATAAAATATAACATTAAGCCTGGGATGATGCCATAAAGACCGCCGTCATCGCCTCGTGCATTCTATTTACCCTACCATTATGCTATTTCAGGAAGCAAGTCCTTCAGTCATCAAAACTGCGACTCAATTCTTGTCCCACCTTCTATTCTAAGCTTAACAAACACGTCGTCTGATGACGTCATGGCAGTGCGTGGTCAACATGGCCGTTTGCCCGTTATCAGCCAGACGCATTCTCCCTTGAAGCGCCACCTGTTGTCATTGAGAGCGGCCATCACGCCGCAGCCGTTGTAACGCCGCGGAGCTCTTCGCGACAAGTAAACGAAGGAGTTAAAGGGGTGCCAAGTGGCGCCAAAAATGTGACGTCAGAGTCGCGTTACAGACGCCGATAAACCAGGGGGCGCTGTGAGTACGCCGGCGGGATATCTAACCCTCGTCACGGATGAGTTAAAACCTGTTTTGATCCTTTAAGACGGTGACATAGGGCGGGAAGCAACATTTGTCTGAATCACGGCCAATGGATAAAGCGAGCGGCTGCAACCACATGCATCATTCTTGTAATTGTCGACGTGCCATTAAATCAGTGGTTGTTGTTTTCTCTTCTCTACCCCGAGCAGGTTGCCGGGTGCTGGGAGCTGGCCTGATGCCAGGAGAAAAACCTTCTGTTGGCGACAGACAGCTAACGTAGAGGCGTAATGGAGGGAACGCATGAGATCTCGTTGGCGTTATTACGGTCACGAGGTCCTGATGAACTGACACGTCATCCGTTCAGATGAATGGAACAACTAAAGTACGGACGGCTGCGTAGGGAGGTTAATGAACATCTTTATTGCCAGTCTGTGACAACGCCATCAGTGTACAATGGAGCACGGCAAGAGGCCATGCGAAAGACCGGCCAAATATTGTTCAATACGCTACCCGTGATAAATACAACTATATTGAAAGAACTTTTTCCTTCCAAATTCATGACATAATCTAAATTTGTAACGGTTTTTGGCTTGATTAGGACTCGTGTCAACCTGCTTATCGTGCCCCAAAGCGAGTATCACATCAGTTGTGAGCACACTCGAAGCCTCAACACATCGGTGACGTTACTTCCAACTTTTCATCAGCAGACTGTTATAAAATGTAATGGCTTTCTAATGCACATATTCTGTTCAATCTGAATGTCACTGTCAGTTTAGCAATTTGTACATCGCATTCTGATATAGGTTCGACTTTTTTAGTGTATTTAATATGCCATAACGTGGCCCTGATGCGGTTCCTTTGACACACCATGATGTCACAATTGTTTGTGTCAGTGACAGATAAATACACCCCAAGCCCCACAGCACCCACACCCCCGCAACAGCCCCACCGCCAGCCCCACAACAGCCCCACCACCACAACATCCCCACAACGACCCCCACAACCTCACCCTCACAATACCCCATCCCCACAACAACCCCATCCTCACAACAACCTCTCCCCCCCCCCACCTTCACAACACCTCGACTCCCACAACATACCACCCCCACAACACCCCCACATACAAAGCACCCCCACCCCCACAACAGCCACATCCCACAAGACCCCGACCACACAACACCCCCAGCCCCAAAACACCACCCCCTCCCCACATCACCTCCATCCCAACAACACCCCCACGCCGCAACACCTTCACCCCCACAACCCCCAACCCCCACAACACCCTCACTACCGCAACAGCTCCACCCTCATGCCCCCCCCCACCCCCACCCCTACAACACACCCACCCCCTCAACAGCCACACCCTCCATGTGGAACCCTTCAGTCACAAGCCAGGAGTAAACAGAATATCGGCCATAGTGGTCGACATGTCTGATCGCGGTGGCGGGGTGAAGACCCGTATGACGTAGTCGATGCGAGAAGTACCGCGCAACATTCAGGACAACAAGACGGATTAGCGTTAAAGATGTACAACTGAAGCACTTACATCACAAGTAATTATAGACTTAACTCCATCTTTGAGACTTGTCAAGCACAATGACCTTACAAAACATCCACAATTTTAATGTAACGAAACAAAAATTACTGTTCTTTTGAATGAACCAAATTATTCCATCAAATCATTTAATAAAGATTAAACAACGTTAGTCAGCCTAGAGGCCAGTGCCTTCGGTATTATTGATCAAGGAGTAACATATTCTGCTGCACTATAATTGGTAATACTTTTACATTTATTATCTCTATTTGAAATCGCATCACTAACAAAATCAGATCCCAACCGAGAGCATTTTGAGCCGCTGCCAGCTTCACCCCCCCCCCCCGGATTATTTCTGTTAGTTGAACATTTAACTTCAGAAATGAAAGGTTGGTGTTTTAGGCCAAGTTTGTGCACAGGAAATGGGGTTAACTGAAACTGGTCCTAGTTACCGGGGTGCCATGTCCTGTTGATGCAGCTCGCTTACCGTCGGCGCCAGGGATGCTCGCTATTGACATTGTAATGCGATATGAGGCCATCTGCAAAACTGTGAGGCATGTCCTTCCCTATCTGGATTCTCACTTCTCGTTACCATAACGACACAGCGCTTTCGAGAGTAATGCCTTTACAGCGGTCGATGGGTTTCATGTTATAGGGCCAAGCTCAGGTGGGCGGTCAGGGGTGGGGAGGCGAAAGGGTTGGGGGGGTTAGTGGGAGATGGATCGAAAAGACTATTCGTTTTTCCCTTTTTCTAAAGCTGTGCTATGATTGAAGACGATATTTCCCTCAGAAATGGTTCTGGTGACATCGCCACATACATTAGTCTCTCTCGATATGTGAGGCGTCGTTGATGTATGCCACTCACCCGGCATGACAGCCTGTATAGGGGCTTAAGTGTCAGGCTTTTATGTCCGTTTTTTCTGACCTTTAACATATTTGTGACAATTTAATAGCGAGGCTCGAGTTACTGTACGAGGAAGCTGCATACATTCATGTGCCTCGTGAATCAATCAACTGCCAACAAAGTAACTAGCAAGGAATCAGGCTAAAAGCCCAACTCCATACACGACGCCGCGGGACCAACGACAGAGATCTGTGCCATAAAGGACGCAAGGATTTGGAGGCTTCAATTTTGCTGGCAAGTATTACGATTGTAAATTATGTAATATGCATGCGGCAATAAAAACGACTGTCGCCGATTACTGTGATACCACTGTGACACCCGTCCAACAATTATTGCTATAATTTGAAGGATTGTGATTATACTGAATATTATGCTTTCCGGCATTGACCTATTATGTCATGTCGCAGCGCTGCCTGCAATTGTTGACTCTGGGGGTCTAAATAAAACCTGGTACACAATGACTTACCATACCGTATCGAGACCTTGCCTCCGCGCTAGAGGTGCTAAATGTTACCATATTTACGAGGCGACAGCACTCTGAGGCAACAGTAAAGGACGCCTCCTAGCGACCTACTGTCCATAAAATATAACATTAAGCCTGGGATGATGCCATAAAGACCGCCGTCATCGCCTCGTGCATTCTATTTACCCTACCATTATGCTATTTCAGGGAGCAAGTCCTTCAGTCATCAAAACTGCGACTCAATTCCTGTCCCACCTTCTATTCTAAGCTTAACAAACACGTCGCCTGATGACGTCATGGCAGTGCGTGGTCAACATGGCCGTTTGCCCGTTATCAGCCAGACGCATTCTCCCTTGAAGCGCCACCTGTTGTCATTGAGAGCGGCCATCACGCCGCAGCCGTTGTAACGCCGCGGAGCTCTTCGCGACAAGTAAACGAAGGAGTGAAAGGGGTGCCAAGTGGCGCCAAAAATGTGACGTCAGAGTCGCGTTACAGACGCCGATAAACCAGGGGGCGCTGTGAGTCCGCCGGCGGGATATCTAACCCTCGTCACGGATGAGTTAAAACCTGTTTTGATCCTTTAAGACGGTGACATAGGGCGGGAAGCAACATTTGTCTGAATCACGGCCAATGGATAAAGCGAGCGGCTGCAACCACATGCATCATTCATGTAATTGTCGACGTGCCATTAAATCAGTGGTTGTTGTTTTCTCTTCTCTACCCCGAGCAGGTTGCCGGGTGCTGGGAGCTGGCCTGATGACAGGAGAAAAGCTTTCTGTTGGCGACAGACAGCTAACGTAGAGGCGTAATGGAGGGAACGCATGAGATCTCGTTGGCGTTATTACGGTCACGAGGTCCTGATGAACTGACACGTCATCCGTTCAGATGAATGGAACAACTAAAGTACGGACGGCTGCGTAGGGAGGTTAATAAACATCTTTATTGCCAGTCTGTGACAACGCCATCAGTGTACAATGGAGCACGGCAAGAGGCCATGCGAAAGACCGGCCAAATATTGTTCAATACGCTACCCGTGATAAATACAACTATATTGAAAGAACTTTTTCCTTTCAAATTCATGACATAATCTAAATTTGTAACGGTTTTTGGCTTGATTAGGATTCGTGTCAACCTGCTTATCGTGCCCCAAAGCGAGTATCACATCAGTTGTGAACACACTCGAAGCCTCAACACATCGGTGACGTTACTTCCAACTTTTCATCAGCAGACTGTTAAAATATGTAATGGCTTTCTAATGCACATATTCTGTTCAATCTGAATGTCACTGTCAGTTTAGCAATTTGTACATCGCATTCTGATATAGGATCGACTTTTGTAGTGTATTTAATATGCCATAACGTGGCCCTGATGCGGTTCCTTTGACACACCATGATGTCACAATTGTTTATGTCAGTGACAGATAAATACACCCCAAGCCCCACAGCACCCTCACCCCCGCAACATCCTCACTGCCAGCCCCACAACACCCCCACCACCACAACATCCCCACAACGACCCCCACAACCTCACCCTCACAATACCCCATTCCCACAACAACCCCATCCTCACAGCAACCTCTCGCCCCCTCCACCTTCACAACACCTCGACTCCCACAACATACCACCCCCACAACACCCCCACATCCAAAGCACCCCCACCCCCACAACACCCACATCCCGCAAGACCCCGACGACACAACACCCCAAGCCCCAAAACACCACCCCCTCCCCACATCACCTCCATCCCAACAACACCCCCACGCCGCAACACCTTCACCCCCACAACCCCCAACCCCCACAACACCCTCACTACCGCAACAGCTCCACCCTAATGCCCCCCCCCCCACCCCCACCCCTACAACACACCTACCCCCTCAACACCCACACCCTCCATGTGGAACCCTTCAGTCACAAGCCAGGAGTAAACAGAATATCGGCCATAGTGGTCGACATGTCTGATCGCGGTGGCGGGGTGAAGACCCGTATGACGTAGTCGATGCGAGAAGTACCGCGCAACATTCAGGACAACAAGGCGGATTAGCGTTAAAGATGTACAACAGAAGCACTTACATCACAAGTAATTATAGACTTAACTCCATCTTGGAGACTTGTCAAGCACAATGACCTTACAAAACATCCACAATTTTAATGTAACGAAACAAAAATTACTGTTCTTTTGAATGAACCAAATTATTCCATCAAATCATTTAATAAAGATTAAACCACGTTAGTCAGCCTAGAGGCCAGTGCCTTCGGTATTATTGATTAAGGAGTAACATATTCTGCTGCACTATAATTGGTAATACTTTTACATTTATTATCTCTATTTGAAATCGCATCACTAACAAAATCAGATCCCAACCGAGAGCATTTTGAGTCGCTGCCAGCTTAACCCCCCCCCCCCATCCCCCCCTCCCCGGATTATTTCTGTTAGTTGAACATTTAACTTCAGAAATGAAAGGTTGGCGTTTTAGGCCAAGTTTGTGCACAGGAAATGAGGTTAACTCAAAACTGGTCCCAGTTACCGGGGTGCCATGTCCTGTTGATGCAGCTCGCTTACCGTCGGCGCCAGGGATGCTCGCTATTGACATTGTAATGCGATATGAGGCCATCTGCAAAACTGTGAGGCATGTCCTTCCCTATCTTGATTCTCACTTCTCGTTACCATAACGACACAGCGCTTTCGAGAGTAATGCCTTTACAGCGGTCGATGGGTTTCATGTTATAGGGCCAAGCTCAGGTGGGCGGCCAGGGAGGGGGAGGCGAAAGGGTTGGGGGGGTTAGTGGGAGATGGATCGAAAAGACTATTCGTTTTTCCCTTTTTCTAAAGCTGTGCTATGATTGAAGACGATATTTCCCTCAGAAATGGCTCTGGTGACATCGCCACATACATCAGTCTGTCTCGATATGTGAGGCGTCGTTGATGTATGCCACTCTCCCGGCATGACAGCCTGTATAGGGGCTTAAGTGTCAGGCTTTTATGTCCGTTTTTTCTGACCTTTAACATATTTGTGACAATTTAATAGCGAGGCTCGAGTTACTGTACGAGAAAGCTGCATAAATTCATGTGCCTCGTGAATCAATCAACTGCCAACAAAGTAACTAGCAAGGAATCAGGCTAAAAGCCCAACTCCATACACGACGCCGCGGGACCAACGACAGAGATCTGTGCCATAAAGGACGCAAGGATTTGGAGGCTTCAATTTTGCTGGCAAGTATTACGATTGTAAATTATGGAATATGCATGCGGCAATAAAAACGACTGTCGCCGATTACTGTGATACCACTGTGACACCCGTCCAACAATTATTGCTATAATTTGAAGGATTGTGATTATACTGAATATTATGCTTTCCGGCATTGACCTATTATGTCATGTAGCAGCGCTGCCTGCAATTGTTGACTCTGGGGGTCTAAATAAAACCTGGTACACAATGACTTACCATACCGTATCGACACCTTGCCTCCGCGCTAGAGGTGCTAAATGTTACCATATTTACGAGGCGACAGCACTCTGAGGCAACAGTAAAGGACGCCTCCTAGCGACCTACTGTCCATAAAATGTCCATTAAGCCTGGGATGATGCCATAAAGACCGCCGTCATCGCCTCGTGCATTCTATTTACCCTACCATTATGCTATTTCAGGGAGCAAGTCCTTCAGTCATCAAAACTGCGACTCAATTCCTGTCCCACCTTCTATTCTAAGCTTAACAAACACGTCGTCTGATGACGTCATCGCAGTGCGTGGTCAACATGGCCGTTTGCCCGTTATCAGCCAGACGCATTCTCCCTTGAAGCGCCACCTGTTGTCATTGAGAGCGGCCATCACGCTGCAGCCGTTGTAACGCCGCGGAGCTCTTCGCGACAAGTAAACGAAGAAGTGAAAGGGGTGCCAAGTGGCGCCAAAAATGTGACGTCAGAGTCGCGTTACAGACGCCGATAAACCAGGGGGCGCTGTGAGTCCGCCGGCGGGATATCTAACCCTCGTCACGGATGAGTTACAACCTGTTTTGATCCTTTAAGACAGTGACATAGGGCTGGAAGCAACATTTGTCTGAATCACGGCCAATGGATAAAGCGAGCGGCTGCAACCACATGCATCATTCATGTAATTGTCGACGTGCCATTAAATCAGTGGTTGTCGTTTTTTCTTCTCTACCCCGAGCAGGTTGCCGGATGCTGGGAACTGGCCTGATGCCAGGAGAAAAGCCTTCTGTTGGCGATAGACAGCTAACTTAGAGGCGTAATGGAGGGAACGCATGAGATCTCGTTGGCGTCATTACGGTCACGAGGTCCTGATAAACTGACACGTCATCCGTTCAGATGAATGGAACAACTAAAGTACGGACGGCAGCGTAGGGAGGCCAAATATTGTTCAATAGGCTACCCGAGATAAATACAACTATATTGAATCAACTTTTTCCTTGCAAATTCGTGACATAATCTAAATTTCTAACGGTTTTTGGCTTGATTAGGATTCGTGTCAACCTGCTTATCGTGCCCCAAAGCGAGTATCACATCAGTTGTGAACACACTCCAAGTCTCAACACAGCGGTGACGTTGCTTCCAACTTTTCATCAGCAGACTGCTATAATATTTAATAGCTTTCTAATGCACATATTCCGTTAAATCTGAATGTTACTGGCAGATTACCTATTTTTTACGTCGCATTCCTATATGGGGTGGATTTGTTTCAGTGTGTTTAATATGCCATAACGTGGCCCTGATGCGGTTCCTTTGACACACCATGATGTCACAATTGTTTGTGTCAGTGATAGACAAATACAACAATATTCCCTGATTGACACGTGTGGTGATGACGCACATGGTAATGGCGAGCGGGTCCCTCCAGTGTGACACACGGCTATCAGTATAAGTTTATTCCGTACTTTAGCTGGCCCTCCAGGCTATGGAACAAATTACAAAAACATTCAATATATCGACATACACACAGTATTAAATACATCCAATACCAACCCAATAAAACAATCACCTCTGCCACATCAATAATACCCCTCTTGTTCCCTCCTAATAAATGCGGCAATTATATACTGACAAGTCCCGTGTAGACCTAGCTCGTCATATTATGTACATTATATATATATATGTGTACTAGATATATAGATGTGTATAAATGTTGTACGCGTGGGTGGGCAGCAATGGTTGTTGCCACGAGAGCGACTCGCCGCCATAACACGTCCTGGTATTCCTCTATTAATATGAAGAAGTCGGCAAAAACAAAGAGCCCCTGTGGTAAGGAAGGGGGGGGGGGTGGAGGGCAAAAGTACATCCCTTGCCCAGGATGGCAACTCAGCCCCACGTCGTCAGATTGAGAGTGGGTTGGGCTCACAGCGTACCCCCCCGCACCCCCCCCCCCTCGCCCAAGTTACATTTGGTTTGATTTGATTGGGGTTTAACGGCACTTTTGGCCTGTAAGGCTATATCGTACCATACTGTTTCTTCAAAATTTAAATAACTCGACGGTCAATACTAAAACCCTGAAAATTAATACATGTGATATTGAAGATAAAACAATTGCAAAAATGATAAAGGGTCAAGTAGATATGAATAAAACCATGAATGCAGTCAATGTGGAAACGATTAATAGGTATAAAACCCTGAGGATATCAAATATTATAATAGAGAAAAATGTCTTAAAACCATGAAAGCGAAGAATGGTGAAAAGGTAGTCAATAAAAAAGCCATGAATGTTGACCCAAGTCACAAGCCAGAAGTAAATAGAATAGCGGCCATCATGGTCGACAGGTCTGATCGAGGTGTTGGAGTGAAGACCCGTATGACGTAGTCTGGGTGAGGAGCGCCGCCAACATTCAGGACAAGAAGGCGGATTAGCGTTAACACAAGTAATTATAGTCTTGGGGACTTGTCAAGCATATTGACGCTACAAAACATCCACAATGTTGAAATTATAAACAAGATGGCGGAACAGTGAGGTCGCTGGTTTCTTGGTGGTGGCGATTTATACCTGAATTAGTACAGCACCACGCGGTAAATACAACTTACCTTGTTTGAAAGTACAACTATATAGATGGGAAAGAGTGCCAGAAAAAGAAACAGAACCAGGAGCATGGAAATGCAGAACAAAAGACTGAATGTTGTAGCAGATCTGTCGCCCGAGTTGATGATGGGCGATATTGGGGTCGCTAATGACGACCAAACAACGGCGCAACACTGCGTGGAGTCTCCAAGTATCACACTTGAAGGCCTTCAGGAAAAATTGGAAGACCTTGCAACACAGCAAAATAGTCATGACATCGAACTCTATGATAAAGACGGAATAACAGAAAAATTTGAATCACTTGAAACTGACACAGGTGAGCTTGGATGTAAGCTAGAAATCTTAAGCACGGAAAATAATGATATCAAAAGAGAACTCCTGACCCTGAAGGGACTCGTTGTTAAATAGGATGTAATGATACGCCACTTAAAAGAAGAAGTTACAGAAATAAAGTGGAGAAGTATGAGAAATAACCTGCTTTTTCACAACATACCGAAGGAAGATATGGAGAGATTGAAAAGTGTGAGGAAAAAATCAGATCCAGTCTGTCCCGACATGGCTTCAATCAAACGGCTGTAATTGAACGATGTCACCGTGTTGGGGCCCGTTATAATGATTCCACGCGGGCCAGGCCCATTGTGGCAAAGTTTCTTACATACAAGGACGTTGAGGAGTTACTGGCTTTTGGTAAAAATAAACTGCCAAGAGGAAAAGACAACATCAGGATAACTCCACATAACCTGCCTGAAATCTATGAAAGGAGAAAGGATTTTGCCGAACAGGCCTATGCAGCAAGACAACGCGCCGACCCGCATACGGTAAAGACAAAAATTACGAAAGATGCATTGTTCGTAAACAATGAAAGACAACGTGAACGCCTACCTGTTGTCACTGCAAAAGACTTGCTAACAATCAGTCCAGTGGAAAGAGATAGAATAATCCAAGAATCACCACTCATTATCCATGGAGAAAAAGTATCCGACAATGGATTATCCGTGTTTGCTACTGTGGCTTCAGTGCAAAATCTGAATTGATGACATCAACAGCAACGGTGCCACGCACATCTCTGCAGCCTTCCGGATCACAGACGCCAGGGATACCACCACTGACGGCTGGCAGGATGATGGCAGCTACGGAACCGGTAGACATTTGCGATTTCTCCTCCAAAGAAATAATTTATCAAATATAGCTGTCTTTATTACCAATCCTCATCACGCAACGACGCTGGGATCAAGAAAATTTAAGCTCCACGAGCGCGCAGCTACCATCGCCCTGGCGAGACATGAGGAGATTCGACTACAGTCGTAAACAAACGAGATGAGTGTCTGTATATTCCCCGCCTAGACTCCTGATCGATAGTGGTGTCTGTACTGGACAATGACTCGTAAATTAAGTTATCTGAGTGATTATAGCTGCCATCTATATATTTGTATGTTTAGAGCTTGCTTGATTTATTTATTTACTACCATTTCATATATTCTGGTTTCTCTTAATTTAAAATGCTAATCGCGAAGTAAATTACAGTTTTTTGTGTGTGTTTTTTTATGTGTTTTTTTATTATCAACTAGGCAAGGATGAAACCTACATTTTGTTGGTTGTGTTGCCATACATCAGTGTCAAGGTCACGGTTTTGTTTGTCTCATGCATGTTCTAGCTTAATATGTGTTTACTCTGGCATGACGAGGTGGTTAGTTACCTTGGTTGGGCCGTCAACGGACCTCGCTCGAATGAGCTGTTCATGTTCGAGCAACCTAAACGGTCACAACAGTGAAACTTATGCACCAATCTCCGCCGTGCCCAACCATCATTAACTCAAGCTGCTCTATACCGGGTGGCTACCAAGGTACTAAAGCTAAAGATCAGCTCGTTTAATGAGCTTACTTGGGTTCTTTATGCCGGACATGCCCCCATTGACATGTCCAAATACTGAATGCCAGGCAATGTACTGGTATGATAAGGGTGATACGCTGCCTAGATTGTGTACAACTTCACGCATGCGCGTGGACTGCGTTGTTTCTTGACGTCGCCACTAAGACAGGCGACCAAATGTGGATCTGATAATATGAATTTTTGCTTGCATAGGTTTGTGTTGGGGTATTATGTGTTTGAACTACTTGATTTGTTTGACGTTGTTGCGGTTTGTTGTAGGGAAACGCTGGTAGGGGAAAATATGAAAGGTAGTCCACTAGTGAATATGCTACAAGCTATTTATTTCTCTGGTACGGAGATATGTCAAATATCATGGTTTAATGATACATTAAGGTATATTGCTACATTATTATGGCTGGATTGTTAGATGAATTTATTTTAAATCAGTACGGAGGTCTGAGTTCAAATTCTTTAACTAATATTCTTGACAACTGTACCGATCGTGACGACCCTGAGCCGTGTATTCTAAAGCACTCCACCTACTTTGAAGTAGACTCTGTAGAAAGTACCATAAGCAACGAAAGTCATTTCAACATCCTAAGTATCAATATCTGCTCATTATCAGCTAAGATAGATGAATTAAGAATCCTCATCGATGAATTAAGAGAACGAAAAGTTCTATTGCATGTTATCTGTATACAAGAGAGTTGGCTGTCAGATGACGATGACCTTAGCCATTTACATCTTGAAGGGTATCACACAATCTCTCAAACCAAAATGTGTAGTGCACATGGTGGATTAGTCATATATTTGGATAGTGCATTTGGATATGAACTGTTATCTGTACCTGGTGAAAAAACGAAATGGGAAGGTCAATTTATTGAGGTGAAAGCTGCTTCTGTGATTAAGAATATTGTAATTGGAAATATCTACAGGCCCCCGCTAGAATTAGTGGAGAGCTATAAGATTTTCTCTGAACAAATGTCTAACACGCTTACATATTTTAATCGTACAAATAAGCTTGTTGTTATCTCTGGTGATTATAACATAGATCTTCTTAGAATTAATGAAAAACAATCTGTGGCGGAATTTTTTGACGCCGTGTTAGCATGTGGGTTCTTTCCCAAAATTACATTGCCAACCAGACTGTCCAGATTACGTGCTACCTTGATAATTTTTATTGCAATATCTGTGACAACTTAACAGAGTCACCGGCGGGTGTCATTATAAACTCCATGTCGGATCACCTGCCCTACTTCTTGTGTGTAAAATATGAACATTCCCGTCCAGTTGGCAGGCAAATGGTCAAACTTGTTTGCCAAGACCCGGTTTCAGTTTTAAACTTCAAAAAAGAAGTAGAATCTATGGCAATCGAAAACATGCTAAATAATGACATCTCATCTGACCCTAACGTGAATTACGAAATACTACAAAAGTCCGTCCTTCATGCCAGAGAAAAACATATTCCTTCTAAACTAGTTAAGTTCAGAAAATTCAAGCACAAATCAAATCCTTGGATAACTAAGGGTATTATGAAATCGATCAAGTTCCGAGATAAACAGTATAAAATACTAAAAGGAACGCCGTCAGATTCTCCATTATATGAGACTTATAGAACTAATCTAAAAACGTATAATCGCATCCTAAAACGAAATATTTATTTAGCAAAGCGTGATTATTATAATGGTCGATTCCTTAGCTGCAAAAATGATATAAAGAGGACCTGGGGTACCCTGAAAGATTTACTCAAACTTTCAAACGATAAAAGGACCTTCCCTAAGTCTATACAATTTGATGGTTATGAAATCATTGATCGCTTAACAATTTGTGAGAAATTTAATTCATTGTTTGCTATGGCTGGTCAAGAGTATGCAAAGGCAAATTTAATAACAACTTATCGTCGATTTGAAGATTATCTTAAAGGCAAGCCTAATACCGAGTTTAACTTTACATTCGTTTCCACGAACACTGTGATCGATGTTATAAATAATCTTAAGCCTAAGCACAGTAAAGGCGTCGATTCTCTTTCTGTTAACCTTGTAAAATTGATTAAAGATGAAATATCTGTAGCCCTGACCTTTATTGTGAAAATTGCCAAAGTTGTACCAGTTTATAAGAAGGGTAATTAAAATGATATTAGCAACTATCGTCCAATATCCATTTTGCCGGCCATGTCTAAGGTTTTTGAGAAAATAATTGTTAACCAACTCTACAGTTACTTTGACATAAATAAACTGTTTACAAATAGTCAATACGGATTTCGCTCCAAACATGACCTAGCTGTATTAGAGGTTGTAGATCGCGTCCTTATATCAATGGATCAAAACCAACTTCCCGTTAGTATTTTCCTTGATCTTTCTAAGGCCTTCGACACTATTGATCACGACATATTAATCAAAAAAATAAATCATTACGGAATCCGCGGAATGGCCCTGAGTTTGCTAGAGAATTATTTAACAAATAGATCGCAATGTGTTTGTCTGGATGACGTCACATCAAACATGACGAACATAACGACAGGTGTACCACAAGGTTCCATTCTAGGACCATTATTATTCATAATTTATATTAATGACATAGAACAGTGTAGTAAATTCTTTAAATATATAATATACGCGGATGATACCACGCTTTTCTTTTCACTTAACATATCTACAGCTGGAACATCCTCTATTATTATAAATGCAGAACTTAGAAAAATAACTGAGTGGTTGTCTGCAAATCGGCTAGTTCTTAACATAGAGAAATCTAAATATATGGTTTTTTATACACCACAAAGAAAAGTAAACCCAATAGAGTTGTCAATTAACAATACGCATTTGGAGTGTGTTGATGAATTCAATCTGTTGGGTATCACCATAAATAAACATCTTAAGTGGCATAATCATAATAAGCGTGTTCCGCCATCTAAGCATTTTTTTTGTGTGAACTGATATGATAAGGTGACCAGGCGTTAGCGAATAATTAATCTTAGCCTGTGTCTCCCGACCTGCAATACCTCTGTAATGCGTATGTATTCATGTGACAACATATTTATTTGTTTTGGTTAAATAAATGAAATGAACTCTGAACTCTGAACTCTAATGTTACGACTATTCTGCAACCAAAAATTAGTCCTTTTGAATGAAATGAACCAAATTATTCCATCATATCATTTATTAAAGATGAAATCACGTTAGTCAGCCTAGAGGTGAGTGCCTTCGGTATTATTGATCAAGGAGTAACATATTCTGCTGCACTACAATTGGTAATACTTTTCCTTTTATTATCTCTATTTGAAATCGCATCACTAACAAAATCAGATGCCAACCGCGAGCATTTTGTGTCGCTGCCAGTGTCACCCCCCCCCCCCCGGGGTATCTCTGTCAGTCTGTTAGCCCCCATGTGCCCCCCGGGCTCTCCTTAGATATCACAATGCATCAAGCCTCGTAGTCTATGTGTTCTTTCATGCGCCATGCAACGATTATGAATTGTGCAAATAGTACGTAACGTGCAGCGCAATTTGGTTCAGAGTCCCTCGATCCCCGGTAGCAAGTCATCAGTGGCTCCCCCCCTCTCCTACTTTTTGAGGAAGAACGCTATCTGAGGGGTCGACCCCCCCCCCCCACCCCTGTCGCAAGGTTGAACGAATCCCCCTTTTCAAATTCCTGTATCCGTCCCTGATGCAGAACATTTTATTGTGTTTGTGTAGTAATACATGAACGATTGAAGCCTCGATTAAAAGGTATAACAAGGCGGTAGATGTAGTAATTTCTCTTTATCTAACTTGCTTCTATTCGATACCATATCACTCTATCAATTATTGATAGTCGTCTAGGGTGGCATTGTCATACTGATCAACTCTCCCGTAAATTGTCTAAACGAGTCGGAATGCTCAACCGGCTCAAATATACCCTACCCCAGAGAATTCTGTTAATGCTATATAACTCACTGATTGTCTCCTGTTTAAATTATGGTATTTTGCTATGGGGTTACAGAGCAAACAAGGTCTTAAACATGCAAAAGAAAGCAATTCGAATAATTACTCTTAGCCCATACAATGCCCACACTGAACCACTATTCAAGCAGTTGAAGTTATTAAGAATAGACGATATCCATCAACTGCACCAAATGAAATTCTTCTACAACCTATCCCATGATACAGTACCATCATATTTTTCCAATATGTCACTTAGACAAAGTTCAGATATTCATTGGCATAATACAAGAAACAAACATAAGTATATTGTAAGCTCTACATGAGTATGCTAAGCGATGCCTAAGAATTAGCCTCCCTATTACCATGAATACACTTCCATCTATAGTTAAGGACAAAGTCTTCACACATAGCCTGATTGGGTTCACCCTATATTTAAAAAATTATTTGTTAGGACTATACAGTAATGTATGTACTATTGCTCATTGTTATATTTGCCATCGTGTACAGTAATCCTCTACATTTTGTGGTCCATATCACTGTATATTTCATTTTGATCGCCTATAGTTTGCAGTAATAGAAAGTAATATCTCATGATATTATTCAGACTAAATGACATTTGCAAAGATTTTTTAACCATTATTATGAAGAATCTAATTATTATTTAGCTCCGCTACTTAATGTATTGAATATAGCTCCCCATTTCTTTAGTCTATAAAACGCAGTAATTAGCAGCAGTCCCAACCTACCTTGTCAACTGTTTATATTTACCGGTATATATATATATACATATATATAGGTGGCTCCCATGATAGCGACCTACCTGTGTCTTAATGGGAGTCTCCTGGCCAATCCGTATATCTATGTTTTGTATGATATGTACTACATTTCTTGGTCAAATAAACGAATTCTGACTCTGACTCTGACTCAGCAATTACAGATTGATTTCTGCGAAAGACCATAGGTCGATCGGAGCCGCGCTGCAATCACCTAAAATCAGAAATATGTCAGCATTGTGGAATTTTCGAGAACAAGAATTTCAACGCCATTGTGGGCTAAGCATCACGATTAGACGATCCAGGAACTGCTGGAAAGGAAGGATCATGAAGAAACTGACGTTTGGTATGTAACAATTTAAAACTTTAAACATCATATTAATCTAAACCCCCTTAAGCATACAATTCTAGACAATATTGGTCAACAATACGGTAAATGCGTTTTAGTAATTAGTATTAAAATGTCAATATTGCATACAAGTCAAACAGGGTAGCCTAAAAGGTAAATTATGGGTAAGAACAAAAGGAGCCTCAAATGGGTAACTCGAGTAGCACGTTTCTTCCTGGCAAGGATAACAATCAGCACGTTTTGTAATTTGCTCTCTCTCGGAATTCGAAGATAATAAAGATCTTCTCGATGGCTCCCTGTTTCTTGTTCCTTTAATTGTTCTGTTGCTGGCGTCCCTTCTTGTCTCCCTTGTCAGTCAGCTTGGTAGTGATGTCCTTGGGATGCGAGCCCTGTGTGAAGCCCAACTGGGAGAAGTTGCGGAGGATGGTTTCCGAGCTCGACAAGGGCTGCCCGAGACACTGAATGTCGGGTTCGGCGACCAGCGTCTCGTAGACGGTGATGTAGCGGGCGTTGTTGCATTCCTTGCACAGACCTGGACAAAGTCGATAAAGGGTAAAAATCTACAATAACAATAACTAAATATTGATGAAAAACACGTTACACAAGGATATTTCTTTGTGGTGAAATATGAACTTTAATAGGGCGGATTCAGGCTGTGAGTGCGGAAGCAATACATGGTAACAAGCGGCAGTAACTTAACGTCCCAAATAATGAGTAGACGATTTGAAAGGAGAATTAACACGATATTATATTAACATGAAAATGTCATCATCTGTGAACTAACGCAAGGATACACATTTACTATAATGAACGCATCGCGATACTTGCTAATTACCATTCAGGGACAATATGGAGGAGCGGCCGAAGGAGTTGAGTGCGATGGCGTTGGAGAGCTGGTCTGCCCGACCTGAGAAGCCGATCAGGCCGAGGAAGATGGGATCTCCATCCCTCCGGAACAGTCCTTCTACTTGCAGTCCGTCCTTCTGGGTGAGGACCATCTCAGCCCCGGACTCGTCAAGGTAACTCCCTGTCACATTTGCGCACGGCCCTTCGTACTTCGGGGGGCGGAACTAATTGCAAAGGAAACACAAACACACGATAATAGACCGATCTATACTCCGACGCAAAGCCGTTCCCGCGCTTGAGTCCTTTTGCCTTTATTGTGAGTATGAAATGGACAATCGTATCTGATGGTAGGTACAAGTGAGAAATACCCATGTCGGAAAATGACAAGAAAGTGACGTGTTGCCTTGTTTGTCCGACTTGTTTGTCCGACATAACGCTCGTGGAATACCTTGTTTCACTACCTGATTGGATAAAAGCAACATTGACGTCAGTGAATGATTGGCAGCCTGGATCGGTTTATTATTTGCTTAATTGCAGAAACCCGTCAAGCCTGAATGATACGAGCCAGTCCCATGCCACACGAACATCAAACCTTCTCATTCCACTGATTGATACGGGTACGGCGCTTGCACTTCGGATATTAGAACAGCTTACTTACCGACATCAATGGTTTCTGATATTGTGAAGGTGAGGTTGAAGCCCGCGCTTTGCGTGCTACCGTCGGAGAAGAAACGCAGTTTGAACTCGTCGTCCGTATTATCTGCAACGGGTAAAGACATAGTGCTCTTGTAGCAGCTGTATTGGTTGGTTGGTTATTCAGGACGCTTTAACCACTTTTGGTCACATCGCGTCAATGGGAGAAAGAAGGGAGAGTGGAGCCATGTCCCCGGGGGTAACCCACTACTCTTTGCGAAGAAGGACATGGGATCTTTGTCCTGAGACCAAACAAACATGGCTACAGCAGGGCTCGAACCATCGATCCACGTGCCGTTAGGCTCTCAGGTGGCCAGTGCACTCAAGGCGAGCGCTCTAGCCCACTGAGCCATCGGGCTGGCCCCCAGCTGTATTAATGGCTACAGAATGTAACATTGAGTTATTGATCACAATACTTAATAAATTGAACATCTAGTGGATGCAGTCATGGTCTATACATATAAACAAATGTAAAGCAGTGATATTATTATTATGTTGACAGTGAGTGTCACGGTATAAACAATGTATTTCTTACACGTGTACGTTGATCCTACTCCAAGGGAGATGTTGCTGTTGACGTCAGCGAAGTTTTCATCGTCGCCGGTATACGACAAGTACTTGACATCATCAAAGTACACAGCGAAGAAATCGAAGTTTCTCTCTAGGCTGAAGTCATTGACGAAGAGTTCGAGACGTCTGGAGCCATTGCCGCTCTTCTCGATCTCGATGTAGCAGTCGGCGCTGTTGCCATAGGGAGCGGGGAATTTAGGACTGATCACGTTTCCGGTGCCGAGGTCGGGAATCGTGGTTTGGGCGCAGAATTCGTAGTCCACTGAAACAACAGGCAAGATTGTACGTTAATATCACTCTTCTTGTGTGTGCCATCTTCGACAGTGTTGTTATGACTATAACTAAGCTGAGCGAATTAGTAGATTCCCAATTGAAGTCCAGACTATTTCAATGCACCACATACGCTATACGTCGTGGGTATAATTTTTGGCATTGGGCGTCAAGATGGTGTAATGACCCAATTTCATGCCATGGGGCAATTGCATTTATCTGTGAACACCACCAAAATAGTTTGCGGAATCGATGTACGAACTAAGATCGTTTAAACGATGGCGGATATTTATTTTATATAAACTTTATTTATTTTACGAGCTTCACAACAGCGAATTCACATATTAATATTCACCTCGGCAGATATTGGCGTCATGTATTGTAACTCTGCAAGAGACCTTTCCACGAAAACGAGGCCAATACTTCCCAATAATTAGCATCACTAGGACGAAATAATGCATGATCTCTTCAGAATGCTGCGTATGAAAACGATATTAATTCCGCCAAAAAAAATTAAGTAAAAAAAAGGCAAACAACACTGGAAAACCGCAGCTGAAGCCAAGCCACCGAGGCAAAATGTGCGATTTATCTTTACGCTGTGGCAGGGTTTGGGTGGCTTCACCAGTCGGCGAAACTTCAGTAGAGGATGACGTAAGGGGTAACCCTCCACCCCCACCCCCTTGCAAGCGTCCCAAATATACTGAACAGATACCTGAAGACATTATAGCACTAAGCAGACGTACGAACTGTGAGGGGTACAAATGTACCGATGATCATACATTTTTTTCCACAACGGCGTAAGCAAGCCTACCTCCAAATACTCGACGTGTTGCCACGGCAACCACCAAAAGAAAACACAACCTGCAACGGGACGGGAAACAAACTAATGGAAATCAACCTGTCGCTTATTTGCAGGTGTTTTTTTCATAAAAATGGACAAATCCTTACAGAGATAACCTTTGTGTTCGGAAGACAAGGGTTATGACAACGTACGCGGTTTATATTGACGGTACATATCACAAGATACATAAAACACTTATGGAGTACCATCACAAGAACGTCCAGGGTTATGCCAAATAATAACAGGTGTTACATAGTCAGTTTACACAACGGGCATTTATTTTCCATAATAAATTCTCATAGACGTGCTTTTATTCGTGCACATTAACGAGGCTACAAATCTCGTAAATTGTATCTCATTAAGTTTTTTTTAATTACAAAACATGGCGTGAATGCACCTGAACATGGTGACTCCGGGATGGCCTTGTTTGGGCAAGAGTCGGGTGATGATGTCGACAATACCGGCATGCACTGCGAGTGGAGACATGATAGCAGCTTTATCGGCCTTTATCAACGGTATTCATGGTACTGGTCACAACAGAACAATGTCTTTTTTTCTCGTTCAGCCTTGAGCCGGACTGATCAATTAGGAGTCGAGTGTAATGAGTGGTGTGGTGCGGCGTACACGGGTTAGCATATGCCGAACCATTCGGCTTACGTTTTTAAGTTCGATATGGGGATGTAAAATGCCTATTATCGCCCACATATTTTATTTACCAATGTAAAAGCGTGAAGGTTCACCAGTCAATCTTGTTCCTCGTGTTTCCCAGGTGCAGGCCGGGCCTTACATTGGTTAACAAAGCGGGGCTGATATTTGGAATCTTAGTAACATAGTAAGCGTCACTTACGATACTCCTGGTAAACCCAGAAGCATTGTCTATAAACGTGTGTAACGCAAATGACGTGTGTTGAATGATCTGTATGTTTAACAACAGAAAAACAAATACGAATCCATGGCCACGGCAACGACATTCCTTGCTTTGCAAAATGTTATTCTCAAGGACTGGGTAGGGAATAATATGTCGTGTATTTGGTCCCTAATAGCGGAGCGTAAGTTGGAAGCTACGTACAATGTGTCACAGGTTTATTTACAATTCACTGGTTTATTGCACTAGGTTAAGGATGGTGAGCAAGTCTCATATAATGCCTCCTAGTTACAAGAATAGATAATTCCTGCACTAATCGGGGTATAGCATTTTACAACTTCAGATCTGAAAAGATTTTGGTTAATTATTTCTTATTTGATGCAATAGTTCAATACCTGGGAAAGAAAACCATGCGTAAGGCAATAAGCTCAAATGGACAAGCAGGCCAAGACTGCTACGTGGGCTAAACAAACGTTATGCTGATAAACTCGGTGTTCGGACTGCGAAACTTTGATGTGATCCAGTGATAGTAACGCGGAAACCAAGCATGTACGCCAGAAACTTTGTTTGTCGGTCGGAAAATTTGATTTTTGACATCACAGTTATAATCGAGCAAATAATTAGCTTTATCGATAGAGAAACGCGATGTTTCGGTGGATCCGATACCATTGCTAATATTTATATTTAGTTAAGACCTACTGAGACCTACACAAGGTGTCAATAACCAATTTATAGATTCTCAAATAATTTTATTTTTGCCAGATCTTAATATATAATGCAAAATATATATCATACATGCAACTTATATGTCCTTTGACCAGCGGAATCAATTCCTTTTGGACAACCAACTCACTTGTTGGCTAAAGAATAATTAGTCTCTCTATATTTGAAGAAACATGTTTTATTGAACATCCAATACAATCAAACTATGAATATGATAAACTTTCTAACCAGTGAATTTTATCCACTGACATCGAACTAGAACAATTGAACATTTAAAACTAACGGAACCAATAGGTTGAATAACGGGAGGAAGACGTCGCGACAGGGCTAAATAAAGGAATTCATGAACTGCGTCTCTAGAGGTTGGCTCAAAGGAGTTGTTCTCGGCCGCTCAGTGGAGCCTGTTCCTTCTCTTCTGCTGGCGTCTCTTCTTGTCTCCCTTTTCAGTCAGCTTGGTAGTGATGTCCTTGGGTTGCGAGCCCTGTGTGAAGCCCAACTGGGAGAAGTTGCGGAAAATGGTTTCCGTGCTCGACAAGGGCTCCCCGAGACACTGAAAGTCGGGTTCGGCGACACTCCTCTCGTAGACTGTGATGTAGCGGGCATTGTTGCATTCCTTGCACAGACCTGAATTGGATGAAGGGTGAAAATTGACAATTACAATTGACTTCCCTCTCAACAAAAAACAACTAAAATACAAATGCAACACATTAAAGCCACAAGTAGGCACAAGACTTAATGCCCATGATACATCTAGCCAAGTTTCGGAAACTTTGTGACCGACACTTCGTTTCCAAAACCTTTCTCTGATGTATCCTGGAAATTTTCGGTCACTGTGACCAAAACTTGTATCCGAAGTTTCAACATGTTTGAATTTGGGACACAAAGTGTCCACAGTATTAGTATTACAACCAATCAGAAAGCGAGATGCGGTCACGTGATTTCTGGAGAGGCAGGGGGGGGGGCAGCCATGGTAACGTTAGAGTATTGGCACCAAATAACGAGGTTATTTTGGTGCAGGTTTCGGAAACAGGGATTATATGTATCCTGGAAAATTTTCAGTTACTTTTTGTCCGAAACTTTCCGATGTATCATGGCCATTAGGCAAACGACAGTATATGTATCTACTCAACCATCTGGAACTTTTTTTTTTTTTTTTTTTTTTTTTGTATCCATAACAGTACAAAATACATGCAACGTTTCACAATACGGAGACTAACAGTGACACTTATCCCTCAACTTGTGTAAAGCGCTGAAGAAACGGTTCAGCGGGTCCCCATTTCTTTGCAAAGGCAGTGTGGGACATTCCAAGTTTCTCTAGTTTATAACTATAGCTAATTGTGTTTACAGCACCTTTGAAGCTTGGCTTGGAATTACCCCACTTACATTTATAAATACACTTTATTACTATCATCATAACATGATTAACTAAATCATAAAAAATGGGTAGACGAATGCCCAATAAAACCGTTTTCTCTGTTATTAATGTGTCAGCTGTGAAGCCAGTCGCTTTAACCAGTACCCGCCCCAGTTCATTCCATATGGGATTAACAACTGGACAACCACCTGGAACTCTTTTGAGTAGAAGCATATGTGGTTTTGCCCTGATGACGTTTGATCAACAGAAACATACTACAAATTTGTTAATCGAGCGTAACTATCTGACTCTTTATCACACAGTTTTACTTAGTTGAGTAAAACACAACCCTTGCGTTAAAGATAAAAACGAATTCACGAAACAGAAGCAGATTTTTTGAAGTTTGAAGATTTGAAGATTTTTATCATCTTTGAACGCAACGAGGCCAGGGAACTGATCTGCAATAATGAACGCTATATACCGTTTTAGGGGAGATTCTGGCATGGGTGTGTTTTGGATATCTCTCAGCTCGCTCGCTCTGTTTTTTAAAAACAAAACCCCACTTTACATGGATAAATATCTTGACTATCAAAGGATACCATTTTAAGGTATAAGCCGAGAAAACAGCTGATACAAACGCCAACCGGCGAATGTAATGACTTTCACTTGCAGGATAGCGGCCATATTCCCGGTTTACTGATGTTCTTTGATGGGGAAATAGTGATCTTTCTGGAATCTAGTTTGTCAAGAAATATAAAAAATATAATTCAGAAATATAGATTTTACAGAATAGATTACTTGTTACCAGATGTGTACGCATTATAACTCAAAGCGATGATCTTTTCAATGTGAATCTGAGCGCACTCGCGTGACATGGGCCTTGTTGCGTAGAAATCAGGCAGCCGAGCGGGGAACCAGAAACATTGTCTATCAAACTGTTCTTAATCTAGCGAAATATAAGCCATGATTCCCTTATATTTTAACCCTTTCTACTAGCGGGGCGGGGAGTAAGGTGTAATAAATGGGGGTCGAGGCAAGTCACGGCACTTAAAGGAAAGTTTATAGAGACACCTTTTGTGTTTGTTCTGTGAATAACAATGCTGTAGAGCCAACCTACCCGTGACAAAAGAAACGTGGAAGCCGGGCACCTGAACCAACTCCAATACGCGTGCATGGCACACGCATGCGGGAATCGGTTTTCTGACCCGAAACACACAGTGTTTATTTTTGATGATGTATGTCGCCATATATCTGGAACGGTCTAGTTGCTTACCATTCAGGGACAATATGGAGGAGCGGCCGAAGGAGTTGAGTGCGATGGCGTTGGAGAGCTGGTCTGCCCGACCCGAGAAGCCGGTCAGGCCGAGGAAGATGGGATCTCCATCCCTCCTGAACAATCCTTCTACTTGAAGTCCGTCCTTCTGGGTGAGGGTCATCTCAGCCCCGGACTCGTCAAGGTAACTCCCTGTCACGTCTGCGCACGGCCCATTGTACGTCGGGGGCGGAACTAATGCGTGTGGTATAGAATACAGATATATACATACATGCATAAACTTTGCGCCGTAACACAATGTGATCCAATGTTGAATGCTAAATGTCTTCAATTAAATTATAATGCCCACCCTCTCAATTTAAATGATGGGTTAAGTTGTCGTGACTGATAAACAAGTATTACCATGACAAGGACACTGAATGGGGCTTGACGCTGAATTACATCTTATTTTATTCACGCCCAACATACACATGAATTGCCATTCGCTTACCTACGTCCATGACTTCAGACACAGTAAAGGTGAGGTTTAAGCCCGGACCGTCGATACTGTGGTCCGAGTAGAAACGCAGTCTAAACTGGTCTTCTGTATCGACTGCAACAGACCACACGTTGTCACAAAAGTTAATACAGTTACTCCCCATTGCTCCCGGCTCAATTTGCAATGCTTATCCATCTAGCGGCTTAAGCGGCCGTTACCGTAGCCGTTATCACTGTTTGTATCAAAATATCTTACATTAAAATAACGTTCCCACCAGAGCTCGATACGTCAATGTATCCGTTCAATCATGCATAACGGTTGGTTCGGAGTAATACAAAAACACTGTTTTTCACTTTCTAGATGGCGAAAGAAGGATGTAAGGATTGCTACTGACACGTGTATGTGGTTCCCACGGGCATGGAAATGTTGCTGTTGACATCATCGCCGTCACCGGTATACGACTGGTAGTTTACACTGTCAACATAGACAGCGAAGAAATCGAAGTTTCTCTCTAGGTTGAAGTCGTTGACGAAGAGTTCGAGACGTCTGGAGCCGTTGTCCGACTTGTCGATCGTGATGGTACAGTCCTTGTTGAACCTGTAGGAATCGGAGAAGTTAGGACTTATGACGTTTCCGGTGCCGAGGTCGGGAATCGTGAAGACATCACAAAACTCGTAGTCCGCTGAAAACAACACAGGCGCGAGAGTTTGCGACTGCATGCATGCACAGAATATGTAGTAGATACCCTTAATTGAGACAGGCGGAATAAAGTGTTTCATGCAGCCCGACTCAGCGATCACAGGAACGACCAACTTTAACTCTTTTTAAAGTACACAACGAATAGTCCCCCACTGCACAATACGGAATGGAAAAGGAAACCTTACCTCCAAAGACAAGGGGCGTGGCTACCGCAACTAAGAGAAGTAATCTGAAACACACAGATATATGACATGTGCGTGCATATTATTCAATGGATTGACAATGACTCTGCCTTGATATCTTTTAATCAAACTGTAACAACTTCAATTACGCTGAAGTGTGCATTACACACTGGGCGTTGTCAAGATGGCTTCATGATCTTTTACCTTTACCTTTCACAATTAACAAAAGATAACATCATCAAGGATTATCGCACAATAGTGTAAAGTACATTTAAGGTACCTCGATATAGGGGGGGTCATAGGGTACAGCAAGTTAGGACTCTTGTAATTGATAAACTCTGCGCATATTTCCCCCTTTCTTTTAATAAAATTTCATTTCATAATTAACATATTTCTTAGTAAGATGACCATGGTTTTAATCAATGGTTGTGAAGCTTAATCTGTTGGGTGTCTTAGCCTCTCAAAACTATTATAATCTGGACAAAATGATGAAGATCTATCCAAGAAACACAAGGCAAGTGGCGTCAGAAAAGAAGTTTTAGAAGGGACAATGAATTTCAATTGTGGAAAAAGTTATACAACTTTAAAACATGATGAACTCACTTGAGCATCGCGACTTGTCCTTAGCCGATTCGATGTGGTGCGGCGATGTGTTCTGTCCGATCATGCACTGCGACTGGTGGGTATACAGTAATGCGTAAGACTTTTTATCAGATGGGGCCAAGGTGCAAGGTAAGCTGCCATCGTCATTACACTTATTTTAAACAATCAGTTACACAGTCAGCGCCAACCGAAACCGCGGGCCACTCCATCACTTACTGCTACCCGGCAACAGCAACCCCACCCCCATCATTTACTGCTACCGGTCAACGCCAACACCCACCCCCATCTCTTACTGCTACCCGGCAACATCAACCCCCACCCCATCACTTACTGCTACCGGTCAACAGCAACACCCACTCCCATCACTTACTGCTACCGGTCAACAGAAACCCCCACACCCATCACTTACTGCTACCAGTCAACGTCAACCCCCACTCCCATCACTTTCTGCTACCCGGCAACAGAAACCCCCCACACCCATCACTTACTGCTACCCGTCAACAGCAAACCCCACCCCCATCACTTACTGCTACCCGTCAACAGCAACCCCCACTCTCATCACTTACTGCTACCGGTCAACAGCAACCCCCACCCCCATCACTTACTGCTACCGGTCAACAGCAACCCCCACTCTCATCACTTACTGCTACCGGTCAACAGCAACCCCCACCCCCATCACTTACTGCTACCGGTCAACAGCAACCCCCACTCCCATCACTTACTGCTACCGGTCAACAGCAACCCCCACCCCCACTACTTACTGCTACCGGTCAACAGCAACCCCCACTCCCATCACTTACTGCTACCGGTCAACAGCAACCCCCACCCCCACTACTTACTGCTACCGGTCAACAGTAACCCCCACTCCCATCCCTTACTGCTACCGGTCAACAGCAACCCCAACCCCCATCACTTACTGCCACCGGTCAACAGCAACCCCCACCCCCATCACTTACTGCCACCGGTCAACAGCCACCCCCACTCCCATCACTTACTGCCACCGGTCAACAGCAACCCCCACCCCCACCACTTACTGCCACCGGTCAACAGCAACCCCCACTCCCATCACTTACTGCTACCGGTCAACCAGTCAGCAACCCCCACTCTCATCACTTACTGCCACCGGTCAACAGCAACCCCCACTCCCATCACTTACTGCCACCGGTCAACCAGACAGCAACCCCCACTCCCATCACTTACTGCTACCGGTCAACCAGACAGCAACCCCCACTCCCATCACTTACTGCTACCGGTCAACCCACACCCCCATCGCTTTCTGCTACCGGTCAACCGGACAGCAACCCCCACTCCCATCACTTACTGCTACCGGTCAACAGCAACCCTCTCTCCCATCACTTACTGCTACCGGTCAACCAGTCAGCAACCCCCACTCCCATCACTCGACCCTCATTTTGTTGTCATAATAAATCGCAAACATTGGCCTTCACAATTCTGTCAAGTATAAATTTAAACCTTCCATCTTAGCAAGCTGTTCAGTATCCAACTGATGTTATCATCTCGTTTCCGAAGTTTTGGGAGTTAATCGTGGTAATTGTTGACATTCTGCGATAGTAGACCCCATGTTCAGCTTAGTGGATAAAAACGATGGAAACGAGAGAAAGATTCATCGATTAGCCAATGCTTACTTATTGAACTTTCGCTCCTGTTCAATATTACTGCCAGAGAATGCGTGTAGGATTCGCCGCGTAGATATTTATAAAGCGTCAAGGCTGTCGATGACATCTTCATGTCCATCTCGGCACAGATCTGAGAGCCATGCCTGAGGTCAAGCTCGCGTGAGGGTCATGATAAGACGAGGTCGAGGTGAAAGTACTTGGGTCGGTCCTCATACACCACACGTAGCCGACGCCTTGGCTTTGGCGGGCTCATCACTCGCACAGTTCGACTAAAGTTATCCGAATGTCATCAGAATAGTGCAATTGTCTGTGACGTTTATTTTGTGGCTCCTTTTGACAGCTTCGTTTTCGGTGTAAGGCTCACAAGTTTGATCGGTTACTGCATATGTTTCCGAAAACTTGGCAATTAGTTCACAAGTGGCCCACAATTACAACGACAACGGCAAAACAATCTGGCTTGCAGGACTGGGGCAGCGAGAGGGGCGACAAGTATGGTTGCTTGCTTGGTTCATTGGTCGATTGGGCATGTACGGCCAAATAGGACAGAATATATTAAGCGGTCGGCGGCTATTCCAAGTATTAAATCCCGGAAGTCAATTTCCCCCATAGACTCATCATGGGCGAACAAGCGAGAAGGTACCTCCCTGTAGAGCGCTCTGGTGCCCCAACTAAGCCCACCCTGTCAAATCTGAGCCCAGGGGTTTTTAGAGATCATCCCTACAAAGTAGCGCAAAGATTGTAGCTCTAGCTTGCTTTTTCTAATTTATTATTTATTGTTTATTACGTTATTGTGACGATATTGGCGTATCTACAACAATTCAGATTTCACAGAAATTAACCTAATTCATATTTTGCAAAGTTGTTCAAGGTTTTTGCGTTTTAAAAAAAAATCCCGATATTTCTAGCTCTAATATTAACCGAGGTTTGGGCGTGTAGTCATGATCGCCCGATGTTGTGACTGAGCAGAGACATAGAGCGCCTGTGCCATATTTTAGATCACATTCGCTAAATTGTCTCTTTAGAATTAGACTGACGTCATATGCACTGCGCAAGTGTGATGCCAGGAAATGGAGCCATATAATTACAAACAATTAAATTTTTCATGTTAGTATGACATAAGAATATTAAGACATGATTTAGAATATTTTAATGTCAACATAAAGATGCGGTATCGGCATACTATGTAATTCATTGTAGGTATAGTCAACAAATTGTAGATGTATTCAAAGCAAAGTAAGTACCAGTATAAATAAAACTCTGCAAACAATGATCGAGAGATCTTGACAGGACAATTAGTGTGCCAAGGCCCTCATCTTGAGCATTCGCAACCTCACCCTTAGGTAGGCGGAAGGAGAGTACATACCCATAATGCATCGCGACCGTTGTTCGGCACGTGTACCACCCTGTCCTAACTATGACCCATATGTGCATGGCTCATAGTTTGGAAAGTGGGGCACGCTTAATTACGAAATCTGAGCACTTTCGGGCATGAACTTTTAACGATCAAAGTGACATAGATGGAGGTTCTAGTTTAATTGTTGATCACGATTAATATAGGCAGGTGAAGGGTTTATGAAGATAGTCAGATAAAGCAACTTAGAAGAGCAAAATGAAAGGAGATAACTTGTAGGTGTTCGATGTTTTGAATTTGTAGTATGTGGAATAGTGTTTTAACCTGCGACGTTGGATAACAGAGTTTTTATCAAGAGAAATAGCATGACGGCCGCCCATGACGGCCGCCCATGACGGCCGCCCATGACGGCCGCCCATGACGGCCGCCCATGACGGCCGCCCATGACGGCCGCCCATGACGGCCGCCCATGCGTACAGCGCATTATCTCTACAAATGGGAATCAGAATATGCTGCAGAACGACTATACATAGCGTTGGCGGAAACGCCCTCTGTCGGGACATCGCAAGAATGGATCTCTTGCGCAACGATTCGCTTCAAGGGAGGTCTCGGGTCTCGGGCAGGGTGAGCGCGATTGACACATATAGGATGTGTGGCGGCGACATGTAGTGGTCTGGAAGGCGTAAATGGCGACACGCGACACAGGCATATTTGAAAAATCGACATTCGACATTGACCCCCAAATTCCGACACTGCGGATCTGAAAAATAGCGATATTGATACAGATACAGTGGCATGTTAGATCAGCAAAAAAGGGACATGGCGCATCGTGAAAAATCGACTTTCGACATTGAGAATTTTGAAAAATCGACACTGGACCCGCCCCTTCCAGACCTCTACATGTGATTTTAATAATAAATATGTTTGACTGTATTAACCACTGCTGTTAACTTTTGGACCCCCGTGTTGTCTCTGTTAGTCCGGCATGTTTCATTCCTTCATCCTTCATCGTCTCGGGAGGTTCCTTGGACCAATTTAGCCTGTATGTGCACAAAAGTGGCCTAAAACACCAACATTCCATTCCTGTTAGTCCGCACATTTTGTGTCGCTACCAGTGAAAACCCCCCGGGTTTGGTCCCCGCAATGCTTCTTCAAGTGTTTGTACTTAATTGAGACAGGCGGAATAAAGTGTTTCATGCAGCCCGACTCAGCGATCACAGGAACGACCAACTTTAACTCTTTTTAAAGTACACAACGAATAGTCCCCCACTGCACAATACGGAATGGAAAAGGAAACCTTACCTCCAAAGACAAGGGGCGTGGCTACCGCAACTAAGAGAAGTAATCTGAAACACACAGATATATGACATGTGCGTGCATATTATTCAATGGATTGACAATGACTCTGCCTTGATATCTTTTAATCAAACTGTGACAGCTTCAATTACGCTGAAGTGTACATTACACTGGGCGTTGTCAAGATAGCTTCATGATCTTTTACCTTTACCTTTTACAATTAACAAAAGATAACATCATCAAGGATTATCGCACAATAGTGTAAAGTACATTTAAGGTACCTCGATATAGGGGGGGTCATAGGGTACAGCAAGTTAGGACTCTTGTAATTGATAAACTCTGCGCATATTTCCCCCTTTCTTTTAATAAAATTTCATTTCATAATTAACATATTTCTTAGTAAGATGACCATGGTTTTAATCAATGGTTGTGAAGCTTAATCTGTTGGGTGTCTTAGCCTCTCAAAACTATTATAATCTGGACAAAATGATGAAGATCTATCCAAGAAACACAAGGCAAGTGGCGTCAGAAAAGAAGTTTTAGAAGGGACAATGAATTTCAATTGTGGAAAAAGTTATACAACTTTAAAACATGATGAACTCACTTGAGCATCGCGACTTGTCCTTAGCCGATTCGATGTGGTGCGGCGATGTGTTCTGTCCGATCATGCACTGTGACTGGTGGGTATACAGTAATGCGTAAAACTTTTTATCAGATGGGGCCAAGGTGCAAGGTACGCTGCCATCGTCATTACACTTATTTTAAACAGTCAGTTACACAGTCAGCGCCAACCGAAACCGCGGGCCACTCCATCACTTACTGCTACCCGGCAACAGCAACCCCACCCCCATCATTTACTGCTACCGGTCAACACCAACACCCACCCCCATCTCTTACTGCTACAAGGCAACATCAACCCCCACCCCGTCACTTACTGCTACCGGTCAACAGCAACACCCACTCCCATCACTTACTGCTACCGGTCAACAGCAACCGCCACCCCCATCACTTACTGCTACCAGTCAACGTCAACCCCCACCCCCATCACTTACTGCTACCCGGCAACAGAAACCCCCACACCCATCACTTACTGCTACCCGGCAACAGCAACCCCTACTCCCATCACTTACTGCTACCGGTCAACAGCAACCCCACCCCCATCACTTACTGCCACCAGTCAACGTCAACCCCTACTCCCATCACTTACTGCTACCCGTCAACAGCAACCCCCACCCCCATCACTTACTGCTACCGGTCAACAGCAACCCCCACTCCCATCACTTACTGCTACCGGTCAACAGCAACCCCCACCCCCAACACTTACTGCTACCGGTCAACAGCAACCCCCACTCCCATCACTTACTGCTACCGGTCAACAGCAACCCCCACTCCCATCCCTTACTGCTACCGGTCAACAGCAACCCCAACCCCCATCACTTACTGCCACCGGTCAACAGCAACCCCCACCCCCATCACTTACTGCCACCGGTCAACAGCCACCCCCACTCCCATCACTTACTGCCACCGGTCAACAGCAACCCCCACCCCCACCACTTACTGCCACCGGTCAACAGCAACCCCCACTCTCATCACTTACTGCCACCGGTCAACAGCAACCCCCACTCCCATCACTTACTGCGACCGGTCAACAGCCACCCCCACTCCCATCACTTACTGCTACCGGTCAACCGGACAGCAACCCCCACTCCCATCACTTACTGCTACCGGTCAACCGGACAGCAACCCCAACTCTCATCCCTTACTGCTACCGGTAAACCAGACAGCAACACGCACTCCCATCACTTACTGCTACCGGTCAACACACACCTCCATCACTTTCTGCTACCGGTCAACCGGACAGCAACCCCCACTCCCATCACTTACTGCTACCGGTCAACAGCAACCCCCACTCCCATCACTTACTGCTACCGGTCAACCAGTCAGCAACCCCCACTCCCATCACTCGACCCTCATTTTGTTGTCATAATAAATCGCAAACATTGGCCTTCATAATTCTGTCAAGTATAAATTTAAACCTTCCATCTTAGCAAGTTGTTCAGTATCCAACTGATGTTATCATCTCGTTTCCGAAGTTTTGGGAGTTAATCGTGGTAATTGTTGACATTCTGCGATAGTAGACCCCATGTTCAGCTTAGTGGATAAAAACGATGGAAACGAGAGAAAGATTCATCGATTAGCCAATGCTTACTTATTGAACTCTCGCTCCTGTTGTTCAATATTACTGCCAGAGAATGCGTCCAGGATTCGCCGCGCAGATATTTATAAAGCGTCAAGGCTGTCGATGACATCTTCATGTCCATCTCGGCACAGATCTGAGAGCCATGCCTGAGGTCAAGCTCGCGTGAGGGTCATGATAAGACGAGGTCGAGGTGAAAGTACTTGGGTCGGTCCTCATACACCACACGTAGCTTACGCCTTGGCTTTGGCGGGCTCATCACTCGCACAGTTCGACTAACGTTATCCGAATGTCATCAGAATAGTGCAATTGTCTGTGACGTTTATTTTGTGGCTCATTTTGACAGCTTCGCTTTCGGTGTAAGGCTCACAATTTTGATCGGTTACTGCATATGTTTCCGAAAACTTGGCAATTAGTTCACAAGTGGCCCACATTTACAACGACAACGGCAAAACAATCTGGCTTACTATGGTTGCTTGCTTGGTTCATTGGTCGATTGGGCATGTACGGCCAAATACGACAGAATATATTAAGCGGTCGGCGGCTATTCCAAGTATTAAATCCCGGAAGTCAATTTCCCCCATAGACTCATCATGGGCGAACAAGCGAGAAGGTACCTCCCTGTAGAGCGCTCTGGTGCCCCAACTAAGCCCACCCTGTCAAATCTGAGCCCAGAGGTTTTTAGAGATCATCCCTACAAAGTAGCGCAAAGATTGTAGCTCTAGCTTGCTTTTTCTAATTTAGCCAGAATCGGTGTCATTGAGAAAATGTTCCATTGCCATGAAAACGGAATTGAGACACGCGTTCGCTGTGGGCGTGCCCGAAGTCTCTTGTACTCGTCAAGATCTCCCACCATGGTGAAGAAAACTGAAATCGCCAGAACGAAACTACGTCATATTGAAGGAAGTTTGAATATCTCCATAGGATCCCATGTTAAACGTAATCGACTATTAACAACTCCAAGATTAAAGCGATGGCGTGAATAGGACGCCAGTGGGAAGGTAGGGCCTGCTAGCATAATAAATCCCCATCTTTCACCATTGGTGATTTTCTTAATATACCGGAAGTGACGTTATTGTGACGATATTGGCGTATCTACAACAATTCAGATTTCACAGAAATTAACCTAATTCATATTTTGCAAAGGTTTTTGCGTTTTTCAAAAAAATCCCGATATGTCTAGCTCTAATATTAACCGAGGTTTGGGCGTGTAGTCATGATCGCCCGATGTTGTGACTGAGCAGAGACATAGAGCGCCTGTGCCATATTTTAGATCACATTCGCTAAATTGTTTCTTTAGAACTAGACTGACGTCATATGCACTGCGCAAGTGTGATGCCAGGAAATGGAGCCATATAATTACAAACAATGAAATTTTTCATGTTAGTATGACATAAGAATATTAGTATGACATAAGAATATTAAGACATGATTTTAATGTCAACATAAAGAGGCGGTATCGGCATGCTATGTAATTCATTGTAGGTATAGTCAACAAATTGTAGATGTATTCAAAGCAAAGTAAGTACCAGTATAAATAAAACTCTGCAAACAATGATCGAGAGATCTTGACAGGACAATTAGTGTGCCAAGGCCCCTCGTCTTGAGCATTCGCAACCTCACCCTTGGATCTTGTTGTGTATATGTTATAGACCCGAAACTCGACACGTTCGTGAGTTCGTACGAGATTTGTCGGACGTTATTGAGCTGGCGCACCAAAAGAACCTCAATGGAGTTATACTCATGGGCGACTTCAATGCAAGGCACAGCAATTTCTGGGGTGGTGACAAAACGTGTGCCGCGGGTCGAGCATTACTGACTTTTCTTGAGTCGCATAAGTTAACTCAAATCATACATGAACCAACGCGCTACGGAACCAACTCACAAAGCTGTATCGATTTACTTTGTACGAATATTCCTCGCATGTTCGATCAAACTTGTACGCTGTCTAAATACCCCAATTGTGATCACGTCCCTATTAGAGGAAAGTTGAACATTAACATTCAGAATAGTCAGGCATATACCAGAGAAGTTTGGGACTATAAGCACGGCGACTATGAGCTGTTACTTAGTTTGCTGCATAGAGCTTCGTGGGAGGCGGCCCTATTAGCGGCCAATGTTAACGAAGCTGCGACTGTATGTGTTGACATTTTTTTTAAAACAGCAGAATTTTGTATACCGCACTACATGGCAACTATTCGTCCTGGATCAAAGCCTTGGATAACTAACCACATCAAATGTCTTATCAGAAAACGCGATCGTTTGTACAAACTCATGCAAAATGTTACGCGAACAGATGCCCTAGGTTCTTGTAAAAGGTTACGCAATGACATTGTTAATGAAATCCGCAAAAGCAAGGCACTTTATGCCGCTAAAAGTGAAGATCGTCTCCTACGCGAACCATGTGGTTCGCGCAATTGGTGGAACATCATCAAACGTGAGCTAAATTTAAGGAAGACAGAAACTCCAATGCCCCTGCTTTACAAAGGTAACACAATCTGCGACGACTTGAAAAAAGCGGAGGTGTTCAATGATTTTTTTGTATTACAAACTCGTGTTAATGATGCAAACATAAGGTTAGGTGATTCTGAACTAGAAATGTTCCCCTACCCTTCTTTCCCAGACAAAGTTGTAAGCGAAGAGGAGGTATACAATATATTAGCCAAGTTAAACGTCAATAAAGCTACTGGACGCGACAAAATGAGTAACAGACTACTCACTATTGGGGCTAATGCGACTGCTTCTCCATTATCTCGGTTATTTAACAGATCTCTGCGTACGGGTGTCTTTCCTGATCAGTGGAAGCTTGCGAGCGTTGTAATATTACATAAGAAGGGTTCGAAGCGTGATCCGTCAAACTATCGACCAGTTGCACTACTTCCCTGTGTTTCCAAGGTGTTTGAGAAGCTTATGCTTTGTCATATATTTCAACATTTAAAAGAAAACCGTATATTAAACCCACGTCAGTCCGGTTTTATACCGGGAGATTCTACCGTCAACCAATTGCTTGTTAGATGTGACAATATTCATAGAGAACTTGATAGAGGTAACGAAGTCCAGTGCGTATTTATAGACTTTTGTAAAGCTTTTGACAAAGTGAGCCACGCCGGTTTACTATTTAAACTCCATCGTTATGGTATAAGAGGCCAACCCCTATCATGGTTGAAGAGTTACTTGTCAAATAGGTTTCAAATTGTTGTACAGCGCTTTCGAGAGTAATGCCTTTACAGCGGTCGATGGGTTTCATGTTATAGGGGCAGGCTCCGGTGGGCGGCTGAGGGGTGGGGAGGCGAAATGGATGGTGGGAGAGGGATCGAAAAGACTATTCGTGTTTCCTTTTTTTAAAGCTGTGCTATGATTGAAGACGATATTTCTCTCAGAAATGGTTCTGGTGAAATCGCCACATACATCAGTCTGCCTCGGTATATGAGACGTCGTTGATGTATGCCACTCACCCGGCATGACAGCCTGTATAGGGGCTAAAGTGTCAGGCTTTTATGTCCGTTTTTTCTGACCTTTTGTGACACTTTAATAGCGAGGCTCGAGTTACTGTACGAGGAAGCTGCATACATTCATGTGCCTGGTGAATCAATCAACTTCCAGCAAAGCAACTAGCAAGGAATGAGGCTAAAAGCAGAACCCACTCCATGACGCCGTGGGACCAACGACAGAAATCGCCGCCATAAAGGACGTAAGGATTCGGATGCTTTATTTTGCTGGCAAGTAATACGATTTATAAATTATGTATACCTAGCATGAGGCAATAAAAACAACTGCCACCAAATACTGTTATACCACACCCGTCCTGTTATATAAGTTTGTGCACTAAACAACCTACATCTTTCCAGTTCGCTAGATTTATTGAGAAAAACGTACATACAGAAAATACTTAATTTATACTACAGATGGGAGCGCCACCTTCTGGGCTAGACAGGACTAATTAAACTAAATACCGAAAAATAGGGCAATAACCCAACACGTCCAACAATTACTGTGATACTACTCCCGTCCAACACTTACTGTGATGCCACACTCTTCCAACAGAATCTTTATTTGGTTTGGATGGCGCAAGGGTCCAGTTAATACGCCACGTACCCATGTTCCCGGTCGACAGGCTAGAGGTGGAGCCAGCAACCTCTACCACATCTAGTGCTATTTATATACCATACTTAGGCTATATATGTACTTAACGCTCAGAAGAACGTTTGTCGAGGGTTTACCAGGTCCAAAATAGAAACACATTTACCCAGGACGGGGAAATTCTGATTGAGGAAAGGGTCAATATTCAATTCAGAATAAATACAATTGATGGATTGTGAATCTGCCTACTGCGTACGAACCTAGTGGGCTGTGCCACGCCTAGCCCTGTTAATATATACATTATAGACAAAGAAGTGAAAGTAAACATGAAATCCTGTCGTTTCGTGCGTTTCCTTTTTGTCGAGCCAAACTATTTCAAATCCTGCAGGTGGTCTCCAAGATACAATATTTAAATATTCTCAGCCCGTGTTGGTTAGGTTAGACGGCTCACAGAAGTAACCCGACCACCGAGCTCGGCTCACAGGAGTAACACCCGACCACCGAGCTCGGCTCACAGGAGTAACACCCGGCCACCGACCCTGGCTCACAGGAGTAACACCCGAAGACCGAGCCAGGCTCACAGAAGTAACACCCGACCACCGAGCCCGGCTCACAGAAGTAACACCCGACCACAGAGCCCGGCTCGCAGAAGTAACACCCGACCACCGAGCCAGGCTCACACACCCGACCACCGAGATCGGCTCGCAGGAGTAACACCCGACCACCGAGCCCGGCTCACAGGAGTAACACCCGACCACCGAGCCCGGCTCACAGGAGTAACACCCGACCACCGAGCCCGGCTCACAGGAGTAACACAAGACCACAGAGCCCGGCTCACACACCCGACCACCGAGCCCGGCTCACAGGAGTATCACCCGACCACCGAGCCCGGCTCACACACCCGACCACCGAGCCCGGCTCACACACCCGACCACCGAGCCCGGCTCACAGGAGTAACACCCGACCACCGAGCCCGGCTCACAGGAGTAACACCCGACCACAGAGCCCGGCTCACACACCCGACCACCGAGCCCAGCTCACACACCTGACCACAGAGCCCGGCTCACAGGAGTAACACCCGACCACCGAGCCCGGCTCACAGGAGTAACACGCGACCACCGAGCCCGGCTCACAGAAGTAACACGCGACCACCGAGCCCGCCTCACAGGAGTAACACCCGACCACCGACCCTGGCTCACAGGAGTAACACCCGACCATGGAACCCGGCTCACAGGAGTAACACTCGACCAAGGAACCCGGCTCACAGGAGTAACACCCGATCACCGAGCCCGGCTCACAGGAGTAACACCCGACCACACAGCCCGGCTCACACACCGGACCACCGAGCCCGGCTCACACACCCGACCACCGAGCCCGGCTCACACACCCGACCACCGAGCCCAGCTCACACACCCGACCACAGAGCCCGGCTCACAGGAGTAACACGCGACCACCGAGCCCGCCTCACAGGAGTAACACCCGACCACCGAGCCCGGCTCACAGGAGTAACACCCGACCACCGAGCTCGGCTCACAGGAGTAACACCCGACCACCGAGCTCGGCTCACAGGAGTAACACCCGGCCACCGACCCTGGCTCACAGGAGTAACACCCGACCACCGAGCCCGGCTCACAGGAGTAACACCCGACCACCGAGCTCGGCTCACACACCCGATCACCGAGCCCGGCTCACACACCCGACCACCGAGCCCGGCTCACACACCCGACCACCGAGCCCGGCTCACACACCCGACCACCGAGCCCGGCTCACAGGAGTAACACCCGACCACCGAGCCCAGCTCACACACCCGACCACAGAGCCCGGCTCACAGGAGTAACACCCGACCACCGAGCCCGGCTCACAGGAGTAACACGCGACCACCGAGCCCGGCTCACAGAAGTAACACGCGACCACCGAGCCCGCCTCACAGGAGTAACACCCGACCACCGACCCAGGCTCACAGGAGTAACACCCGACCATGGAACCCGGCTCACAGGAGTAACACCCGACCATGGAACCCGGCTCACAGGAGTAACACCCGACCACCGAGCCCGGCTCACAGCAGTAACACGCGACCACCGAGCCCGGCTCACAGGAGTAACACCCGACCACCGACCCTGGCTCACAGGAGTAACAGCCGACCAACGAGCCCAGCTCACAGGAGTAACACCCGACCACCGAGCTCGGCTCACAGGAGTAACACCCGACCACCGAGGCCCGCTCACAGCAGTAACACGCGACCAACGAGCCCAGCTCACCGGAGTAACAACCGACCACCGAGCCCGGCTCACAGGAGTAACACGCGACCACCGAGCCCGCCTCACAGGAGTAACACCCGACCACCGAGCTCGGCTCACAGGAGTAACACCCGACCACCGAGCTCGGCTCACAGGAGTAACACCCGACCACCGAGCTCGGCTCACAGGAGTAACACCCGGCCACCGACCCTGGCTCACAGGAGTAACACCCGACCACCGAGCCAGGCTCACAGGAGTAACACCCGACCACCGAGCTCGGCTCACACACCCGACCACCGAGCCCGGCTCACACACCCGACCACCGAGCCCGGCTCACACACCCGACCACCGAGCCCGGCTCACAGGAGTAACACCCGACCACCGAGCCCGGCTCACAGGAGTAACACCCGACCACAGAGCCCGGCTCACACACCCGACCACCGAGCCCAGCTCACACACCCGACCACAGAGCCCGGCTCACAGGAGTAACACCCGACCACCGAGCCCGGCTCACAGGAGTAACACGCGACCACCGAGCCCGGCTCACAGAAGTAACACGCGACCACCGAGCCCGCCTCACAGGAGTAACACCCGACCACCGACCCTGGCTCACAGGAGTAACACCCGACCATGGAACCCGGCTCACAGGAGTAACACCCGACCATGGAACCCGGCTCACAGGAGTAACACCCGACCACCGAGCCCGGCTCACAGCAGTAACACGCGACCACCGAGCCCGGCTCACAGGAGTAACATCCGACCACCGACCCTGGCTCACAGGAGTAACAGCCGACCAACGAGCTCAGCTCACAGGAGTAACACCCGACCACCGAGCTCGGCTCACAGGAGTAACACCCGACCACCGAGGCCCGCTCACAGCAGTAACACGCGACCAACGAGCCCAGCTCACCGGAGTAACAACCGACCACCGAGCCCGGCTCACAACAGTAACACGCGACCACCGAGCCCGGCTCACAGGAGTAACACCCGACCACCAACCCTGGCTTACAGGAGTAACACCCGAACACCGACCCTGGCTCACAGGAGTAACAGCTGACCAACGAGCCCGGCTCACAAGAGTAACACCCGACCACCGAGCCCGGCTCACAGGAGTAACACCAGACCACCGACCCTGGCTCACAGGAGTAACACACGACCAACGAGCCCGGCTCACAGGAGTAACACCCGACCACCGACCCTGGCTCACAGGAGTAACACCCGACCACAGAGCCCGGCTCACACACCCGACCACCGAGCCCGGCTCACACATCCGATCACCGAGCCCGGCTCACAGGAGTAACGCCCGACCACCGAGCCCGGCTCACAGGAGTAACACCCGACCACCGAGCCCAGCTCACAGGAGTAACACCCGACCACCGACCCTGGCTCACATTAGTAACACCCGACCTACGAGCCCAGCTCACAGGAGTAACACCAGACCAGCGACCCTGGCTCACAGGAGTAACACCCGACCACCGAGCCCAGCTCACACACCCGACCATCGAGCCTGGCTCACAGGAGTAACACCCGACCACCGAGCCCGGCTCACAGGAGTATCACCCGACCACCGAGCCCGGCTCACACACCCGACCACCGAGCCCGGCTCACACACCCGACCACCGAGCCCGGCTCACAGGAGTAACACCCGACCACCGAGCCCGGCTCACAGGAGTAACACCCGACCACAGAGCCCGGCTCACACACCCGACCACCGAGCCCAGCTCACACACCTGACCACAGAGCCCGGCTCACAGGAGTAACACCCGACCACCGAGCCCGGCTCACAGGAGTAACACGCGACCACCGAGCCCGGCTCACAGAAGTAACACGCGACCACCGAGCCCGCCTCACAGGAGTAACACCCGACCACCGACCCTGGCTCACAGGAGTAACACCCGACCATGGAACCCGGCTCACAGGAGTAACACTCGACCAAGGAACCCGGCTCACAGGAGTAACACCCGACCACACAGCCCGGCTCACACACCCGACCACCGAGCCCGGCTCACACACCCGACCACCGAGCCCGGCTCACACACCCGACCACCGAGCCCAGCTCACACACCCGACCACAGAGCCCGGCTCACAGGAGTAACACGCGACCACCGAGCCCGCCTCACAGGAGTAACACCCGACCACCGAGCCCGGCTCACAGGAGTAACACCCGACCACCGAGCTCGGCTCACAGGAGTAACACCCGACCACCGAGCTCGGCTCACAGGAGTAACACCCGGCCACCGACCCTGGCTCACAGGAGTAACACCCGACCACCGAGCCCGGCTCACAGGAGTAACACCCGACCACCGAGCTCGGCTCACACACCCGATCACCGAGCCCGGCTCACACACCCGACCACCGAGCCCGGCTCACACACCCGACCACCGAGCCCGGCTCACACACCCGACCACCGAGCCCGGCTCACAGGAGTAACACCCGACCACCGAGCCCAGCTCACACACCCGACCACAGAGCCCGGCTCACAGGAGTAACACCCGACCACCGAGCCCGGCTCACAGGAGTAACACGCGACCACCGAGCCCGGCTCACAGAAGTAACACGCGACCACCGAGCCCGCCTCACAGGAGTAACACCCGACCACCGACCCAGGCTCACAGGAGTAACACCCGACCATGGAACCCGGCTCACAGGAGTAACACCCGACCATGGAACCCGGCTCACAGGAGTAACACCCGACCACCGAGCCCGGCTCACAGCAGTAACACGCGACCACCGAGCCCGGCTCACAGGAGTAACACCCGACCACCGACCCTGGCTCACAGGAGTAACAGCCGACCAACGAGCCCAGCTCACAGGAGTAACACCCGACCACCGAGCTCGGCTCACAGGAGTAACACCCGACCACCGAGGCCCGCTCACAGCAGTAACACGCGACCAACGAGCCCAGCTCACCGGAGTAACAACCGACCACCGAGCCCGGCTCACAGGAGTAACACGCGACCACCGAGCCCGCCTCACAGGAGTAACACCCGACCACCGAGCTCGGCTCACAGGAGTAACACCCGACCACCGAGCTCGGCTCACAGGAGTAACACCCGACCACCGAGCTCGGCTCACAGGAGTAACACCCGGCCACCGACCCTGGCTCACAGGAGTAACACCCGACCACCGAGCCAGGCTCACAGGAGTAACACCCGACCACCGAGCTCGGCTCACACACCCGACCACCGAGCCCGGCTCACACACCCGACCACCGAGCCCGGCTCACACACCCGACCACCGAGCCCGGCTCACAGGAGTAACACCCGACCACCGAGCCCGGCTCACAGGAGTAACACCCGACCACAGAGCCCGGCTCACACACCCGACCACCGAGCCCAGCTCACACACCCGACCACAGAGCCCGGCTCACAGGAGTAACACCCGACCACCGAGCCCGGCTCACAGGAGTAACACGCGACCACCGAGCCCGGCTCACAGAAGTAACACGCGACCACCGAGCCCGCCTCACAGGAGTAACACCCGACCACCGACCCTGGCTCACAGGAGTAACACCCGACCATGGAACCCGGCTCACAGGAGTAACACCCGACCATGGAACCCGGCTCACAGGAGTAACACCCGACCACCGAGCCCGGCTCACAGCAGTAACACGCGACCACCGAGCCCGGCTCACAGGAGTAACATCCGACCACCGACCCTGGCTCACAGGAGTAACAGCCGACCAACGAGCTCAGCTCACAGGAGTAACACCCGACCACCGAGCTCGGCTCACAGGAGTAACACCCGACCACCGAGGCCCGCTCACAGCAGTAACACGCGACCAACGAGCCCAGCTCACCGGAGTAACAACCGACCACCGAGCCCGGCTCACAACAGTAACACGCGACCACCGAGCCCGGCTCACAGGAGTAACACCCGACCACCAACCCTGGCTTACAGGAGTAACACCCGAACACCGACCCTGGCTCACAGGAGTAACAGCTGACCAACGAGCCCGGCTCACAAGAGTAACACCCGACCACCGAGCCCGGCTCACAGGAGTAACACCAGACCACCGACCCTGGCTCACAGGAGTAACACACGACCAACGAGCCCGGCTCACAGGAGTAACACCCGACCACCGACCCTGGCTCACAGGAGTAACACCCGACCACAGAGCCCGGCTCACACACCCGACCACCGAGCCCGGCTCACACATCCGATCACCGAGCCCGGCTCACAGGAGTAACGCCCGACCACCGAGCCCGGCTCACAGGAGTAACACCCGACCACCGAGCCCAGCTCACAGGAGTAACACCCGACCACCGACCCTGGCTCACATTAGTAACACCCGACCTACGAGCCCAGCTCACAGGAGTAACACCAGACCAGCGACCCTGGCTCACAGGAGTAACACCCGACCACCGAGCCCAGCTCACACACCCGACCATCGAGCCTGGCTCACAGGAGTAACACCCGACCACCGAGCCCGGCTAACAGGAGTAACACCAGACCACCGACCCTGGCTCACAGGAGTAACACCCGACCACCGAGCCCAGCTCACACACCCGACCACCCAGCCCGGCTCACAGGAGTAACACCCGACCACCGAGCCCGGCTCACAGGAGTAACACCTGACCATGGAACCCGGCTCACAGGAGTAACACCCGACCACCGAGCCCGGCTCCCAGGAGTAACACCCGACCACCGAGCCCGGCTCACAGGAATAACACCTGACCATGGAACCCGGCTCACAGGAGTAACACCCGACCACCGAGCCCGGCTCACAGGAGTAACACCTGACCATGGAACCCGGCTCACAGGAGTAACACCCGACCACCGAGCCCGGCTCACAGGAGTAACACGCGACCACCGAGCCAGGCTCACAGGAGTAACACCCGACCACCGAGCCCGGCTCACACACCCGACCACCAAGCCCGGCTCACAGGAGTAACACCCGACCACCGAGCCCGGCTCACGGGAGTATCACCCGACCACCGAGCCCGGCTCACAGGAGTAACACCCGACCACCGAGCCCGGCTCACACACCCGACCACCGAGCCCGGCTCACAGGAGTAACACCCGACCACCGAGCTCGGCTCACAGGAGTAACACCCGACCACCGAGGCCTGCTCACAGCAGTAACACGCGACCAACGAGCCCAGCTCACCGGAGTAACAACCGACCACCGAGCCCGGCTCACAGGAGTAACACCAGACCACCGACCCTGGCTCACAGGAGTAACACCCGACCACCGACCCTGGCTCACAGGAGTAACAGCTGACCAACGAGCCCGGCTCACAAGAGTAACACCCGACCACCGAGCCCGGCTCACAGGAGTAACACCAGACCACCAACCCTGGCTCACAGGAGTAACACCCGACCACCGACCCTGGCTCACAGGAGTAACACCCGACCACAGAGCCCGGCTCACACCCCCGACCACCGAGCCCGGCTCACAGGAGTAACACCCGACCACCGAGCCCGGCTCACAGGAGTAACACCCGACCACCGAGCCCGGCTCACAATAGTAAGACCCGACCACCGAGCCCGGCTCACACATCCGATCACCGAGCCCGGCTCACAGGAGTAACGCCCGACCACCGAACCCGGCTCACAGGAGTAACACCCGACCACCGAGCCCAGCTCACAGGAGTAACACCCGACCACCGACCCTGGCTCACATTAGTAACACCCGACCTACGAGCCCAGCTCACAGGAGTAACACCAGTCCAGCGACCCTGGCTCACAGGAGTAACACCCGACCACCGAGCCCAGCTCACACACCCGACCATCGAGCCTGGCTCACAGGAGTAACACCCGACCACCGAGCCCGGCTAACAGGAGTAACACCAGACCACCGACCCTGGCTCACAGGAGTAACACCCGACCACCGAGCCCGGCTCACAGGAGTAACACCTGACCATGGAACCCGGCTCACAGGAGTAACACCCGACCACCGAGCCCGGCTCACAGGAGTAACACCCGACCACCGAGCCCGGCTCACAGGAATAACACCTGACCATGGAACCCGGCTCACAGGAGTAACACCCGACCACCGAGCCCGGCTCACAGGAGTAACACCTGACCATGGAACCCGGCTCACAGGCGTAACACCCGACCACCGAGCCCGGCTCACAGGAGTAACACGCGACCACCGAGCCAGGCTCACAGGAGTAACACCCGACCACCGAGCCCGGCTCACACACCCGACCACCGAGCCCGGCTCACAGGAGTAACACCCGACCACCGATCCCGGCTCACACACCCGACCACCGAGCCCGGCTCACACACCCGACCACCGAGCCCGGCTCACACACCCGACCACCGAGCCCGGCTCACGGGAGTAACACCCGACCACCGAGCCCGGCTCACAGGAGTAACACCCGACCACCGAGCCCGGCTCACACACCCGACCACCGAGCCCGGCTCACAGGAGTAACACCCGACCACCGAGCCCGGCTCACGGGAGTATCACCCGACCACCGAGCCCGGCTCACACACCCGACCACTGAGCCCGGCTCACAGGAGTATCACCTGACCACCGAGCCCGGCTCACACACCCGACCACCGAGCCCGGCTCACAGGAGTAACACCCGGCCACCGAGCCCGGCTCACAGGAGTATCACCTGACCACCGAGCCCGGCTCACACACCCGACCACCGAGCCCGGCTCACAGGAGTAACACCCGACCACCGAGCCCGGCTCACAGGAGTAACACCCGACCACCGAGCCCGGCTCACAGGAGTATCACCTGACCACCGAGCCCGGCTCACACACCCGACCACCGAGCCCGGCTCACAGGAGTAACACCCGACCACCGAGCCCGGCTCACAGGAGTAACACGCGACCACCGAGCCAGGCTCACAGGAGTAACACCCGACCACCGAGCCCGGCTCACACACCCGACCACCGAGCCCGGCTCACAGGAGTAACACCCGACCACCGAGCCCGGCTCACAGGAGTATCACCCGACCACCGAGCCTGGCTCACAGGAGTAACACCCGACCACCGAGCCCGGCTCACACACCCGACCACCGAGCCCGGCTCACACACCCGACCACTGAGCCCGGCTCACAGGAGTATCACCTGACCACCGAGCCCGGCTCACACACCCGACCACCGAGCCCGGCTCACAGGAGTAACACCCGACCACCGAGCCCGGCTCACAGGAGTAACACCCGACCACCGATCCCGGCTCACACACCCGACCACCGAGCCCGGCTCACACACCCGACCACCGAGCCCGGCTCACACACCCGACCACCGAGCCCGGCTCACAGGAGTATCACCTGACCACCGAGCCCGGCTCACAGGAGTAACACCCGACCACCGAGCCCGGCTCACAGGAGTATCACCCGACCACCGAGCCCGGCTCACACACCCGACCACCGAGCCCGGCTCACAGGAGTATCACCTGACCACCGAGCCCGGCTCACAGGAGTAACACCCGACCACCGAGCCCGGCTCACAGGAGTAACACCCGACCACCGAGCCCGGCTCACACACCCGACCACCGAGCCCGGCTCACAGGAGTAACACCCGACCACCGAGCCCGGCTCACACACCCGACCACCGAGCCCGGCTCACAGGAGTAACACCCGACCACCGATCCCGGCTCACACACCCGACCACCGAGCCCGGCTCACACACCCGACCACCGAGCCCGGCTCACACACCCGACCACCGAGCCCGGCTCACAGGAGTATCACCTGACCACCGAGCCCGGCTCACAGGAGTAACACCCGACCACCGAGCCCGGCTCACAGGAGTATCACCCGACCACCGAGCCCGGCTCACAGGAGTAACACCCGACCACCGAGCCCGGCTCACAGGAGTAACACCCGACCACCGAGCCCGGCTCACACACCCGACCACCGAGCCCGGCTCACAGGAGTAACACCCGACCACCGAGCCCGGCTCACACACCCGACCACCGAGCCCGGCTCACAGGAGTAACACCCGACCACCGAGCCCGGCTCACAGGAGTAACACCTGACCATGGAACCCGGCTCACAGGAGTAACACCCGACCACCGAGCCCGGCTCACAGGAGTAACACCCGACCACCGAGCCCGGCTCACAGGAATAACACCTGACCATGGAACCCGGCTCACAGGAGTAACACCCGACCACCGAGCCCGGCTCACAGGAGTAACACCTGACCATGGAACCCGGCTCACAGGCGTAACACCCGACCACCGAGCCCGGCTCACAGGAGTAACACGCGACCACCGAGCCAGGCTCACAGGAGTAACACCCGACCACCGAGCCCGGCTCACACACCCGACCACCGAGCCCGGCTCACAGGAGTAACACCCGACCACCGAGCCCGGCTCACGGGAGTATCACCCGACCACCGAGCCCGGCTCACACACCCGACCACTGAGCCCGGCTCACAGGAGTATCACCTGACCACCGAGCCCGGCTCACACACCCGACCACCGAGCCCGGCTCACAGGAGTAACACCCGACCACCGAGCCCGGCTCACAGGAGTATCACCCGACCACCGAGCCCGGCTCACACACCCGACCACCGAGCCCGGCTCACAGGAGTAACACCCGACCACCGAGCCCCGCTCACACACCCGACCACCGAGCCCGGCTCACAGGAGTAACACCCGACCACCGAGCCCGGCTCACAGGAGTATCACCTGACCACCGAGCCCGGCTCACAGGAGTAACACCCGACCACCGAGCCCGGCTCACAGGAGTAACACCCGACCACCGATCCCGGCTCACACACCCGACCACCGAGCCCGGCTCACACACCCGACCACCGAGCCCGGCTCACACACCCGACCACCGAGCCCGGCTCACAGGAGTATCACCTGACCACCGAGCCCGGCTCACAGGAGTAACACCCGACCACCGAGCCCGGCTCACAGGAGTATCACCCGACCACCGAGCCCGGCTCACAGGAGTATCACCCGACCACCGAGCCCGGCTCACAGGAGTAACACCCGACCACCGAGCCCGGCTCACACACCCGACCACCGAGCCCGGCTCACAGGAGTAACACCCGACCACCGAGCCCGGCTCACAGGAGTATCACCCGACCACCGAGCCCGGCTCACAGGAGTAACACCCGACCACCGAGCCCGGCTCACAGGAGTAACACCCGACCACCGATCCCGGCTCACACACCCGACCACCGATCCCGGCTCACACACCCGACCACCGAGCCCGGCTCACACACCCGACCACCGAGCCCGGCTCACACACCCGACCACCGAGCCCGGCTCACAGGAGTAACACCCGACCACCGAGCCCGGCTCACAGGAGTAACACCCGACCACCGAGCCCGGCTCACAGGAGTAACACCCGACCACCGAGCCCGGCTCACACACCCGACCACCGAGCCCGGCTCACACACCCGACCACCGAGCCCGGCTCACAGGATTAACACCCGACCACCGAGCCCGGCTCACAGGAGTAACACCCGACCACCGAGCCCGGCTCACAGGAGTAACACCCGACCACCGAGCCCGGCTCACAGGAGTAACACCCGACCACCGAGCCCGGCTCAGACACCCGACCACCGAGCCTGGCTCTGATAGCCGCTCACGCGCCCTGCCGCTAGGGGTCGCCCCTGTAGTGATTGCGCCCCATCGATATTCGATTGACTCCTCACTTATCTGAGGTTTACACGGGCAGAAAACGGGCATCAGGCGGCTGACCAAAATTTGCCCTCCTGGACCCCGGGGGGCACCGGCGGGAGTGTGTCCATAGAGGGGGGTGAGGTGTGGGAGGGTGCGTGAGGGGGTGGAGGCGAGGTGTGGGTGGGTGAGGGGGTGGAGGTGAGGTGTGGGTGGGTGGTAGGGTGGAAGCGAGGGGTAGGCGGGTGAGAGGGTGGAGGTCAGGCGTGGGTGGGTGAGGGGGTGGAGGTGAGATGTGGGTGGGTGAGGGGGTGGAGGTCAGGTTTGGGTGGGTGAGGAGGTGGAGGTGAAGTGTGGGTGGGTGTGGGGGTACAGGTGGTGAGGTTTGGGTGGAGATACAGTGCTGGGTTGGGCGTGACGTGTGGGTGGGTGGGTGTGGTTGGAGGTGACGTGTGGGTGCGTGGGTGAGGTACGGTATGCAGGGATAGGGCTATAGCTGCTGGAGTGGAAAGTAGGAAGACTAGGTGCGCGGTCGGTAGATAAAAGGGGAACGTGAGAAGGCGTCAACCAGCGACACATTAAGCTCCACACAGACTCAGGCAGGTACCCAGGCTCCACCCCACCCCCCTCCCTAATCCCGCCATCCCCGCCAAATCCACACCCAACCTTTTGGATGGATGCGGTGGTAGGCAGCAATTTTATAGAACTCCATTTCACCCCCGCAACCTCGAGGCAGGTATTTGTCCGCCCATCGTTACACCAAGCGACCCTTTCTACCCCCACCTACCCACCCCTTTATTATTATAACCTCCCCTCGTGCCCCATTACCCCCCTTCACCCCTACCCCATTAGCCCCACCCATCCCCCCACTCGCTACTCCCACGTCGATCGATCCACGTTCAATGGTCTCCCTCACAGGCCGATTAAAGAAACGCATGATCCCGTGGGGATAAACCCCTGACAGTCGCATCCCCTCCCCCCCCCCACCTCCCTCACTCACACACACCCAACTAGGACCCCAGACCGATTGACCCAGGCTGCTGTGGTGAACTAATCGTATAGAAGAGGTTATGACATTAAGGGCGGGAAGGGGATGGGCAGCGCCGGGGCCCCGTGGGGTGGGGGGGGGGGGCTTGTGAATCACAGAGTTGCAGTGGAGGGGCACATTGCTATGGTGAAGGTAGTGTCCCCAGGGAAGTACAGACAAAGTGTGGGAAATTGGACGCGCCGAGGAACCCTAGGAGTGAAGCAGGCCGGACAGTGGCCTGGGCAATGATCGGTCGGTGGGTGGGGGGGGGGGGGGGTCGGCGGGGGGGGGGGGGTATAATGCAGAGGGAGGGAGGAGCAAAGGAAGAGGAGACAGAGTCAGAACGAGACAGACTTAGAGTGAGAGCCATACACAGAAAGAGACCGAGACAAGCATCTAAGGGTGGGACTTGAGGGTGGGATCTGAGGGTGGGACATGAGGGTGGGATCTGAGGGTGGGACTTGAGGGTGGGATCTGAGGGTGGGACTTGAGGGTGGGATCTGAGGGTGGGACCTGAGGGTGGGATCTGAGGGTGGGACTTGAGGGTGGGATCTGAGGGTGGGACTAGAGGGTGGGATCTGAGGGTGGGACTTGAGGGTGGGATCTGAGGGTGGGACTTGAGGGTGGGATCTGAGGGTGGGAATTGAGGGTGGGATCTGAGGGTGGGACTTGAGGGTGGGATCTGAGGGTGGGACTTGAGGGTGGGATCTGAGGGTGGGACTTGAGGGTGGGATTATCTATTTAAACCTAACCCGTTAGCTATGTTGCACAATGTGCACGAATTACAGTGACACATGAAAACATGATACTCCCCTCTATTTTGTCCATTGGCTGTTGTCTTAACGCGTGGCATACATAGAGTTAGTCCATTTTTCAACACGTAATTGCTTTCCGTTAAATGATGCATGTCATGAAGGTAACTGGGCCCAATATGGTTGATATTCTTGTCAATATTCTTCTAAAGCTATACCGCGCAACCGCTCAACATATAACAAAGGTCTACCCGCTTTCTTCGTCGCTCAGTGCACGCTCCTGTATCTTTCCAATCTTACGCATGTTTTTCATATCACATAAAAGGCCACACAACGGGACAATGATTAAAATGTAAAAGGATGAATGAATGAAATAATGTAAGTTGTATGTATCAACATCCATGGATTTAGACACCCTAGCCAACACATTGAGACTTTTATCAGCCTTTTTGCACAAACTTGATATATGGCTGCTGAAATTTAATCTGGAATCCAGTTGAATACCCAGTATTGTTACTTCCTGTTCTGCTGCCAGTTCTGTGCCAGAAACGGAAAAACATCGAGCCTCATCTATTTCGTTTCACCTCTCAAATACGATTGCTTTGTACTGACTTCATGTAATTCTCGGTGAACCACGTTGTTATTTCCGATAACGCCTTCTCTAGAGTTACTTTAACCTTGTTAAACTCCTTACCTTGAGCCGCCACAGTGTTATCATCAGCATAATTATACTTATCGGTTTCCGGTGAGGTGAATACCAGCAGGTCATTCATAAATATATTATACAGATGTGGGCCGAACACAGAACCCTGTGGTGCTCCTTTCTTGAGAGAAAGCCAATCGCTCCGATTATGTCCTAGTTTTACCCTCTGTTCGTGTTTCGCGCGGCAAGATAACTTGCAACAAGCGAACAAGATTGTTTACTGATGCCATAAGCGTTCATCTTGGTAATAAATAATCTGTGTGGAAGACAATCGAATGCTTTGGAGACGTCCATGTGTATAGCTACCATAACTTGATCACTATCTAATGTTTTTTTGGAATCTTCAACGAAACGCCTCAGTAAACTTTGACCGCTGTGTCCCGTTCTAAACGGAGTCTGGGTGATAACCTGGGTTCCATATAGAACATAAGTTGATCACACAATGTCTTTTCATAAAGCTTGGAAATGCAGGGGAGAACACTTGCCGGCCTGTAGTTTTCTTTATCTAAGTTGTCATTTTTCTTCAAAATAGGTGTCAATTCAGCGTATTTCAGATCTTTGGAAACGCATTACCTTTAATTGTCACATTTAAAACATACGTTAATGGCTCACACAGAATGGCAGCTCCCGACTTGGTAAGCTTCGGCGGCATCTTGTCGTAGCCACTAGCCTTCGAAACATCAATGCCTTTAAGTGCTGTGTATATTTTGTGGCTTACTGCCCTGAAGTTAAAAGCTTCTACCGTGTCTTGGTTGCCTTCTTTTCTAGCCATAACGGACTTATGGTCTTTGTGATAAAGTAGGGTTTCGTCTATTAGCTGGTCATCTGGTATGTCGTCTTGTTGCCCTGTGTCCCTGGCAACGTCTACGTAATATTTATTAAATATGTCACTTACCTTTGATGGATCTGATATAATTTCATCTCCCTCTTTCAGAATAACGTTTCCGTTGCTTGCAGTTTTTCTTGATATTAATGGTTTTACAACGTTCTAGAATTTCTTACCGTTAGTCGTAGCTTCACTACATTTCCCCTTGGTGTACTTTTTGCTAATTTACTTTTCGTAGACGTCCTGTCAGATTCCTGTGCTTTCTGTATTTTTCCCAGTTCTTTTCGCTATTCACTTTCTCATACTTACGCCTCAGCATATTTGTTACATTTATGGCTCTGCAAAGATGGCTATTCATATAAGGCACACAGTTATTCTTAACAACCAGTTGCTTGGTTGGTGCATGTCTATCAACGACCTTTTTGATCAATGTGCTACATAACCAATATGAATAGTCAACATCGTCAAACACTTCACTTACATGAAAGGGTACCGATGCTAGATCATCTTTGTATTAAACCTCATCAAAATCCCAGATGGAACCCGAGGGTGGGACCTAAGGGTGGGACCTGAGGGTGGGACCTGAGGATGAGACCTGAGGGTGGGACCTGAGGATGGGACCCGAGGGTGGGACCTAAGGGTAGGACCTGAGGCTGGGACCCGAGGGTGGGACCTAAGGGTGGGACCTGAGGGTGGGACCTGAGGATGAGACCTGAGGGTGGGACCTGAGGATGGGACCCGAGGGTGGGACGTGAGGGTGGGACCTGAGGATGAGACCTGAGGGTGGGACCTAAGGGTGGGACCCGAGAGTGGGACCTGAGGTTCGGACCTGAAGGGCGGACCTGAGGGTGGGGGCTGAGGGTGGGGCCTGAGGGTGGGACCTGAGGGTGGGCCATGAGGGTAGGGTCTGGGGGTAGGGCCTGAGGGTGGGAACTGAGGGTAGTACCTGAGTGTAGATCCTGAGAGTGGGACCTGAGGGTGGGGGATGAGGGTGGGACCTAAGGGTGGGACCTGATAGTAAGACCCGTGGGCAGCACCTGAAGGTGGTACCTAGGGGTGGGACGTTCGGTAGGTGTCACTTGATCCAGGGTCCAAGGTTACAGGGATTGGGTCCGTCCGCCAGGATGCGGCAGAGGAAGGTTTGGTGTAGGGTGGGGGTGGGTGGTGGTGATAGGGAGGGGGGGGGGTGCCCAATAATATGCGTCAGCACTTCCCTCTGAACAACTGATACCTACCTTCGCCTCTCATCCGCGCAGGACAATAAGAACAGGCCCCCACCCCCCACCACTCTGACCCTGCCACCCAGTCACCCCTCCCCCTCACCAGTCCCACCCTGCCACCCAGTCACCGCGGCCCCCACCCCTCACCACTCCCACCCTGCCACCCAGTCACCGGCCCCCCTTTCTCCCTCCCCCCATCACCTCCCTCTGTCGGTCCATCGTCATAAAAGGTAAAGCTGGTCGGGCGGTACAGGGTCACACACACGGTCATCCCTCCTCCACTGCTTTTATTGAAGCTCATTGGCCGGGGTCCCCACCCAGCGCCCCACCCGCCCCCTTCCCAGCCCCCCACCCACTCCCACCCAGCGCACCACCCACCCTCGCCCCAGCACTCCACCCACTCCCACCCCAGCGCCCCACCAAACCCCCTCCCCAGCGCCCCATCCGCCCCTCCCCAGCGCCCCACCTATCCCCACCCTAGCGCCCCACCTAGCCCTCCCCCCACCAGGGAGGCTCGACCGGGGTGCCTAAATCTTCCAGGGTCTCAATGGCGGAGTAATACTCTTTGGGTAAAGAGGTCGCTTGCCCTTTCAGTCCGCGCGGGGATTTTTCGGCCATGATAGCGAAGTCGCTTCTTGCAGGGTGGTGACCTGGCTCCCGGGGGGCCATCCACCCACCGCTGGAGGGAGCGGAAGGAAGGCCCGGACCCGGGATGGGTCGAGGCCGGCCAGGGCTGGTGGTCATGATTCCCCCCCTTCCCGCCCCACACCTGCCCCTAGCCCTCCCCCTTCAAGGCCCTCTTTCTTACAAAGATATATATGAACACCTACCAAGCAAACGATCGACGCCTGGCTCTAGCCTACCCCGCTACCCCCACCCCATGACCCTGACCCTGACCCCATGACCCCGACCCTGACCCCATGACCCCGACCCCGACCCCCCACCCCCGACCACGACCCCCAAATCGCCTACTCTCCTACAGTCCGGGCGCCCCTATTTTAACCCCAAGACCCCCCCCCCTGACATTGCGACCCGCTTAGCCACCAACTCTGGAGCCCCCCACCCCCCCCCCCCACCCAGAGGAAAGATGCCATGTCCTTCTTCGCTTGCTCAGAGGGAAGATCCCATGTGTTTTTCGCAAAGTGTAGGGAGTTACCCCCGGGGTAGACATGGCTCCACTCTCCCTTCCTTCTCTCATTGACCAAAAGTGGTTAAAGCGTCCTGAATACACAACCAGCCAACAACCCAATCCTAACTTCCACTGCTACATTACCACCTTCACGAGGAGCAGAAGCTTGGCTCCGAGAGAGAGTCCTCGCGATCATGTCGTGTGGTGATAAAATCACACTTGCCAGAGATCAGATATCGTAAAACACGCCGGCCGTGCAGTCACGTCGACGGTGATCATACTGTCCGCCCGTCATTAAGACACACTAACTGAACGACGCCCTGCGAACAGCCGCATACACCACATTGCACCACACCAGGGGCAAACTGGTGGCGCCATCTGGCGATTAAAGCCCCATTATATGCATTTTACACGGCGTAATGACGTCATCATCCGGGACAATAAATCCGGGACCTAAAACCTAGAAGTCCCGTCCAGGCTGGTCTGTTGTTACAACGTGAGATGCATTGAGGGGGCTTTGTGGGGGGTGGGGGTCGTGAAGCGGTGGGGGGTGGGGGGGGGGGGTATAGACAGGAATGTTAGGAGGGAATCATTACCAGCATGTCACTCTGCTTCCCTCGACCCCTCACGCCCCCCCCCCCCCGCCTCATCACTCCCATTTCAAAGCGAGGGAAGTCGAAGGCGGCCTGTTTGTCAAGGCGAGGACTGCAAGGAACCGTAATAAAGCCTATTGCGGGAGCGTATTAATTCGCTGCGGAGTGATTTCCGCTGAACTCAGACCGAGGCCACGGGAGAAATTCTTAGCCGCTCTAATTGGCCACGGCTGATTCCGACCCACGCAGATGTCAATCAAATATGCAGATTTTCGCCGATGCGATCGATGGCAGAGCCAAAAATATGTTTGTCATAAGTTCTCGCGAAATGGTGGTCCCCAGAAAGTAATGGATTTCAGCTGCAGTTTCAGATTTCCAGCACTTTAGACAGGCCGTCTGGCGCAAATCTCCTCCCCCACGGTTGGGGGGGGGGGGGGGGGAGGAGGAGAATCGGCGGGCATCGGCCTCTGTCCGGACCGTGTGACCAGTGCCTGTACCCCCACCCCCCTCCCCCAGACGGTCTAAGCTGCCCCATACACACATTTCCAATCGGCCGCGACATGTGTGACGTGGCATTGGATTATGGCGACCTGCCGGCAGTGCCGTCTAACGCCCATCGACCCGCGGCCGATCCCCGACAGACCCCAATGTATCATAAAGGATAATTCTTCTGTATTGCAGACAACGAGGCGACGTCTCCAGCATGTCTCTGGAGATAAGATGAATTAAACAAAAGGAAACATGGATGGTTCATTACAGGCAGACGTCAGAGTCGATAACCAGGTTGTTTCTTGTCTTTTCATGTTTTGTATTTTTTAACGTTAATTTTGTCACGTGTTCGCGTACCGCTATTCTTACATTGGTCAAGAACGCAGGCAGTGACGCACTACTTAACTAAACTGCGTGCTACGAGCCAATGCGTTAACTGGGCAAATATCTTCTTCTCTCCGGTTGGCTAATGTTTGACATCTTCAACAAAGTACAAAATCCCTCGAGTTCCAATTGATAAAGTAGTGATATATAGACACACATTGATATGAGCCACACGGCCAATGGAACCTCATGCAAGACGAGTCACAAATGCAATGGACACTCGACCCCGTACTGTTGTTAGAAACCAAATATACAATCGTTGTGTTGGGCATATCAGGGGCCCCCATGTTAGACGATGGGGGATACTGTATACAGGGGGCGTCAACGTGAGTAAAAAAGACTGTGTCAGCCGTAAGGAAAGAAAACCGGAAGGCATAATAATGTTATTAGGGAGATGAGTGAGGGTGCATTGCACGGAAGTTGCCGAGACGACTGATCATAGTACATATTCAAACCAAAGCAGAATGGAAGAGCACATCCGTCTTATAATTGAGCCAAACCCATCTGATTTATACACAGATATAAATAACCTCCGTTGTGGATTTTTTTTTCAATGCAGGTAGCAGGGTTCGTCCCCACCAGTCTGTTGGTCTGCCTCTCAGTCTGCGTATGTCTATTGGCTCGTCTTTTTTTAATGTGAGGCAAAAGCCTTCACCCCGATACAAATTTAACAATATGGCCTATGTGAGTAATAATATTTGTAGGTCTGCTGGCCACTTTTTCGTAATGCCAGCTTATTTAGACAGTCTCACCAACATCCCCCATGGAAAATCAGCATTGTCACTGCGGGGATTTAGTTTTTCTTTTCTTTCCAATGACAAGAGATGGCCAATGCCCCTGATTTTCCTTTCATTGTTATTTACAGTCGATTAATATTGATATATCGCGGAGTAAAATGCTCGCAAGGTGGAGAACAGTGACATATAGTACTCGGTAGGCGGCGCCACGGGGATTCAGGATACGACTTTAAACACAAGCTGAAGACAAGCGATAAACACGCGTCAATGAATTGAATATTCATCGCCAAACCCGCTCGCTTCATAAACTTCGCAGCTAATTTCGGTAATTAGTGATTTTAAACGAGTCTAACCTCAGCATCACACCCCAGACGTGAGGCAGACAGTGCATAACACAGAATAAAGTAATTTGGCTGATCTCAGTATGAAAAATACTAGGAATGCACCGAAGCTTTTCGCCATGTATCTTCACGCTTGCAAGACCAATGGACGATCTAGTCTTTTTAAATTTGCGATTCGCAAACCACATGATCGTTTTCGAGACAAATAATAATAAAAAAAAAAATCAACTCCAACAAAAATCCAACAACTTCCGGTGCGACGGCCGGCCGCCATTTTGTTATTATGGCCACGAAAATGTGTTCGCATTCCAGGATACGGAGTTTGATTAATTATATGTAAACAGAGTGACAACTGAGACAAACAAACGTCAAATGTCACCGTTGTGTCGGCAGCAGTCAAAATAAACAGTCGCTCAACTGTGAATCGGTTTGACAATTAGAACATGTTTAACGGACTCCGAATTCAATCAGACGATGGTAAATAGTCAACGTTTTAATCCTCTGGATAACCATGGGGTAAATTTGTCATTTCTTCAATGTCATGTATCCCTTCTTGTTTGTGGGTGGGTATTAATTATATTACGCTAACATTTACCATCCATTGAAAGTCGCTAAATGAAAAATGCACTAGTGTTTGAGCAGTTTTCCCCCGGATTCCTATCCTTTCAGCTTTGCGCTACATACAGAATGTTTTCTTGTTAAATGGAACGGCATGGTTAAAAATGGACAACCCTGGACAAAAATCAAGGCACGTTGATTAGTGTTCCAGTTTCAGTGACCCTTTGTCCTTCATATGGGGCGCCGTTAGGGGCAACACGACCCATAATTAATTATCTGTATGGATGACTACATTAAACGAGATTGACGTGGGATACCAGAAGTGGCGTAAACGGAGGAAGGGGACCGTTGAATGATAATGTGCGGAGTAAAAGCTCCCTGACGGGAGAGCGCGGTATGCGATCTCCCGGCAGAGGGCGTTACGCTTACGCCATAGTCCCTCTGCCCCACGTTAAATTTAACCATCAGAATTATCCTTCATACGCGAAAATTGAAATGAATCTTATCGAAGATAAATTCGCAGTTTGGCATCAAATACACCACTGTTTAGCATTTACTGTGCCACTGGTACCATACCGGGCGAATGCATTTGAGTTTGATTAATTTAAAGCCCTGTTACTTTCGAACTATATTTTCGAGTGCGGTCGAGGTCAAAGGCGTGAAGTGTTTTGGACTTTGACCCCGTGCTATTTTGAAATTTGTTTTCACTTAACTCTTCAATTCTGATCATTCGACAACGGAATGTATATATTTTTCAAATTCTGCATCGAAAATTCAATATCCAATCTAAAAAAACCCTCTAAAACCATTCGTGACTCCAGGACCGTTGGGGTAAACTGTGAGGTGGGCGGTGACGTGGGGCAGAGGTGATGTGAGGAACGAGCTCCCTCTGCCGGCAGAGTGCGCCGTATGCCGAAAGGGGACTCCGCCACCGCTAGCGGCCGCCAGATGGCACCACCAGACGGCCGGAACAATGCTACCCGCCCACGCACCTACATTCAATCGGAGTCTAATTCTCTGCTTGATGAAGGCATATTTTATGAAGTAGTAAACGGTTGAGAGGGATACGCCCCTCCCCCCAATGGAATAACAATCTCCATTGCCCCCCCCCCACCCCTAACACGTGTTAACCCACGTGACGGAGACAAGACATCACGTGGCCAGACATCGCGGCAGCAGACGGGAGCCGGCAGCTCCCCCCCCCCTATCCCTCCACGTTCCTGCCTGAAAACCAGACAAGGGATCGCAATTCCAGCTGATCAGGACCAGTCAGCCTGAAGGTTGGACATAGGTCCTGGCCACGTTACGGCCCCCCCACCCCCACCTACACACACACACACCTCCCCGCGAGGCAAGTAGCGTCGTAGGACAGCATATATGGGCTGTTTTTAAGACGGACACTGTGACCCGAAAGGTCATAGTAGTGGGTCGGATCAATGGTCGGGTGGGGTGGGGATGGTGGGGGGGGGGGGGGGGGGCATGGCCGTGGGCTGATCCCCCACTATGTTCGAAAGACATAAAATACTTATTTGCACACAAAAGATAATAACAAAATTAAACTTAAACTGAGACACAAGATGTAGCGCAAAATAAAAACTGCAGGAAACTGGAAATGACCGGCTGTCAACAGAATGGTCTGTCAACAGTAGTTGTCAACAGAATCGCCTGTCAACAGAAAATCCACAGAATCAACATATTATAGGTTTCATTTTGAGAGTACGTCAGTAAAAGGAAGACAGACACATTGAGATATGTTTCATATTTATTCCTTCGTTTCTCTACAATGTACTCGCTAATGAGGCGATGAGACATACAACAAAAAATGCATCTTGCTTGCGAATGAAAATATACAATTCGTCAGTTAATAAAATCACCAATTAAATCAGTACATCAACCTCACGACGTCCGCCAGTCGGCAGCCTCATGACGTCATCACAGATTGAAGTGACTCGCCTGGCGACATGATTACAGCCCCGCCCCCCGCCTCCTCCCTCCCCACCCCCATAATGTCCCCGACATCATCTTTAACACAGGTCTATTGCGTACCAGCCTCAACCAATAGGATGCCGCCACCCTCCCCATCCCACACTCAAGGCTGGTCTTTTCCCGGGCGAAACATAACATACCAAAATACCAGCCAATAGGACATCCATTGATACCACGTGACATGTCAACAGGACAACCCTTGAGACCACGTGACACGTCAACAGGACCACCACTGACACCACGTGACATGTCAACAGGACACCCATTGACACAACGTAACATGTCAACAGGACCACCACTGACACCACGTGACATGTCAACAGGACACCCATTGAGACCACGTGACACGTCAACAGGACCACCACTGACACCACGTGACATGTCAACAGGACACCCATTGACACAACGTAACATGTCAACAGGACCACCACTGACACCACGTGACATGTCAACAGGACACCCATTGAGACCACGTGACACGTCAACAGGACCACCACTGACACCACGTGACATGTCAACAGGACACCCATTGACACAACGTAACATGTCAACAGGACCACCACTGACACCACGTGACATGTCAACAGGACACCCATTGAGACCACGTGACACGTCAAAAGGCCCACCACTGACACCACGTGATATGTCAACAGGACAACCATTGAGACCACGTGATATGTCAACAAGACACCCACTGAGACCACGTGACATGTCAACAGGCCCACCACTGACACCACGTGATATGTCAACAGGACACCCATTGACACAACGTAACATGTCAACAGGACCACCACTGACACCACGTGACATGTCAACAGGACACCCATTGAGACCACGTGACACGTCAAAAGGCCCACCACTGACACCACGTGATATGTCAACAGGACAACCATTGAGACCACGTGATATGTCAACAAGACACCCACTGAGACCACGTGACACGTCAAAAGGCCCACCACTGGCACCACGTGATATGTCAACAGGACACCCATTGACACAACGTGACATGTCAACAGGACTACCACTGACACCACGTGACATGTCAGCAGGACACCCATTGAGACCACGTGATATGTCAACAAGACACCCACTGAGACCACGTGACATGTCAACAGGACACCCATTGAGACCACGTGATATGTCAACAGGGCAACCACTGAGACCACGTGACATGTCAACAGGACACCCATTGAGACCACGTGATATGTCTACAGGACACCCACTAAGACCCCGTGACATGTCAACAGGACCACCACTGAAACCACGTGACATGTCAACAGGACCATCCGTGCGGCCTAGTTTTAACGCGTGCCCTACCGCGTGCCGTTGCAGACTTCCAGTCTCACTGATCGACGCTTACCATTGGACACCCAGAAACCTTTACCTGGTCGTCTTTTAACCAGGCGAAAAAACAGGTGTGAGTTGGAATCTGACCGGCGCACAGTATCAATTATATGGCGCGGCCCTAGTTTGACAAAACACACCCCAGTACACCTTTGCAATAAGTGACGGGCTGTTTACCATGTCAAGTCTGGGGACACGAGAAGACGGAAGGGCCGTGGAGAAGGCAGAGAGGCCCAAGCCAGCAATCTCTGCCCCGAGACCGCCGCCATCACAGACACACCGGCCAGGGCGGCACACCGGCGCATTCTCCCAGTAGGGGGCGCTTGTCTTCAAGAGGGCACTAACCAGCACCCTCGTGCGGCAATGACAGCTGGGTCGTCCCTGTTGTGGAGATTGGGTATATTATATGGGGGGGGGGGTGGAGGGGGGTGGTGCTGAAGGGGAGGGAGTCTAAATCAGGAGAGGAGAGGAGGGGGGGGGGGCGCTAGTCTCGTGTATCTATCTATCATCGCCGGGCGGCTTTAACCCACTCCTCCGATCCACAGTTCCCTCCACAACATCATGGCCCCCCCATCGTGTCAGCCCCCCTCTCCATCACGTCAACCCCCCACCCCCCCCCCCCCCCCACACACACACATGGCCATCCTCCTTACAATTGCCTCCTGTCCTCTCGATAAGAGTTCTTTATCCCAGCAATCCATCGCAACAAGGCAAAACTGGGCGGGCGGGCGCGGCCACCACCACAGCCCCACCCCCCCCCCCCGGCGCGCCCTTCGCGGCCCCCCACATCCAGCTTCAATTTCCTGTCCATGTTAGCTGTCAATTCCTACTGGTTCTAACGTCGCTTCTGTTTAACCACCTACACCCCCCCATCACCCACCATCGGATTCCCCCATACCCCCTACACCCTAACCCATCGACATTTCTGCTACCGGCTGACGGAACACATTTCACACCTCCTCAGCTCTCGCAACACCCTTCCCCCCTCCACCATCCCCGTATCCCCCCACCCCAAAAAAACGTCATGCCCGTTGTCCATACACCCTACCCCGCTTTCCTAACTCTCACCACGCATCATACACCGGCCACCCTTTTAACCTCCCCCCCTCCCCCATCCAGCCCCCTCCTAACGCCGCCCTTGCTAAAGGCTCTGGGACCATGGCGGCCCACGGTAATATTGTCTTTCGGAGGGGGTTTGGGGGCTTTGTGGCACTCTAGAGAGGCAGGGAGACGGGGGGAGGGGGGCTGTGATCTGGCGAACGCGAGGAGACGGAGACGAGGGGTGGGGGGGGGGGGTACTGCAACTTTGCCATCGGGGTTGAGGGGTACGGCGCAGAGTTAAGGCTGCCCGGGCTGGGGTGAGGGTGCCCGGCGGTGACCATTGGGGTGGTGCCGGGCTGGGATGAGGGTGCCGGGATGAGATGAGGGTGCCCGGCGGGAGTGAGGGTGACGGGCGGGGGTGAGGGTGCCGGGCGGTGACCGTTGGGGTGGTGCAACAGCACTCAGCTGACAAGACCTGAAAAGATATCAAGCGCACATCTCAGAGATAATCAAACACAGCGAGGAAGTGGCAGAGTAGAGGGTGGAGGGGGCAGTGATCAAATGGTCTGGTATCCATGACCACGCCCCCCAGCGGGGTGACAGCAGACATGGGGGCCGTCAAGCCATGGAGGACGGACGTTTAAACGGTACAACAGTTGCAGTGGTCGGCGATGGACGGTCTTCAATCCAACTGAAGACCATTCGGTGGTCGTATCTTAACCAATTCTAAATATATAAAAGTTTTATTTCTCGGTTGTACGGTTTCTCCATAGACAGTCTGCCTATAAGACATGGGATGGAGGGATTGGAGAGAACGGCCTGAACAGATGTAGCATGTAAATCGTTGGTCTTAACAGATGTGTGTAAACCATTCGTCTGTACAGATAAAGTATGTACACGGCTTGTCAAACTGTCAGCCCCAACAGATGTATGTAAACCGTTAACCTGACCTAATGTGGTATGCAGTCTGTCTGCACAGATGCTGTATGTAAAACGTCAACCTTAATATATATAATATATATAATATATCAACAATAAGCCTCAATATCTGCAGTTTGCGCATAAAAATAAAAGAAGGAAATAATTACCTAAATAGTCGTCCATCAAGGTACCAATAGCAAACTGCAAATACAATTATACAAATATTCAAAACAGTGTAACCCCTCAGTACAGTGTAACCCCGGAATACAGTGTAACCCCAGAATACAGTGTAACCCCAGAATACAGTGTAACCCCAGAATACAGTGTAACCCCAGAATACAGTGTAACCCCAGAATACAGTGTAACCCCTGAATACAGTGTAACCCCAGAATACAGTGTAACCCCAGAATACAGTGTAACCCTGAATACAGTGTAACCCCTGAATACAGTGTAACCCCAGAATACAGTGTAACCCCAGAATACAGTGTAACCCCAGAATACAGTGTAACCCCAGAATACAGTGTAACCCCCGAATACAGTGTAACCCCTGAATACAGTGTAATCCCTGAATACAGTGTAACTCCTGAATACAGTGTAACCCCAGAATACAGTGTAACCCTGAATACAGTGTAACCCAGAATACAGTGTAACCGCTGAGTACAGTGTAAACCGTAAATACAGTGTAATCCCTGAATACAGTGTAACTCCAGAATACAGTGTAACCCCAGAATACAGTGTAACCCCTTAATACAGTGTAATCCCTGAATACAGTGTAACCCCTAAATACAGTGTAATCCCTGAATACCGTGTAACCCCAGAATACAGTGTAACCTCAGAATACAGTGTAACCCCCGAATACAGTGTAACCCCTGAATACCGTGTAACCCCAGAATACAGTGTAACCCAGAATACAGTGTAACCGCTGAGTACAGTGTAAACCGTAAATACAGTGTAATCGCTGAATACAGTGTAACTCCAGAATACAGTGTAACCCCAGAATACAGTGTAACCCCAGAATACAGTGTAACCCCAGAATACAGTGTAATCCCTGAATACCGTGTAACCCCAGAATACAGTGTAACCTCAGAATACAGTGTAACCCCCGAATACAGTGTAATCCCGGAATACAGTGTAACCCCTGAATACAGTGTAATCCCTGAATACCGTGTAACCCCAGAATACAGTGTAACCTCAGAATACAGTGTAACCCCCGAATACAGTGTAACCCCGGAATACAGTGTAACCCCAGAATACAGTGTAACCCCAGAATACAGTGTAACCCCCGAATACAGTGTAACCCCTGAATACAGTGTAATCCCTGAATACAGTGTAACCCCTGAATACAGTGTAACCCCAGAATACAGTGTAACCCTGAATACAGTGTAACCCAGAATACAGTGTAACCGCTGAGTACAGTGTAAACCGTAAATACAGTGTAATCCCTGAATACAGTATAACTCCAGAATACAGTGTAACCCCAGAATACAGTGTAACCCCTTAATACAGTGTAATCCCTGAATACAGTGTAACCCCTGAATACAGTGTAATCCCTGAATACCGTGTAACCCCAGAATACAGTGTAACCTCAGAATACAGTGTAACCCCAGAATACCGTGTAACCCCAGAATAGTGTAACCGCTGAGTACAGTGTAAACCGTGAATACAGTGTAACCCCTTAATACAGTGTAACCCCTTAATACAGTGTAACCCCTGAATACAGTGTAATCCCAGAATACAGTGTACAATGTAGAGTGTACCCACGATAGCTGAGTACCACTGAGTACAGTGTACCCGCCATAGCTGAGTACCACTGAGTACATTGGACAGTGTACCCGCCATAGCTGAGTACCACTGAGTACAATGTACAGTGTGCAATGTAGAGTGTACCCGGCATAGCTGAGGACTTCTGAGTACAGTGCACCCGCCATAGCTGAGTGCCCCTGAGTACAGTGTACCCGCCATAGCCGAGTACCCCTGAGTACAGTGTACCCGCCATAGCTGAAAACCCCTGAGTACAGTGTACAGTGTACCCGCCACAACTGAGTGCCCCTGAGTACAGTGTACAGTGTACCCGCCATAGCTGAGTACCCCTGAGTACAGTGTACAGTGTACCCGCCATAGCTGAGTGCCCCTGAGTACAGCGTACTGTGTACCCGCCATAGCTGAGTACCCCTGAGTACAGTGTACAGTGTACCCGCCATAGCTGAGTGTCCCTGAGTACAGTGTACAGTGTACCCGCCATAGCTGAGTACCCCTGAGTACAGTGTACAGTGTACCCGCCATAGCTGAGTACCCCTGAGTACAGTGTACAGTGTACCCGCCATAGCTGAGTACCCCTGAGTACAGTGTACAGTGTACCTGCCATAGCTGAGTGCCCCTGAAGGCGGGTGACTTACAATGTCCGTGGCGTCCACCCTGGTGCCGACCACCTTTACCCTGATCTCATCTTCCTGCTGTATGACGATGTCCTGCAGGAACAACACACCATCAACCATTATTACAATGGAACAACACACCATCAGCCATTATTACAATGGAACAACACACCATCAGCCATTATTACAATGGAACAACACACCATCAGCCATTATTACAATGTCCTGTAGGAACAACACACCATCAGCCATTATTACAAAGTCCCGTAGGAACAACACACCATCAACCATTATTACAATGTCCCGTAGGAACAACACACCATCAGCCATTACTACAATGAAACAACACACCATGAACCATTATTACAATAGAACAACACACCACCAACCATTATTACAATGTCCCGTAGGAACAACACACCATCAGCCATTACTACAATGGAACAACACACCATCAACCATTATTACAATAGAACAACACACCACCAACCATTATTACAATGTCCCATAGGAACAACACACCATCAACCAGTATTACAATGTCCTGTAGGAACAAAACACCATCAGCCATTATTACAATGTCCCGTAGGAACAACACACCATCAACCATTATTACAATGTCCCGTAGGAACAACACACCATCAGCCATTACTACAATGGAACAACACACCATCAACCATTATTACTATAGAACAACACACCATCAACCATTATTACAATAGAACAACACACCATCAACCATTATTACAATGTCCCGTAGGAACAACACACCATCAACCAGTATTACAATGTCCCGTAGGAACAACACACCATCAGCCATTATTACAATGGAACAACACACCATCAACCATTATTACAATAGAACAACACACCGTCAACCATAATTACAATGTCCCGTAGCAACAACACACCATCAACCATTATTACAATGGAACAACACACCATCAACCATTATTACAATGTCCCGTAGGAACAACACACCATCAACCATTATTACAATGGAACAACACACCATCAACCATTATTACAATGTCCTGCAGGAACAACACACCATCAGCCATTATTACAATGGAACAACACACCACCAACCATTATTACAATGTCCTGCAGGAACAACACACCATCAACCATTATTACAATGGAACAACACACCACGAACCATTATTACAATGTCCCGTAGGAACAACACACCATCAGCCATTATTACAATGTCCTGCAGGAACAACACACCATCAGCCATTATTACAATGGAACAACACACCATCAGCCATTATTACAATGTCCCGTAGGAACAACACACTATCAGCCATTATTACAATGGAACAACACACCATCAACCATTATTAGAATGTCCCGTAGGAACAACACACCATCAGCCATTATTACAATGGAACAACACACCATCAACCATTATTACAATGTCCCGTAGGAACAACACACCATCAGCCATTATTACAATGGAACAACACACCATCAGCCATTATTACAATGTCCCGTACTAACAACACACCATCAGCCATTATTACAATGTCCCGTAGGAACAACACACCATCAACCATTATTACAATGTCCTGCAGGAACAACACACCATCAGCCATTATTACAATGGAACAACACACCATCAGCCATTATTACAGTGTCCTGTAGGAACAACAGACCATTATTACAATGTCTTGCAGGAACAACACCATCAACCATTATTACAATGTCCCGTTGGAACAACACCATCAACCATTATTACAATGTCCTGCAGGAACAACACACCATCAGCCATTATTACAATGGAACAACACACCATCAACCATTATTACAATGTCCTGCAGGAACAACACACCACCAGCCATTATTACAGTGTCCCGTAGGAACAACAGACCATCAGCCATTATTACAATGTCCTGCAGGAACAACACCATCAACCATTATTATAATGTCTTGCAGGAACAACACACCATCAACCATTATATTACAATCGACAATGAAATTATTACAATGAAAGTACATCTATCCCGAATGCGGTCACTTCAAAATGAAGTTAAACATTCATTTTACTTGGCCGCCATAGTCTGTCTGCCGGACGTAAAACTAGGCCAAAATAATCCGTCATATGCGAAAAGTGAAAAGTTTCGCCAATTAAATTTGACATCACATGCATCACCCATAAAACTAGCCATGCTATTTATACAACCGATAAATTTAAAATTTGACTTTTTTTTTCTTGCAGGAGCATCAGTTAATCAAACTTTGACATTGTCAACCATATCATGCCACGAACCTCTTCCTTCGTCTTGTAGCAAGGAGGGTTGGAGTTGGGGTCAAAGTCCATGTCAGCGGGGATGGACTGAAAACAACATATCGATATATCAACAGAACATATATAAACGTGGAACACGTGGCTTGTGACGTAGCAACGTACTGATTGCGGTTTTCGGCTAGTCTTGTCAAAAGGGATAGATGTGTCACCTAGGAGAGTCCCCAAACTTGAAACCAAGTCGGGAGCCCCCAGAGTTGGACCGTGGTACCAGGTGACGAGAGTCCCAAGAGTTGGACCGTGGTATCGAGTGAAGAGAGTCCCCAGAGTTGGACCGTGGTACCAGGTGACGAGAGTCCCAAGAGTTGGACCGTGGTACCGAGTGAGGAGTCCCCAGAGTTGGACCGTGGTAGCAGGTGACGAGAGTCCCCAGAGTTGGACCGTGGTGCCGAGAGAGGAGTCTCCAGCGTTGGACCGTGGTACAGAGTGAGGAGAGTCCCCAGAGTTGGAACGTGGTACAGAGTGAGGAGAGTCTCCAGAGTTGGACCGTGGTGCCGAGAGAGGAGTCTCCAGCGTTGGACCGTGGTACAGAGTGAGGAGAGTCCCCAGATTTGGACCGTGGTACAGAGTGAGGAGAGTCCCCAGTGTTGGACCGTGGTACAGATTGAGGAGTCTCCAGAGTTGGAACGCGGTCCCGAGAGGGGAGTCTCCAGCGTTGGACCGTGGTACAGAGTGAGGAGTGTCCAGAGTTGGACCGTGGTACAGAGTGAGGAGTCTCCAGAGTTGGACCGTGGTGCCGAGAGAGGAGTCTCCAGCGTTGGACCGTGATACAGAGTGAGGAGAGTCCCCAGCGTTGGACCGTGGTACAGAGTAAGGCGAGTCCCCAGAGTTGGACCGTGGTACAGAGTGAGGAGTCTCCAGAGTTGGACCGTGGTGCCGATAGAGGAGTCTCCAGCGTTGGACCGTGGTACAGAGTGAGGAGAGTCCCCAGAGTTGGACCGTGGTACAGAGCGCGGAGAGTCCCCAGCGTTGGACCGTGGTACAGAGTGAGGAGAGTCCCCAGAGTTGGACCGTAGTGCCGAGAGAGGAGTCTCCAGCGTTGGACCGTGGTACAGAGTGAGGAGAGTCCCCAGAGTTGGACCGTGGTACAGAGTGCGGAGAGTCCCCAGCGTTGGACCGTGGTACAGAGTGAGGAGAATCCCCAGAGTTGGACCGTGGTACAGAGTGAGGAGAGTCCCCAGAGTTGGACCGTGGTACAGAGTAAGGAGAGTCCCCAGAGTTGGACCGTGGTACAGAGTGAGGAGAGTCCCCAGAGTTGGACCGTAGTACAGAGTGAGGAGAGTCCCCAGAGTTGGACCGTAGTACTGCCCCATTGCGGGAGATTCAGGTTTATTTCGGTCGTGAAGGACGCGGTATGCGTGAAATATATGGAGATATGGAGTCCATTCCCTACGGGAGAGGGGAAGGGACCGCCGGGGGGGGGGGGGGGGGGTCAGGAAGTGTTACCGGAAGCTGGCGGGGGTGGGGGGTGGAGGTATGGAAGAGGCGCTGGGTCGGGGGGTATACCAGTGGCGGCAGCGCGTGATACCTTAAAGCGACCCGCTTCAAATACATGTCATGCACGAAGACAAAAGGAAATACATTACGAGCTTTGGGGTGAAGGGGGAGGGGGGTGGGGGTTAGAGGGACCAAATAGAGCAATAGGGCAGATCCCCAGGATGGAGAGGGGTGAACTGCACGTGGTCAAGCCTGAGGAGTAGGGGGGTGGGGTGGGGGTGGGGGGTGGGCATGGGTGGGCTGAGGGTCGGGGTCGGGGTGCAGCCTGGAGAGAGGACGGAATGGGGTGTTATCCTTTCAGGATCGGGTGACACTGGAGGGCCAGGCCTCCGTCATGGGATCCGGACAGCTGCTAATCTGAGCCGACATCTTGCACTACCTGCGCGGCATACGGCGCTGGTCCGGCCCGCCCGCGTCACCGGCACGGAGCCGCGTATCCGATGTCTCCTCCTCAGAGACTTCATCCCCCCGGAGACACGCTCTGTCACGTGATGCGATGTCATGTCAAGGACGCGTCTCCTCGCCTGGTCACGTGGTATTTAGAGCGCGTGATTGGCATTCATCCCTCAGCCTTGGACGCCATTCAGGTTATTGAGTGATTGTCACAGCGGAGTCCGGTGCCTGACGGGGGTTAGGGCGGCACCAGCGAGACAGTGAGAGGGGTTTAACCAGGCCAGGCACGCCGCAGCACCTGCCAGCGCACCTACTAGCGGCCAAGACTGGGCCCACACAGCGAAGGGGCCCACCTGCCCATCCCCACCCCTATCTTCCTCCTCCCCCCTCTCTGTCCTGTCAAACGAGGACCAAGTATCCGCGGAATGTAGGCCAACAGCATGCTGCCTGATCTTCATCGCCCGACAGGCCCAAGTAGCTGTAGGACGGATGTCAGCATGCTGCCTGATCCCCATCGCCCCACAGGCCCAAGTAGCTGTAGGACGGATGTCAGCATGCTGCCTGATCCCCATCGCCCCACAAGCCCAAGTAGCTGTAGGACGGATGTCAGCAAGCTGCCTGATCCCCATCGCCCCACAAGCCCAAGTAGCTGTAGGACGGATGTCAGCAAGCTGCCTGATCCCCATCGCCCCACAAGCCCAAGTAGCTGTAGGACGGATGTCAGCATGCTGCCTGATCCCCATCGCCCCACAAGCTCAAGTAGCTGTAGGACGGATGTCACCATGCTGCCTGATCCCCATCGCCCCACAAGCCCAAGTAGCCGTAGGACGGATGTCAGCATGCTGCCTGAACCCCATCGCCCCACAAGCCCAAGTAGCTGTAGGACGGATGTCAGCAAGCTGCCTGATCCCCATCGCCCCACAAGCCCAAGTAGCTGTAGGACGGATGTCAGCATGCTGCCTGATCCCCATCGCCCCACAAGCGCAAGTAGCTGTAGGACGGATGTCAGCATGCTGCCTGACCCCCATCGCCCCACAAGCCCAAGTAGCTGTAGGACGGATGTCAGCATGCTGCCTGATCCCCATCGCCCCACAAGCGCAAGTAGCTGTAGGACGGATGTCAGCATGCTGCCTGACCCCCATCGCCCCACAAGCCCAAGTAGCTGTAGGACGGATGTCAGCATGCTGCCTGAACCCCATCGCCTCACAAGCCCAAGTAGCTGTAGGACAGATGTCAGCATGCTGCCTGACCCCCATCGCCCCACAAGCCCAAGTAGCTGTAGGGGGGATGTCACCATGCTGCCTGATCCCCATCGCCCCACAAGACCAAGTAGCTATAGGACGGATGTCAGCATGTTGCCTGATCCCCATCGCCCCACAAGCCCAAGTAGCTGTAGGACGGATGTCAGCATGCTGCCTGACCCCCATCGCCCCACAAGCCCAAGTAGCTGTAGGGGGGATGTCACCATGCTGCCTGATCCCCATCGCCCCACAAGGCCAAGTAGCTATAGGACGGATGTCAGCATGTTGCCTGATCCCCATCGCCCCACAAGCCCAAGTAGCTGTAGGACGGATGTCAGAATGCTGCCTGATGCCCATCGCCAACCAATAGACCGGCCCGATGTACCTCCTGGGATCGGGTTTGTCGATCCAGAGACCATGTTTTAGCTCCAAGCAACGATACGAGATCCCAATCACACAGCGTCAGACATAAAACACAATATACACAATGCTACGGTGCCACAATTCGCTCGAGACGACAAAACGGTTGATGGCCTTCTAACCCTGGTGTCAGTGCGTTGATAGAAGACAGTAGCTTTTTGTTCCCGCTAGGATTGTAATCCTGCAATGACTGCGCAAATTTGTATCAAGTCGGGAACCCTAATTAAATACCTCGCCTAGCAATTGACCGTTCGGTGACCTCATGATTTGTCACCATGCGTTACTCGGACCGGCCAGACTGTCAACGGACCCATTGCGTCGTGGCTATCCCAAGGGATTGCAGGCGCTATCTCACGAGGATTGCGGGCGCTATCTCACGAGGATTGCGGGCGCTATCTCACGAGGATTGCGGGCGCTATCTCACGAGGATTGTGGACGCTATCTCACGAGGATTGTGAGCGCTATCTCACTAGCATTGCGGCAGTATCCCATGAGGATTGCGAACGCTATCCCACGAGGATAGCGGACCACGAGGATTGTGGACGCTATCTCACGAGGATTGCGGACGTTATCTCACGAGGATTGCAGACATTATCTCAGGAGGAATGCGGCAGTATCCCATGAGGATTGCGGACGCTATCCCACGAGGATAGCGGACCACGAGGATTGTGGACGCTATCTCACGAGGATTGTGGGCGCTATCTCACTAGCATTGCGGCAGTATCCCATGAGGACTGCGGACGCTATCCCACGAGGATAGCGGACCACGAGGATTGCGGACGCTATCTAAGGAGGATTGCAGACACTATCTCAGGAGAATTGCGGACGCTATTTCACGAGGATTGTGAACGCTATCTCACGAGGATTGCGGCCGCTATCTCACGAGGATTGCGGACGGAATCTCACGAGGATTGCGGACGCTGTCTCACGAGGATTGCGGACGCTATCTCACGAGGATTGCGGACGGAATCTCACGAGGATTGCGGACGCTGTCTCACGAGGATTGTGGACGCTATCTCAGGAGGATTGTGGACGCTGTCTCATTGCGGTCTCGCGAGGAATGCCAATGTTCAAGTTGTTTACAACACACAGGTGGACGATAGAGGATCCTTGAAAGGCTTTTTGACCCTCATGCGTTACTTTTGTAAAGTTCTGAAAAAGAAAGCGAACCTTGCCGGCGGCAGGGGGAGAGACATGTGATGGGGTTGAGGGGGGGGGGGACCTGGGAGGAGGTGGAGGTCTGGGAGGGGATGGAGGTTTGGGAGGGAATGGAGGTCTGGGAGGGGGTGGAGGTCTGTGAGGGGGTGGGGTCTGGTAGGAGATGGAGGTCTGGGAGGGGGAGGGGGTAGGGACGGACGAGACGGGCCGATAGTGGAGGAATACGGCACAGCAGTGACGAATGGGAGGATGCAATGGGAACTGTGGGCCTGGAACACTTGGCTTTGTCGCGGAAGCGACTAAAAACCAAACCAGATTGGTGAGAACGGCATTTAAACATGGATCACGTGACCGCCTCGGGTGCACGATCGGAATATGAACTGTCAGGGGCGCAAGAATGAGGGTGGGGGGTGCAGGGGAGGGGGGTGGCGCTGACGGAAAAAGGCCTGCGATACACCATACATGGGATAAACTGAGATTGATCTTCCGGTACAATGATAAAGACGGGCACGAACAGAGAAATCTACAACCGGATTCGACTTATACACGTCCAGAATATGGGAGAAAACAAAACAAATGGAAGAGAAGACAAAAAAACATCGAAAAAGGTAAAACTCGCCGATAAACTTGAAAGCTTCGGCGTAAGCCACAGACGCTTAATCTTCACTTGATTATAGGCTGTTCTACTTGAACTTTTATCTAATCAGGAACGCCGACAAAGTTGAAGGGGGCCGCAGACTGGGGCGGGTTAGTGGCTGGGCCGACGGGGCGCAGAGGGCTAGAGGTAGCAAGGAAACGACAAGATGGATCAGCCGTCGAAAAGAGAAAAAGTGCCCGGTTTCCCGCCACCGCGGCAGCAGACGACCGCGGACGGCGCTACACGGGGTTTACGTAATCTGCCGTCGCTTGTGTAAGCACGCCGCGTTATCTAATTGGCCAGGCCCAAGGAGGGGGCATCTCTTTATCTGACGGCTAACCCGGGTCTGGGTTTTAACGTAGAGGCACACAGAGGCGTATATATACACAGACAGTGAGTGGCCCGGGGACCAGGCCTCAGGTCCCCTTATCACCCTCCATGGACCATCACTGCTCTTCTCTCCTCCAGTTTTAACCCTGACGCATCACGCGGAGTGTCCACAACTCAAAACCCGCGTTCTTTGCTTTAATCTGTCAAACTGGGGTGTAAAGTTACCACATCTACCTCTGTAAAGTTACCACCTCTTCCGCGTGTTGTCGACAGGGATGTCGGTAACTACAAAGAGAGGACACTGGAGGTACGAGCCTCAGGCGTCTGTGGTGAGGGGAGGGGCCGTGGCTGTCAGTGGCTGGGGTATGTCAAAGCCAAACATAGCCGAAGCCACAACGGTTGGGGGGTTGGGGGTCGGTGGATTCGTGTAGTGCGTGGATGTAAGATGCAAGTAATCAGTTCAAGCAGTCTGTAATGAGAGCTTGACAGCCGGTCCATAACAACACCGTCCATGGTGAACACCCGTCCATAACGAAACCGTCCATAACAACACCGCCCATAACGACCACCCGTCCATAACGACCACCCGTCCATAATGACCACCCGTCCATAATGACCACCCGTCCACAACGACCACCCGTCCATAAGGACCACCTGTCCACCACGACCACCCGTCCATAACAATAACTCATCCATAACGACCACCCGTCCACAACGACCACATGTCCATAGCGACCACCCGTCCACAACGACACCGTCAATAACCACTCATCTATAACGACTACCCGTCCATAACGACCACAACGATCCCGTTCACAAGGATCACGTCCACAACGACCACCCGTCCATAACGACACGGTCCATAACAACCATCCGTACCTCCCGTCCGTAACGACACCGTCCATAACAACCACCCGTCCATAACGACACCGTCCATAACAACCACCCGTACCTCCCGTCCACAACAACCACCCGTCCATAACGACACCGTCCATAACGACCACCCGTACCTCCCGTCCATAACGACCAGCCCTCCATAACGACCTCCCGTCCATAACGACCACCCGTCCATAAGGACCTCCTTATAGCATCCCTATAGCCACAGCGGCCATGGTGAGCTTGCGCAGGCAGAGGGCGAGCTATGTGCGTGGGTGGACAGTCTGCATAACAAAACGCCGCGAGGCCCCCACTCAACTCCCAGAGCCGTGGCACGGATTTACAACACATTCCTGGCGGGTTTAAACGGAAAGAGCTTTTAAATATTCTGTCAGCACTTGTCTTGACTAAGAAGTGCACACCAAACGAGCTTTAAAGGGTTTGTTGGACGCTCACTCTCAACTAAAGGAGCGATTCTATTTCGGAAGGCAAGCTGCGCCTGTAAATGAAACCCCCGCTAAACAAACCTGGCGCGCATTTAGCGGCATAAAGTCTCCCCCCGACATAACACGCTGAAGTAGCCCCTGTGTGAAAACTTCAAAACCTGGCTTTCAAGATGTCAAGACACTCCCAATAAAATCTGGCAAGATTTTGAGTGAAAAGAGGACTATGATGGCAAATTTCTTGTTTCTTACTTTCCTGTATATAATCCGCAGTCCTCGTGAGATGGCGCCTGCAAGACTCGAGGGAAAGCGTCTACAATCCTCGTGAGATAGCGCCCGCAATCCTCGTGAGATAGCGTCCGCAATCCTCGTGAGATAGCGTCCACAATCTACGTGAGATAGCGTCCACAATCCCCGTGAGATAGCGTCCGCAATCCTCGTGAGATAGCGTCCACAATCCTCGTGAGATAGCGTCCACAATCCTCATGGGATAGCGTCCGCAATCCTCGTGGGATAGCGTCCACAATCCTCGTGAGATAGCGCCCGCAATCCTCGTGAGATAGCGTCCGCAATCCTCGTGAGATAGCGTCCACAATCTACGTGAGATAGCGTCCACAATCCCCGTGAGATAGCATCCGCAATCCTCGTGAGATAGCGTCCACAATCCTCATGGGATAGCGTCCGCAATCCTCGTGGGATAGCGTCCACAATCCTCGTGAGATAGCGTCCGCAATCCTCGTGAGATAGCGTCCACAATCCTCGCGAGATAGCGTCCGCAATTCTATGTGCACTCACCGATACAACCATTTGAGAAACCTTGAATGGGAGCTCATAGGAAACTTGTTGGAAGCAGGGGATAGAGTTGACGAAAGACGAAAGACCAACAGAAAGGGATGCGATAAACCCGTGTCGACAAAAATAACGAATAATTCCGTAAGTGTTAGACACATATACATGTATAATTGGATCCTCCCGTAAACTTCTCAAGACAGACATTTCCTTCCTTACAGATCACGGTATTAACATTGACCCATCCTCATGCCTTTTTCGGAAATCCCTCTGCGAAGTATTACTATTCGGCTGCTCCAATATTACCTTCGACTTAAATAACGTACTATTCAGCGATGTCCATAAATATATCGAGCGTACTGGTAGGTTTGTTGTGAATGATTTTACTAGATTAATTTTGTTATGAATTTGTTACGTCATGTCGCGCTCCTATATCGTTACTTTGTATATATCACACCGACACATTATGCTTGTAAACGATTATTCAATTATTACAATTACTAATGTATGAACGTTTGAGGTGAGCATTCACATGTGAATTCGTTGTTGTAAACCTCAGAATATAAATTATGTTTAAACCAATTGGATTATAGAGGAGGATGACCTTATTTGAAGCGTACATCACACTGAAAATGTTGCATGCCGGTCAGTCACAAGTCCCAGGCCAAACCTTACAAGGGTCGGTGCTGCCAGACCGGTAAATCATCGGTGCCAACTGTGCAGCCCAAACCTTAACAGGGTGCATGTTGAGCGCCCACTTACGAGATCTTACAAGAGTACGTACTGATATACCAGCATGTGTTCTGAGCTAACCAGCGTGCGCTGCCAGAGATTACCGCACATGGTGTGTGTGTGCTATAAGACTTGGGTCCGTACTTTAGTAAATCTGGGTCAACACAGGAGTATTTGATCAATACAGGAGTATTTGGTCAATACAGGAGTATTTGGTGAATACAGGAGTATTTGGTCAATACAGGAGTATTTGATCAATACAGGAGTATTTGGTCAATACAGGAGTATTTGATCAATACAGGAGTATTTGGTCAATACAGGAGTATTTGATCAATACAGGAGTATTTGGTCAATACAGGAGTATTTGGTCAATACAGGAGTATTTGATCAATACAGGAGTATTTGATCAATACAGGAGTATTTGGTCAACACAGGAGTATTTGGTGAATACAGGAGTATTTGGTCAATACAGGAGTATTTGATCAATACAGGAGTATTTGGTCAATACAGGAGTATTTGATCAATACAGGAGTATTTGATCAATACAGGAGTATTTGAGCAATACAGGAGTATTTGGTCAATACAGGAGTATTTGGTCAATACAGGAGTATTTGGTCAATACAGGAGTATTTGATCAATACAGGAGTATTTGGTGAATACAGGAGTATTGGTTAATGCAGTAGTATTTGGCCAAAACAGGAGTATTTGGTCAAAACATGCATAATCTGGATCAATGTAGGAGTAATCTGGGTTACGCAGTAGCAATAGGGTGGATACATGAGTATTGTGGTCAATAAAGGAGTAACACTGGTCAATATAGGAGTGATATGGGTCAATACAGGAGTCATATTGGTCAATATAGGAGTGATATGGGTCAACACAGGAGTAATATTTATCAATATAGGAGTGATATGGGTCAATACAAGAGTAACATTGGTCAATATAGGAGTGATATGGGTCAATACAGGAGTAACATTGGTCAATATAGGAGTAATATGGGTCAATACAGGAGTAACATTGGTCAATATAGGAGTGATATGGGTCAATACAGGAGTAACATTGGTCAATATAGAAGTGATATGGGTCAATACAGCAGTGACATTGGTCAATATAGGAGTGAACTGGGTCAATACAGGAGTAATCTTGGTATATTATTGAGCAATCTGAAGTGGTAGTGAAATAATCGGAAAACTTACATGTCTGGAAATGAAGCACGACAGAGGCCCGATCTCTGTGAATAGTCCAACCTGTTAACAAGAAAGTTTGCTTTAAAAATCTGAATGTTGTGACCCTATTCTCATTGCAGCGGCGCTTTTTGCACATTGTAAACTTTTTGCACCACCACAAGCCCATCATAATATAAAACTCTGTCACAATTCATATCAGCATTCAGATTATTGCAGTATAAAACATATCTCAAAGCAATCATACGAGCAGTTAAACTGCAGTAGGATGGCATACATATTTGTTGATGGTATGTACACTCACCTTGTTTACTTGGGTGACGACCGCGTCCAAAACCTCTCCCTTGAATGGCCTGAAGACAATGGCCTTGTATTTCACAGGGTAGACCACAAACCCGCGACTGGGCTGAATCAGGCCAGCCCCAATGTTGTCAATGGTGGTCACTGCTATGACGAAGCCATACCTATAAGCTCATGAAAGATACCATGTACCAAAATGATTGTGACAATGTCTATAAAAACAGACATGAAATTAAGTGTGCTGCAATAAAAAATGACCTAACCCACCAGTCTGTATGAAGCCTGAGTCGTGCAGCATGTTTCATTTACTGATGGCAGCAACCTTTTGTAGGCGGAAAAATGTGGTGTTCCCCATGGTAGGCATTTGCAGCATAAATGTTGTTCAATCGTAATCAGTTATTCTAAGAATATTAGTTCACTTACTTTCCAGTACATGTCCCTTCCACTTCTGTGAAGAGCTTCTGCTTCACAATGTTTAACAAATTGGGACCAAAATAACGAGGGTGCAGCAATATTTCATGTTCCAGTGATACCTATATCCAACAGAAAGAAAATGCTAGCATTAGACTACCTACTGTTTCCAGTCTGCAAAATAATAAACAAAACAGCATATTGCTGCATAGTACAGTGTAGTGCAAGCTATCAATTGCACTAAATGATATTGGGTAATGCATTGTAACTTTGCGCTTAGATAACTTGTTCCCAGATGTATGTCACATAATGATTGTAAATGATAAAGAATGGGAAGGATAATTACACAATTTAACTGAATTCTAAGAGGTGGCAGGGAAGCATGCATGGCACTGGCAAGCCAATATCCAAGGTGCCTCCAAGGGAGTGATAAGGTGGTTGAACACAGAGAATCAAATGTAAGCCAGGGTGATACTCTATATATAACAAGATGAACACCATACAAAAACGAATATAAATAAATAACAAGAGATATTCGACCATAGGTCGAGGACGAAAATACATAAGTACATTTAGGAGCTGTATTAATGGCGACGTTACGAGTCGTCAGGGCCAATTTTGGCTAAAGGGCCTTATAGGGGCAATTTGGGCAAAATGCTGCCTTCGACAGGCAGTGTGGCACTGTAGGCGGAGCTTAATTGGACATCCAGTTTGAAGCCCAGGCGCTTCTCTTGAAGCAATATTAACGGTACTTTCGTATCTTTTATTTATTATGTCTTCGTGACTTCACGAACTTCATTTGACGACCACGACAATATTCGCGATGGCTTCTATTTTGTTAAGTATACCTACTTACGAAATCATGGGTGAACTCATGAACTTATGGGTGATGGTAGCTATTGCCAAATTAGCTGAACATCAAGCAGGCCCAAACTTTCGTAGGAGCACGTAAGCTATGACGTTGACGCACACTTAGCCCCCTCGCCATAGGTGTCTCTGAAGACGACGTGTTTAAGTGAACATGAAATTTTGTTCTTAAGAGCGATTGCTTGACTCATTATGAATGGCGCTACGAATTTTACTTTTTATCTAATAATACGTCATCGTGACGTGACATGACGTCATTTGATGTTCGCGCAAATGCTCAAGATGGCTTCTATTTCTTTAATATATCTACTTATAAACTCGGGTTATGACAGCTATTGCCAAAGTGGCTAAAAGTAAAGCAAACCCAACATTTCGTAGGGGCACGTTAGCTATGACGTCATTTTTGACGCATACTTATACCCTGCGCCAAAACAGTTACACACGGCACAAACTGTCCCTGAACACGACCTGCAACGTAAAGCGACCCGAAAGTCGCCATACCTTATGATAGCTGAGTAATAGCTTACGTACGATGTGTGACGTCATGACGTGACGCACGACAACGTCCAAGTGGCAATACGCCAAGGTGTACTGCCACAACTTATTCGATTGAAGAGCTAGGCGATAGAAAGAATAGTCCTTCAGCTATGGCTTGACGAAATGGCCAAAAGTTGCATTAGTTCATCATTGCGGAGACACGGAGACCTAGGACAAGAACACTGCATGCGAAGTGATATAGCAACTCCTTTGTTTCTTTTACTAGTTCTCTGCCGATCGATGGTCCCTACCATTTGGCGTAAAGATCACAGCTCTGGCATGTTTTTCTTAATTTTGACGTTGTTTTAAAGATGGACACAATCTCCATTCACTATCATTGGTGTCCCCGCAAGGGTGTCGTCCCACTTTGAAGCACTCTAGCGCCATAACTGAGCAACATCCGCCTGATTGAAGCATTAAGTGATCTGTAGATGCTTATTGGCAACTAGTGGGCGAAAAGAATGCAATTTTAGCATTTTTATCTGATGTTTCTTTCAATGGCAAGAATCTGTATGTTTATCATTAGGCCAGTGGCTTCGTTGCCATGGAAACAAAAAGTAATACAGATATCGCCGTGTTTTTCTTATAACTTGCTTACAGGTGATATTACCTCACAGTGTGGCGAAGGAGACTGAAATAGCTTGAGTGGAAGTAGGTCATATTCGATCAAGTTCATTTTTCCCCATAGGATCCCATGTTAAACGATTTCGACTATATACCGAAAAGTAATGTGGCTATGGAACCATGTTGACAGATTATGACTCAGCTTAGTATTATCCATCCACAGCTGCAAGCATTGAGTGATGACTTGAATAGGACACCCGTGGGAGCCTCTGCTAACACCCGAAAGCCGTATCTTTCACCATTGGCCAAATTTCAAAAAAATCCTGTGACGTCACTATTTGCTCCAATCGCATGCGATAAGCACTGAGGCTACTATGTATCATGTTTAACTAAGAAAAAAATGCCGGTGTCGCTTGATGGAGGCACTTGTGAAATACACGACAAAACATTTTTCCCAGCCTAAAGATACAGCGCTTTAACATGGGAAGTCCCATAAAGAACTGCCGTCGGCCCTGGAACCGGAAGTAAGATAGGAACATATTGTTTTTAGTTTGCAGCTATACGAGGAACTACGTTTCCTACAATATGATGCTACTCACTCATTTTTGGAATTTTTTCCTGATTTTTGACGATTTTTTTTTAAGTACTAAAAGTGACGTCATCGTGACGTCACGTGACGCATCGAAAAACTTTAAGATTCGACACAACTCATCTCAATTCATATTTCTATGGCATATTAGAACATCATAGCGATAGCTTGATGGCAAATGTGCCCAAAAGCGAGAAAACTGACAAAGGTCATTTAGTGCGTTTTCCGCAAAATGTACGACCTCATTTTACTCGAAATGACTATTACGCATCAAAAAGTGAACAATACCCGAAAACTGCGCCTTAAAGTGTAGCACATTTTACAACTCACCTGGAATCTCTAGCTTTAATATTAACGGAGATATATGCATTCTTAGTTTTTTTTTCAAAAAATCGCTGTGACCTTGACCTTTGACCTTTTGACCTGGGTGACGAGTACGTTCTAGCCCTACTCCGTAGCTATAAGATACTGAAGACTGCGAACCGATGCATGCAGTTGTTAGGCCATTAAAAGATTCCCGTTTTTGCGTGAAACAGACATACATATATATATACATATATAGAAACAGACAAACAAACACGACCAACCGACATATGACGAAAATTGAAAATTTTCGTCATAATAACTTGAAAGAATGGTACCAAGCCCTTCTTTGTGTGCATTAGTCACTCTTAATACATCAAACCAACTTCTATAAGATTTGGCTCAGTAACAATAAATTATTATGGTATAAATCTCAGTGTTAGCTAATTAACCTAATACATATTGTCAGGAAGCATTCATATGTAAACAATCAATTCAATGCCTGCTTATACAAAAGCCAGGCTGGTCGCTGGTTAGTACTATTACTAGGATTACGAGGATATTGCTCTAATATATGTTCCTCCTATTTTGATTCAATTACAGCCCTACTTATATCAAATGTACATAAATGTATAGAAAACAATGATGAGCAAGGCCTATATGCTTACACGTTTGGTTGCTTCAATATTTTCATGTAAATTTTATAACACCAAGTATCTTATTGACTTGTGTCTCTAGTTCAGCATGTTTCCCATTCCGACCCTCAGAATTACCGGCACAATTTCCATGTTCAGGGTCATTTTACCGAAAAACGAGGTAGAAGACACATATTTTTTTCTCTTATTTGAACAAATAAAGAGCAAGCTTGTTACAGACAAATTTTTATTAACTTTGTCTGAGCCGTTTTTTTTCTGTTGAATATTTCGTGTCGAAATTCCAAAATTCTCCATTGACGGCCATTATAAAATTAGATGTGACCCCCTACCTATTCAACGTCATTTTGAGAGAAAAGTAGGTAGAAGACATATCTTTTTTATGTTATTTTATCGTTTTGGATACACAGTACTGTAAGTTGAAAAAATGTCAAGAAGTTTGTCTGAAAAAAATGTAATCTATGCATCTACCTTAAGTGTCAGCTGATGGCGCATTATCTCTCATATGCCGGCTAACAATACCTGGGTTTGGGCTCGATTGTTATAATTATCTGAAGCCCCCACCAAGTCAATTTATATTGCAATTAACCAAACCTGTGATTAATCATAGATGTTAACATGGGTATGTACAGGATATGGCATTTGGCTTTGAGATTTATTGCTATTAAGCTGAAGTTGCTATTAACCAAAGTGATATTAAGTGGTACGTACTGTATATACATACTTTCCCAGAGCTGGCCTAAAGGCCACAGCTGACAGCTCGGTGAAAGCCAGTGATGTGAGGGTTGGCATAAAAGTCACAGTCAAAGCTTTATTATATCATGTGTCCCCTATATATTAATACCTCCCTAACTGCATACTTTTTTAAATTAAAAAATATCTGTCTAATAGTCACAGTGACTTTTGTAAAAGACTCAGCACTCATTTTGATTAGAGCACCCTGTCGCAAGGATTGAGTCTGATGCCATTTCTGTTTTTGATTTCAGTTCAAACTGTCTAATGTTAGTGGCCTCACTCAGCCTATCACATGTCTTCAATTACCTGATTTGACGCTGGCGAAAAAAAAATGGTTTACCCCATTAAAAAATTAAATCTATATGCCTACACTGTTGAAAATAATCATGGTGCCCAAGTGGTCTGTGTAGACATTGGGCTCTCATTATCAAGCCCAGCGATTCACACATACAAACTATTTGCGAAAAAAGCAAGCTGCAAATGAAAAGTTGAATGGTAGACTAGACTCTATGTGACTTTATTTTTATCAGTTTTAAAGAAATGTGAAAACATCAACAGCGTTGTTGAGAAATTGCTCTATTTTATGTCATCAGAAGCATTTCACCGGCAAGAAAGCTGGTGTTTGCTGCCACTTTAGTGCGAGACTGTGAGTCACGGAGTGGCCTGACGGAAATACACACTCGGATAGTGATAATAGTCGTTCAAGCCAAGAAAGCAGCATATTATCGCTCACCTGGAGCAATGCAAATGATACCTCGTCCTACGAAACGACAAATAGTATATTCTACTGTATAATTACTTTTCACAAGATACCTACGTGGTAAAACATATTCCTTTCTCTGTAAGCAGTGCAACCTGTGGGTCTAAAACATTTGTTTTAATTTCGCTTAGCCCAACAAAACAATCCCAAGCGCCAGTACTTGAATATCGTTTGAACGTATGCATGCGAACTCAATCAAAATACCGAAAACATTTAAAGTTACCGTGTCTCGCCTAATCCACAAAAAAGTGACTTAATTCGCTGTTGTGAACCTAGTCAAATACATAACTTTTATGCAACAAATAAATAATGGTAGACGTTTATGTAACAAATAAATAATGGTAGACGTTTATGTAACAAATAAATAATGGTAGACGTTCATGTAATAAATAAATTATGGTAGACAAAAATTATAAGTTCACCTGTGGTGAGTTCACCTGTGGTGAGTTCACCTGTGGTGAGTTCATCTGTGGTGAGTTCACCTGGGGTGAGTTTACCTGGGGTGAGTTCACCTGTGGTCAGTTTACCTGGGATGAGTCAACCTGTGGTCAGTTCACCTGTGCTGAATCACATGTGTTGACCCAGATAGCATGATGACATTGATTCAATGTTGGAAACGTCGGCGAACCGGCTTGATTCAACACAATTTCAATGTCCAAATCTCAACCATCGTTAACAGCCCTCATATTTATGTTTTTAATTTTTTTATAAGGATTTTATTCACCAAAACGTATAAAATCAGTTGACAGAGGTTCGAATTAAAACATGATCGTGCTTATAAAACAAAGAATACTTCCAACATCGGTCCAATTTAACAAAATATGCACATTTGCTTTTGTCGTTAATTCACGTTTGAGAAATGCCTTTGACTTAGTACTCTCTCGGCTAGCACCGTCTTTAGTGTGGAGAAGCCAGTCTTTGTATAAAAGAAATGATAGCACCGATATTACAAAGTTGATCGATTTATTCTGAACGCCGAGAATAATTTCCTTTAAACTAATTTTAACGCTCAGCAGCTCTGATGTCAGTTTCCAAATTTCTTTCGAGAAATAATCAGTTTATTGTGCACTGTAGGCTCACAGCCTCAAAGTACAAATATATGTATATACAAATAACATCAAGTAAATAAGGTAACATTTTGAAACAGTTTCTCCCTTAATTTGTACGCATCGCGGAGAAATAGCACGATGTTATATAGGGTGGGGGTATCTATTGACATCATCAAAAAGGTAAATTTCCAACTCAAGTTCTGCTTCTGGTCTGTGTCTCATCTTCTATAACACTTTCACCATTATTTTCACAATACATACACAGTCTTTCTTCCCTAGGGATTCCTAAATGTCTGCCTTTCTCTATGTTTAGTGGGTGTGTGGAACATCGAAATTGGGCCAAGAGTTGTCGAAGATAGCTTTCCTTAATAGCAAATATATACGGTTCTGTTGTCAAGGTTCTTTTATACTTTTTATATGTGTCGAGTCGGTTATTTTCTTCTAAGCAGTTGAGCCAATTTGTATGTGCTCTATACATCAATTCACCCTTAGTTGTTTTTAAAAATAGATCCTCATCTCCTATTTGCTGATGCGTCCAGGCTTCTTCAAATCCGAGCTCTAACAATATTATTTTCACTTCAGTGGCCCATGTGCGCCTCCCCCTATAATCTAATTCAAATAGCATAGTATATGTTTCTCTCGGGAGGGACTGGTCCTCATTCCTGACGAGCTTCATCCAGAACTTTAGCATCTTCATAACACACATTATTTGGACTGGGTACGTTCCAACTTCTCCCATAACAGCTGCATTTGATGTCGATGCAGGTAGTTTTAATATCCATTTGCAATATTTCACTTGGACACTCTCTATACCGTCCTTCACCCTATATCTCCAAATCTCTGCTCCATATGTGAGAATCGGCAATACCATTTTATCAAATAATTAGAATTGGATCTTAGGTTCTAACCCACCACATTTGTTATTTACAGATTTAATAAAATTCACAGCCTTTCCAGCTTGTGCGGAGAGAGTTTGCTGAGCCAAGGTCCAGACTAGCTTAGGGGTAAAAACCAGCCCTAGATACTTATAAGATGATACAGTCTCTATCCTCTTTCCTTTCAAGAACCATTTTTCATTTCTCTTCTGTATCCCCCCATTCCTGAAAACCATAACCTTCGTCTTGTTTAAATTAATTGCTAATCCCCAGCTTTCACAGATCTCGCTAAGCTTATCAATAAGTTTCTGTAATCTACCCACAGTATCAGCTGCTTCAATCATATCGTCTGCAAACAGTAGCAGGCACACATTATCATATATATGGCTTATCTGAATCCCAGGGAAATCCTTCGATTTGCAACATTCTATGCATTTGTTCAGGCAAAAGTTAAAAAGAAAGGGGCTCAGTTGGCACCCCTGTCTGGTTCCTGTGTTGCATTCAAACAAATCAGTTAGCCCCTCTGGTGTTATTACACGTGACCTAAGTTGGCCATACATTGATTGCAAAACCTCTAGTATTCTCCCATGGACACCTTTTGTGAGCAGTCTATACCAAATGAACTGATGCGGAATAGAGTCAAATGCTTTCTCTAGGTCAACAAAAATGCAATAGAATATTCCTCTTGCCTTACTAATATATTTCTGTACCATACCTTGTAATACAAACATGTGGTCTATGGTTGATTTTCCTTTTCTAAATCCGGCTTGTTCCTCATACTGCTTATTATTTAAATCTGCCCATGCTACTAGTCTATTGTTAATTGCCTTTGTAAACACCTTGTTAATAGCTGATAAGAGGGATATTCCCCTGTAGTTATTTGGATCTGATCGGCCACCTTTCTTATGAATAGGCACTAAAAGGGCCTCTGTCCATGGTTTCGGGAAATGACCAGAACTCATAATTTGATTGGCAAGGTCAGTAAGTATTGGTACTGAAACAGCACAGCTATTTTTCATGGCTTCCGTTAGGACACCATCTGGCCCTGGTGATTTCTTACTTGGCAGGCTATGGATTACATGATATATTTCTTCAGTGGTGAAGTCTGAAGTCTTTTGAGAAATAACAATCATGTAACAAATGCATAGTATTTTCTGGGAGTCCACATCGGTCACACAAGTCAGAATCAATTTTTCCCCATTTCACAAGGTTTCTTTTGTAGGGTAAGATTTGATTAATTACTTTAAAGTTAAAGGCAGCTATTTTTCTGTCTGGAATATCCTTAATTTTCCTCTTATATACATCAGCAAAATTAATATCGAGGCGGTTGAAAAGATTTGATAATTTTACTTCTGTGTTCGGTACTTCACTTTTCTTCGCAATAAATATTTCATAACATGCGCGAGTCGAGACGTCGGCGATCGGGGCGGCCAGAGGGGCAGTTGCATATGGACATGAGGCGTATGACGTCTCCGAGTTTATAACGTCTTTATATGGTTTAAGAGCCTGCCGTAGAAGAGATATCTCAGCAAAAATATTCCTCTTGTCTTTCACTCTTTCGTGTATTGAGAGCTCACATAGTTTCCCCATTGAGAAATCCAAATCTCTTATACGTATGATCCCTACTTCTATGAAGGACTTGAAAAGCAGGCAACAGTTTTTCCCGCATATTTTCTTGTACGAAAAAAAATAATTTCCCCAGAGTATTTCGTCACGCAGGTTTTCAAATACAATAGGTCGCGTTTCTTCTTTGCTTTGGCTATAGGGTTCGCATACTTCTTGGTAGAATTTAGGCAGAAGTTTAATTTGTGGTAGGTTTTGCTTATTGATATTTTTAAATTTCAGAAAAAGGAAGTCGTCGTCAGGACTATTTAAGTGCGATCGGGCTAGAAAGTTCCAATTTTCGTCAACGTTGACGATCCTTTTAACCCATGATGCTTTCATGGGTTGAAAGTGGGATCTTATGTCAATCATTGCTATGCCGCCTTGTTCTATTTTACGTATTAATTGCTTTCGTTTCAGTCTATCGCTTTTTCCCCAAATGAAATTATATAGGATTTTGTCGATCTGCGAGATCGTTTGGTCGTTTGGTATAGCTGTATGTGTCGCTACGAATGTTACTTTAGGAACAAGAAGTGTTTTGATAATGGTTACCTTTCCAAATATGGTAAGTTCTCGAGTTTGCCAGTTTTCAATCTCATCTTCTATTTGTTTTATCTTTTTTTCCCCATTTTAGTTCATTGCATTTGGCTAGATTTTGTCCAATGTATATTCCAAGGTATCTTATGGGAGTGCTTACAACTTTTATATCATTAATAGTAATATATTTGTGCTTGCCTTTGCCTAAGTACATTCCAATTATTTTGCTTTTGTTAACAGAGGTCCAGCCCTTTTTGAGAAAGCATCAATTTCTTCTAATACAAGTTTTATTTGATCTGCATCTTGCAGTAGCAGTGTTCCATCGTCGGCATATTGAGACAGTTTCACTGTTTTTTTCTTTACCATGTTGTTTAATGCGGTAGCCTTTTATTTTTTCATTGCTTTTTATTTTAATAGATAAGATTTCGACTACGATGACAAAAAGTAGAGCTGAGAGGGGGCATCCTTGTTTGACACCTCGGTTTATTTGAAAGCTTTCTGACATATGCCCATTATTTTTTACGTACAGATAAGAATTGTTGTATAAAGTCTGGACCCATTTAATGAATTCATTTCCAAAGTTGAACTTTTTGAGTACTTTTTCTATAAACAGCCACTCTACCGAATCGAAAGCTTTCTCAAAATCGAGAAATAATAGCAGACCTTTTTTGTCTTTTGTGTCTGCATGTTGTATCAGATCTTGAATGAGTCTGATATTTGTTCCAATGAAGCGCTTTTTAATATATGCTGTTTGGTCCTTGCTGATAATTTTATCTAACACTTTTTGTAAACGATTTGAAAGTATAAACGCTAATATCTTGTAGTCGGTATTCGCTAGGCTGATAGGTCGGTAGTTTGCAATATTTTCTCTTGGTCCCTTTTTATAAATTAATGATAGTAGAGAGCCTCGTTGGGAGTAGTTCAATTCACCTTGCAGATATGATTCATTGTACACATTAACAAGGATTGGCTTGATTTGATTTGAAAACGTCTTATAAAACTCAGAACCGAGGCCGTCATTTCCTGGGCTTTTGTTGCCGACTGACTGCCTCGTCAATTTCACTTGCCGTGACGGGACCTTCACATTTGGATTTTGATATATCGTCAAGGACTGCATGCTTATCTATATTCTTTAGATATTTGTCTATCTCTTGCTCTTCGGGATTACGACTTTGATACAGTTTTTTGTAGAACGTTACCGTTTCAGACAATATTTCGTTATCGGATGTTAGGCACTTGCCGTTTTCTGAAATAAGACAGTCAATTCTGTTTTTCGATTGGCGTTGTTTTTCTAGGCGCATGAAATAAGCTGTGTTACGCTCACCCTTTTCCACCCATTCAGCTCGAGAGCGAATTTGGGCACCTTGCGCTTTGGTGATCGTTATGTTGTCTAAGTTTGATTTCAGCTGTTTACGTTCAACTTGTAAATCTGTATTGAAATGTTTCGCTATCGCGTTATCAATTTCGGTTATTTTGTTCTCTAAATTTTGGATCTCGTTGGTTGCTTGTCTTTTTGCTCTTATTCCAAACATGTTCAATGTTTAACAGGAGCTTTCTCCCTTCATTGCTTCTGTGACACGACTTAATTTTTGGCTTATATTTGTTTGACACACCTCTACTATGACTTGAGTCGCTCACACAGTGAAAAGGTTCTCCGTCCCAGTCGGGGTTAAATTTCTCAGTTATGTCATCAGTAATAAAAGTTTCCTGAAGGAAAGAGATATGGGCGTTTTGGTCCTTTAGAAACTGTAGTACTGCAGATCTTTTTATCGGGTTTCGAAGTCCCCTGCAGTTTAAAGAAACTACCGTTAATTTATCAGATTTGCTCATTGTATTATCGCACAACTGTTTGGTCTTAAATACATTGTCCCTTTGTAGCAAGGAGCTGATATTTATAGCCACGCGGTCTTGAGATACCGTGCTTGCAACTTTCAGCTCTCACATGCTGACGTGTAGTTTTCACATGTATAAGCTTTACATTTGCATACTCACGATTGGCTTCCGACATTTTTCGTTTCATTTTACGAGGTGAAAATATACTCATAATATTAATGCTTTAAACGCATTGGTAACAGTCACTCGTTAATACGAATATGTAATCGTAGTCCATTGACACTTCCAGGTCGTCGTCGTTAGGTCTTCGGAGGTTGTTATTTGGATTAGCCATAGTCTTTCTCTTATGGCTCCTCATCTGTTCGGCCTTGCTTGGCTGCTCCGGATGGAGAATTATCAGATAGTTTCCTTTTGCTGGAGACGGACCTCTGACGGCTAAGCTCTCGCCGAAGATAGCCGGTGATCGCAGTTTGAGATTTATCAGCATTGCTGATTGTTGGTTTTGACGCAGAGCGCTCTACGTTGATGTTGTTAGCTCTTCGAGCAGCGGTGAACTCTAGATGTTTTTTTCTGCCACGCCTTTGGGTCTCTGGGTCGACCACATCGGCGTCGGAGGGTTTCTCACCCGATGGCGCGGAGTCGGCCACCGCGGCGTGGGAGGGTTTCTCACCCGATGGCGCGAAGTCGGCCACCGCGGGGTGGGGGGGTTTCTCACCCGATGGCGCGGAGTCGGCCACCGCGGCGTGGGAGGGTTTCTCACCCGATGGCGCGGAGTCGGCCACCTCGGCGTGGGAGGGTTTCTCACCCGATGGTGCGGAGTCAGCCGCTGCGGTGTGGGGGGGTTTCTCCCCCGATGGCGCGGAGTCGGCCATCGCGATGTGGATAGGCTCCTTGTCGTGTGACGTGACTTCATTTAGTTCTTTTCTAACTTCCATCATTATTTTTCCGAGTAAGTTCATTCCCGGCCAAAATTCGCTTTTTGTGATGGCTGTGTGGTCTGCCCTGAGTCCACTTCCCCACACTCGATCGGTTGTTTCTTCTGCGAGCCCCCATATTTATACACTGCTAATGCTAATGTATGCCCACATAGATATCATGAACGTGGCAGTGCCGGTGGCCGGTGTTGGTGGGGTGTCAGCATTAGATTGCTTTATGGGGCATGTTGCTATAATCTCTTTGATATCTTGCAAAACTTAAGATGACGCATCTTACCTTAATTGCTTTTATGGTACTTGAAGAATATGTTGTTGGTTATTCCTTCAACACTGTACCTAGAGTAGCGCCACTATGTAAGTACGTGCTATGGTTGGTTTGTTCCTTTATTGTACTAATAAATGAGTAACATTCCATGTAAGTAATGGAAAATTGGTGCTGTGGCGGACAGGCAAGCGGTGACAAAACACAGTAGGCTGAAGCATGGGAAACAGCAAGAAATGTTGCGAGTTAATAAAGTCAGACAATAAATTGGGCTCTTTGAAATAAGGAACACTTTCTTTCAGTTATTGCTTTCACTGTTCTTTTGGTATAGAACGCTGCTATGAACCGCTGAAATTAGATTGATACGATGGCTGATTGAATCATAGTGACCCGTTGAAATAATGTTACAATAGCGTTGAAATTAAGTTACTTAATAACGCAAATCATGTTTTCTTGTTATGTAAGCAGTATATCTATGCGACACAATGTAAAGGAGGCTCGTTAATGATTGCCAATTTTCTCAATAGACTAAAGGCTGTATATATGTTAGAATGCAATGGTGCTCATCTAAATGACAAGGCAAAATGGGCTAGATTACATGGATTTCTTAGTACCGTTTAAGTATTTATATTGAGTGTGTTTCAATGTACCATCTAAAAAGGTTACTTAATAACATTGAATAGAAATTTTTTCGATGAGCAAAATTAACATCTAAACAATGTCGCATATCAACATTTAATCCATGTTCGAAAAAAAGGTTTAATCGATGTTAAATCAACGTTTTAATGATATCTAGGGAGATTACTTGTGGCGCGATCATCTTGTGGAGATTTTACTGCATCGAACACACCATTGATGTCAATTGATGACGCTGAAAAAGCAACTTTCTTTCCAACCGAAAAAACGCGTATGGCCGAAAGATAGGACGAATAATGTTAAAGTTGCATGTGGAGCACTTTCCCGCCAAAACTAAAGAGGTCAAAATACGAATAAGAATCAGTCCTTGAATCATTCAAGATTGGTTTTGTCTATACTCCACCCATGCCAGACTGCCAAATACTGTCTCTTAGCCTTGCCCGTGATATCAATTTACCACAAATTCTCATTTCAGAGGTAAACACAATTTGTGTGCTTCGTGCTGCTTTGTTATAAGTAGCAGTGCCGCGACAGAGTGCTGTGGTGTCGCGGGATAGTCACGTTTGCCACACCACAGCCGAAACGGCGAGGTTCATCAGGTTTCTGAATTTATGGAATGGAACAATCGAGTTTTGTGCACATTTTGATATAAATTTCGCCTGGACTTAGTTTTGGCGGGAAAAAACTCGACATGCAACTTTAACCCTTTATAAGCGTCGGGGCATACAAACCGACTTGCTTGCAGTTCGACAGATATTTCAGAGTTTCGGTCATTGGACGCAAATTGCTGTCAAACATGTTTTACTTTTAAACCGGTGTGGTGTTTGCTTCCGGTTCGAAAATGTGACTTTGACAGACAAACCAGCGAAGTAACTCTTTAATAATCTTAAAATTGTTTTCCTGACAACCCAAGATGGCTTGTCTATGCATCAGAACATTGTGTACACAACGATTTTCATCGTCAACCAATCTTATGAAAAAGGTAAGTAATTCAATGGCATAACAACATTGTCATTGACATTGTGATGAGCCACACTCAGCGCTCAGAGTCAGACTCAGTCTGTCACACAGACTGACAGTGACAGTCAGTCTCAGGTCAGTCAGGCACCGACACTGGCAACAGGGGCTACTCTCTTACCAGTGGTTGCGCCCCGTAGTGACGCTACCAGGGGGAGGGGGGTGGGAGCGAATCTTATCCAATGAGAGGCAGCGCCTCGCAGTAAGGTGGGCCTATCCACGAAACCTTCTGATTCTGAACCGCAGCAATGCTATCCCCCTCCTCCCCCAGATGGTGGCGATGTCAAGGAAACCAGCAAAAAATGGTGCTAAACTTATAATATCTGTTCTATAATATCATTATTCATCTAGATATATTTGTCACTTTCAAGCGTCAGTATCGAGTCTGTGGAATGTGTCGACAGTATTAGTAAATTAGTGGAGGGGTGGGGAGGCAAGGGGGGTTAAGGTATATTGAGATAAGTTCTAATTTATTAAGTGGCTTTTAATAGAAATAATTCAATGGTGAATATATGTCCTCGAGTTGATCTGAGAATAAAAGTTAATTATTTATGTATAAATCGCCCTTCAACTTTTATTTATATGACAACCCCGACAGCTGCCTGCCTCCTCAGATGTCCTCCCCACCCAGACGCATGCAGAGAGTCTAAGAGGGGTGTAAGCAGGCGTGAAGGCCGCTAATACCCCTCTGGCCATGCGTCTGAGAGGGGAGGATGCATGCGAGATGGCTGCTAACAGTGCAGGCAGTGTTAATGAGGCCATCGCTACAGGGAGATCCCAGTACAGACGCCTTCCCCGTAGCGACGGGTAAGATCTAGACCATTATCACAAGTACAGGTACCAACCTTGAGGGATCCAAGAGTCACAAGCTCCTGAGTAAGGTCCAGAAGCAGTGCATTGGTGCTGCCACCAAAATCAAACAGATCATCAAAAATAAATAAATTTAAATTACTTTCTGGGAGTATCATGCAATATCGCACATACATGCCTGGGTACCCATTCCCTTCTTATGTTGTCAAACAATCTGTATTTTGGGTGTCATTTTCAAGTATATTTTTGTTTGCTCACCATGCTGTATCGAATGAGCAGGGAATAAGCACCCAGGCGTGTATGCACAATATTGCGCTAAACAGTCATTGCCAGATGGCACCATTTCAAGCACATTCGCAGTAAGTAAAGACGTCAACTAAAAGGTTAAGTAATAGATTAAGTTGCATAGAATAACATAATGTTATGATATACATACGCTACTCCCAGAAAGTAATTTAAATGTATTTATTTTTAATAATCTTTGATTTGGGCGTCAGGGTTAATGCGCTGCTTCAGGACCCTACGGAGGAACTTGTGAATCCTGGGTCACTCTGGGGGCCAGCTGGCAGTGTGGCATGGACTATACTAGACAAGACAGCCATATGGTCTCCCCACCCCATAGTATAGGTTGTATAGGTATACATCTTTTTAGGGTTGAGTTGAGTCAAAGAATGCCAATTAATCCATTTTTCACCAATCTACCCTGCTGCTAGATTCATACACCCCTTCTCCATCTACCCCTCCCCCCCTCCTCCCTCTACCCCTCCTTCCCCATAAACAGCTACCTCACCCACCCTAACCCATGTGGCTGTTCTGGTAGTATGGCCGTTCTGGCCACACACCGTGTGGTACAGCCTCAATCGCTGGTGAGGGGCTGGTGATTGTGGACACCCCACCGGCCAGGGTCTATAGTACCATCAACCTTATTTTTGTGGATTCCCGGAACTAGCGATAGTTTCAATTTCCAGTTACTTAAGTTTCTGTGGATATGTATCAGTGTCTATTGGACTGATGATTGTCAGCATAACAGTGATGTTTACCAACCTTGTTCAAATGACACCAGACTCCCAAGCCATCTTTTTGCTGTCATGGTATATTTCAGTGTATCATTTCAATTCATCTAGGTGCTGTTTTCTTCATCAAGTGCTCTACAACATGATGTTGTTGTAGGCTCAGGGACTCAAGAGAACCTATATGGTATGTAACCTGAATTATTAAAATTGCTTGTCAAAGGAATGTGAGAGAAGACTTTTCAGATATTTCAGCTTACATTAAATATGCACAGGGCCATTTTACATGTAAAACCAATATACTAATCAGTCAAAACATGCATATAATTGTTAATAACGATAAGATCAAAGTATTTGTAATATTTATGAGGGTAAATATTTGTAATATTTATAAGGGTAAATATTTGTAACATTTATAAGGGTAAATATTTATTAGGGTAAATTAGTAATATATTTATGATAATACTTGAATAATAAAGTATGTTTTTTCAATGATATATTTATATCTTTTTTTTCAGAGAATCACCCTGTTCCTATCCAAAACCCACAGAGACAAACTCTCCCATTGATCACATCAAGAAAGCTTGCCTTCCCAGTAAAAGATGCAGAGCCCAAACAAGCATGGCTAGAAACTCTAAACACAATAGAGAATACCAAATTAGGCATGGTGGATCTCCATCCTGAGATCTTTGGCGCCTTTCCCAGGTGAGTGCCCTACTCCCTGCATTATAGACTTCCGTCCGCTAAAGGATTGTCGCTGTGAGCAGCAGAAGCCTTCTGTAGATCTCGTAACATGTGTAACATGTATACCTGCAGCATCTATAGACAATACACTATCTATGATATGCATACATCTATAACGTGAGCCCCTGCATTATACAACTTGACTCTACTGGAGCCACAGAACTAGCATTGAGATAAGAAAATGTCAGTACAAACTGTAGAGTATAAGCGAAACATCTTTATGCAGTTAGTTACTTCTCAAATCTAGCTGTGCCAGTAATGAGCTCTCCATTCTCCTTGGTCCTCTTAAATTCATACTTGCCTTGTGATTGGTCATAAAGCTTTAAAAGTAATGGCAGAAATTTTTTTGTGTGCACTGGATTTTTGTTTTCTTTCAGAATTGACTTATTGTGGTGGAACATATACTGGCAGAATATTTACAAGAAAATAGTAAGTACATACTGTGGTCAAGGTAGTTTACCTAACAGAAGACAATTTATACATGCATGTCCAACTAGACTAATATTAAGATGACTGTTATTAATACTGTTTTTAATACAACCAGCTGAATCCATTATGAAGCACGGATGATGACCGAGTAAGTTTTATATCTGGCATGAGAAGGCCTGGAGCTGACGCCGAACTGCTATTGGTGTACAAGTGCCTTGTATATGCCTTTCAGGACTATACAAAGGTGAAGACTAGAGCGGAGATGCGAGGGGGAGGCAGGAAGCCCTGGCCCCAGAAAGGCACTGGCCGGGCCAGGCATGGCAGCATCCGCTCTCCTCTCTGGAAAGGAGGTCAGTAGGTTATCCGTGCTGTACACGTGTACCATACTATTACATAACTTTCATAGTATTTTCACAGATAAGTTCTACAAGTCCATAAAAGAGCAACACGCTTGTAATGCAGTAGTATGTCAACCTCTGCACAGTTGATGAATATTGATATCTCCTGTACAAGTCCATTGTAATACATTCATGGGGTGTCTGTACGTCCCAATGTCATTTTTGTTTAAGGTACCTTCATTTCTATAAGCCTTTGATGGCGAGAAATATGCCTGTTCATTATAATGATATTAACGATGGCAAGGACAGTAGCAGGCAACTGGTATGGATGAGATAAGAGACGCGAGAAGTTTTATGAAATGTTGATGAACGTCTTCCTGACAGGTGGAAAATCTCACGGCCCCAGAGGACCGCAGTCTTACTTCTTCATGCTCTCTAAATCTGTGCGCCTGGCGGGACTGAAGACCGCACTTACAGTCAAATACGCACAAGTGAGAGGGACACCTTTTCTGCCATACTGTGCGAAATTACCTGTATGATGAATTAAAAAGACGATTAATTGCGAAAAGGTTAAGCAGAAGACGAAAAGAAAGGATATATTTCCCATAAACCTTTTATGTTATACTTCCGCCATGTGTTAAAAAAGTTCTATGTATTTAACTTGCTTTCATAAGATAGGAGAAAGAATCTAACGCGTGATGAATTTTGCAGGAAAACCTCCACATCGTGGACTCCTTGGACATACCGACTGACGAGCCAGATGTGAGTAGTAATAATGCACAATGGTAGACATGGTAATCGCCACATAGTGGACTCCTTAGACATACCGACTGACGAGCTAGATGTGAGTAGTAATAATGCACAATGGTAGGCATGGTAACCGCCACATAGTGGACTCCTTAGACATACCGATTGACGAGCCAGATGTGAGTAGTAATAATGCACAATGGTAGGCATGGTAACCGCCACATAGTGGACTCCTTAGACATACCGACTGACGAGCTAGATGTGAGTAATAATAATGCACAATGGTAGACATGGTAATCGCCACATCGTGGACTCGTTGGACATACCGACTGACGAGCCAGATGTGAGTAGTAATAATGCACAATGGTAGGCATGGTAACCGCCACATAGTGGACTCCTTAGACATACCGACTGACGAGCTAGATGTGAGTAGTAATAATGCACAATGGTAGGCATGGTAACCGCCACATAGTGGACTCCTTAGACATACCGACTGACGAGCCAGATGTGAGTAGTAATAATGCACAATGGTAGGCATGGTAACCGCCACATAGTGGACTCCTTAGACATACCGACTGACGAGCTAGATGTGAGTAGTAATAATGCACAATGGTAGGCATGGTAACCGCCACATAGTGGACTCCTTGGACATACCGACTGACGAGCCAGATGTGAGTAGTAATAATGCACAATGGTAGGCATGGTAACCGCCACATAGTGGACTCCTTAGACATACCGACTGACGAGCTAGATGTGAGTAGTAATAATGCACAATGGTAGACATGGTAATCGCCACATCGTGGACTCGTTGGACATACCGACTGACGAGCCAGATGTGAGTAGTAATAATGCACAATGGTAGGCATGGTAACCGCCACATAGTGGACTCCTTAGACATACCGACTGACGAGCTAGATGTGAGTAGTAATAATGCACAATGGTAGGCATGGTAACCGCCACATAGTGGACTCCTTAGACATACCGACTGACGAGCCAGATGTGAGTAGTAATAATGCACAATGGTAGGCATGGTAACCGCCACATAGTGGACTCCTTAGACATACCGACTGACGAGCTAGATGTGAGTAGTAATAATGCACAATGGTAGGCATGGTAACCGCCACATAGTGGACTCCTTGGACATACCGACTGACGAGCCAGATGTGAGTAGTAATAATGCACAATGGTAGGCATGGTAACCGCCACATAGTGGACTCCTTAGACATACCGACTGACGAGCTAGATGTGAGTAGTAATAATGCACAATGGTAGACATGGTAATCGCCACATCGTGGACTCGTTGGACATACCGACTGACGAGCCAGATGTGAGTAGTAATAATGCACAATGGTAGGCATGGTAACCGCCACATAGTGGACTCCTTAGACATACCGACTGACGAGCTAGATGTGAGTAGTAATAATGCACAATGGTAGGCATGGTAACCGCCACATAGTGGACTCCTTGGACATACCGACTGACGAGCCAGATGTGAGTAGTAATAATGCACATTGGTAGGCATGGTAACCGCCACATCGTGTGGACTCCTTGGACATACCGACTGACGAGCTGTCCAAATTCGCTATCTCAATCGTGTGGCCAATTTTAGAATATTCCATTAATAGCTTGTCTGTTTGATGTAACAAATGTTTCACGTTATTTGTGCAATTAGATGACGAGGCTTGAGTATGGTACATAAAACCAAATAAACCGGCATCATTTAGTGTCTTGTATTAGAGCAATATTATTTTAAAACTAATTGTTCTCTTTCAGTATTTGGAACAACTGGTTGAAAGCAAAGGCTGGGGATTGTCCGTATTATTTGTGGACGAGTAAGTAAACTGCCATGGAAATGTATTGACCTCCTTATATGATCAATTTTGTTACGTGAAATCGAAATTCGCATAGGTCTTGGAAGTAAATTTGAACAAGCGATGCAGATATCTTAATCTTCCGATTCCCCTTCGATTGTATGTCGTGTCCACTAGTTTACTAATTTCTTCACCACGTTCGGTGTTGTAGTAAACTATTTCGTGTGATTTGTATTATTATGACTTGGATGTGGTGATTTACATCATTCCTTTTCAACCCATTTATATTTCTGTCATTTTAGCATTGATATCGTTCCCAGAAACATTGCCATTGCCACAGACCAGCTCGATCCGATGAATGTCATGCCTGTCTACGGTAAGCGTCGGTGTATGTTTATCGTGACGTTAGTGACATATATCAAATCCATATTTAACTTCATGATGATAACGCACTATTGTGCAGCTGTGGAGCCATAATAATTACCAAAATAGCTACGCATAATCCTTAACCTATGTGATCAATAACATCTGAGGCTAAATGGGTTTATGACGTGAAGGATACTCCTACAAAACCAGCATCTGTCCCACTCAGCAGGCGGTACCTGGACAGTTGCCATGGGTTGAGGGATCACCGCGAGGGCTATTTGGCAGCGTGGTCGCCTATTGTTGAGTGTGCTCTGCTGGGTCGACAAAAAAAACGTAACATGCAGGTCTCACATGTGTTTTTTTTCCTCCTCTGGCCAGGGTTAAACGTGTACAGCCTCTTGAAGCATGAGACCGTGGTGTTAAGTCTGGCCGCCCTGGAGAAGCTGGAAGAACGACTGCTTTTCCACCTCCATAATCAGGACTTCAAGGACAAGAAATTCAACCGTTTCTCCACACACGTTTAGGACAAGACTTGGAGGCGGAAATAACTTTGGGGTGCGGGGGTCGGGGGTGCGAGTGGGTACACCCGGTGTCTGATATCGTGCCAAGCTCAGCAGCAAGCGTGTTCAATTGAATCACTGATTTTTTTTTATCACTTATTACATCAAGGATGTACAATGTGTGACTGAAGGAGAAAGAGTGCGTACTTCTCACGTAATAAATGTAACGATCAACTTCTGTCGACATGTCTGTTTGTAATAGTTCTTTTTGTTTTTTGAGAACTATCTACTTAATTAAGGAGGAAAAACAATGTTGTGTAACAGTTTTCGCTTCGTAGTCCGAACATGATTCCACGCTCAGTATCTTTTTTTTAGAAGCGTTAGGTACAACTTTATAGTTTTGCAACAGCGTAAAAAATATGTGAATGCTCACCTTTGTTAATAATTCCACAATGGTGAAGGCTGGAGCAAAGTATATATAATGGAAGAACATATTTGCTTATTTTAAATTCAAAAACGATTACTCTCGAATGTAGTGTTTTTAGGTTTCTATCCACATATCACAAGTCAACGTCTTGGGGATAATAGTTTGAAGAGGATGGACTCCCTCTTAATATGGGCGTGCTGTAACCAACCGTTTCAACAATATTATTATTATTTGTAACGCTTAAAAGGTTAGTTTATAAGGGGTAGTTTTAACTTTTTCTTGAACGCATCGGCAATTGTTTTTTATCCGTGGAGAGGGAGTTCCAAAGGCTGGACGCATAGCGAAAAAAAAGAGATAGTTTTACAAAAGTGTTTGTGTTCCCGGGACTAGGGAGAGAATACGTGGCCGCCAGACTTGGGACACCTCAAGAATTGACAGATCTCTGAAACATTGTTATCGGTAGGCTTCTCAGTAGGTTTATCATAGGCTGGAGTATTTGTACCTGAAACATTCTTTAGGGTCCAGCAAAAGGCCAGCCACAATTATTGTCATATTTAGTGTTATTACTGTGGAGACTCACAAATCTGTTGTCTCGTACGCCGAACTGTGTTCAAAAGACTAAGACGGATTAAAACAGAGCATTTTCAGATTTATTTACACATCAGATTAGAATAAATATATCAGACACTGATAAAATACTTCGTACAAAAATTAAAATTAGCGCGATTGTCCGACATTTTGAGCTTCTATACAATTCTAAAACTCAGGGCAGGAAATAAAAGGCATTCGGGTTTAACTGCGTATGGCACTTTCTATCCCGCATTCTCCTCGCACGAATATGTCAACTGAACTTCAAATCCAGCTCTGGATAATTCCGCCGCATTTAAAAGCTGTCCACATCCTTCTAAAACATAAATAACCGATCAGTAAGAGCAGACTAAGGTAGAATCAAATAAGCAGTATAGTGTAAGATGAGAGTATGACGACCAATGACTCAGTCAAACATGGAGGGGGTCACGACCCCGGTGGCAAGGTCATTCCGTATCTGCCAGCGGAGATCCTTTCGCTTCTTGTCTGACGGAATCTGGTAGGTGTTGGGCACGAACACTTTCGAAGGCTTCTGAAAATTCGAGAGCGAGAACGATTTCAATATAACTTATATTGAACTCTGCAGTTACACACAAAAACAACCCTTGAAATTCATCAAATAGATATCATCATATAAATCTTGGTACCGTATATATTGGTTTATATTTGATTTCACAAACCCTCCTATAAAAATGGTAAAGATGGCATCTCACTAAAGCTCTCTTAACAGACGTTAAAAAACGTACAGTTTGATGTCACTTTCAAAGACTTAAAATGGCACAACAAAAATACGAGGACACGGCTCTGACCTTCTGGACGACCTCGTCGTGCTGCAGCATGTGTCCGCGCACGTTCCAGCGCAGGTTCTTGTGTTGTTTCTCCCCCGGCGGTCGATGGCTCTGCCAGCTCGTCCGGTACTGCTGGTAGCGGGCCACGGGGTCACACTTCCTAATGTTCTGCTTGTGTGGCTCTGTACTCATCGGGCGGATCACTGCGCACAACAAAAACACACGGACATTCTCGCCATTACTGATGGCCAATAGACAATCACTGTGTCCAGGTCACATAGTGATGTGTCCAGGAAGGTAGGCTTCTCCTGGACACACGCCTCATGTGCATATAACGAAAGGACGTAACTTATGATATCCAAACGACTCGTAGAATAGATTTATATACGCATTCCGAACGAAAATTACTTAAGAAAGCAAAAATATTATTTCCACAGGTCTTATGTGAAGAGGATAAAGGATTGCTCGAATACCGTTACTTGTTATCACGAGCGCTCACCTCCGTGGATCATAATCAGAACGCGGTCCGTTATCACACGAGCCGGCCCTACGTATACTATTATACATAGGGTCGGCTCGCGGTCCGTCATCACACGAGCCGGCCCTACGTATACTATTATACATAGGGTCGGCTCGTGGTCCGTCATCACACGAGCCGGCCCTACGTATACTATTATACATAGGGTCGGCTCGCGGTCCGTCATCACACGAGCCGGCCCTACGTATAATATTATACATAGGGTCGGCTCGTGGTCCGTCATCACACGAGCCGGCCCTACGTATACTATTATACATAGGGTCGGCTCGTGGTCCGTCATCACACGAGCCGGCCCTACGTATACTATTATACATAGGGTCGGCTCGTGGACCGTCATCACACGAGCCGGCCCTACGTATACTATTATACATAGGGTCGGCTCGTGGTCCGTCATCACACGAGCCGGCCCTACGTATACTATTATACATAGGGTCGGCTCGTGGTCCGTCATCACACGAGCCGGCCCTACGTATACTATTATACATAGGGTCGGCTCGTGGTCAGTCATCACACGAGCCGGCCCTACGTATACTATTATACATAGGGTCGGCTCGTGGTCCGTCATCACACGAGCCGGCCCTACGTATACTATTATACATAGGGTCGGCTCGTGGTCCGTCATCACACGAGCCGGCCCTACGTATACTATTGCACATATGGTCGGCTCGTGGTCCGTCATCACACGAGCCGGCCCTACGTATACTATTATACATAGGGTCGGCTCGTGGTCCGTCATCACACGAGCCGGCCCTACGTATACTATTATACATAGGGTCGGCTCGTGGTCAGTCATCACACGAGCCGGCCCTACGTATACTATTATACATAAGGTCGGCTCGTGGTCCGTCATCACACGAGCCGGCCCTACGTATACTATTATACATAGGGTCGGCTCGTGGTCCGTCATCACACGAGCCGGCCCTACGTATACTATTATACATAGGGTCGGCTCGTGGTCCGTCATCACACGAGCCGGCCCTACGTATACTATTATACATAGGGTCGGCTCGTGGTCCGTCATCACACGAGCCGGCCCTACGTATACTATTATACATAGGGTCGGCTCGTGGTCAGTCATCACACGAGCCGGCCCTACGTATACTATTATACATAGGGTCGGCTCGTGGTCCGTCATCACACGAGCCGGCCCTACGTATACTATTATACATAGGGTCGGCTCGCGGTCCGTTATCACACGAGCCGGCCCTACGTATACTATTATACATAGGGTCGGCTCGTGGTCCGTCATCACACGAGCCGGCCCTACGTATACTATTATACATAGGGTCGGCTCGTGGTCCGTCATCACACGAGCCGGCCCTACGTATACTATTATACATAGGGTCGGCTCGTGGTCCGTCATCACACGAGCCGGCCCTACGTATACTATTATACACAGGGTCGGCTCGTGGACCGTCATCACACGAGCCGGCCCTACGTATACTATTATACATAGGGTCGGCTCGTGGTCCGTCATCACACGAGCCGGCACTACGTATACTATTATACATAGGGTCGGCTCGTGGTCCGTCATCACACGAGCCGGCCCTACGTATACTATTATACATAGGGTCGGCTCGTGGTCAGTCATCACACGAGCCGGCCCTACGTATATTATTATACATAGGGTCGGCTCGTGGTCCGTCATCACACGAGCCGGCCCTACGTATACTTTTATACATAGGGTCGGGTCGTGGTCCGTCATCACACGAGCCGGCCCTACGTATACTATTATACATAGGGTCGGCTCGTGGTCCGTCATCACACGAGCCGGCCCTACGTATACTATTATACATAGGGTCGGCTCGTGGTCCGTCATCACACGAGCCGGCCCTACGTATACTATTATACATAGGGTCGGCTCGTGGTCCGTCATCACACGAGCCGGCCCTACGTATACTATTATACATAGGGTCGGCTCGTGGTCAGTCATCACACGAGCCGGCCCTACGTATACTATTATACATAGGGTCGGCTCGTGGTCCGTCATCACACGAGCCGGCCCTACGTATACTATTATACATAGGGTCGGCTCGTGGTCCGTCATCACACGAGCCGGCACTACGTATACTATTATACATAGGGTCGGCTCGTGGTCCGTCATCACACGAGCCGGCCCTACGTATACTATTATACATAGGGTCGGCTCGTGGTCCGTCATCACACGAGCCGGCCCTACGTATACTATTATACATAGGGTCGGCTCGTGGACCGTCATCACACGAGCCGGCCCTACGTATACTATTATACATAGGGTCGGCTCGTGGTCCGTCATCACACGAGCCGGCACTACGTATACTATTATACATAGGGTCGGCTCGTGGTCCGTCATCACACGAGCCGGCCCTACGTATACTATTATACATAGGGTCGGCTCGTGGTCAGTCATCACACGAGCCGGCCCTACGTATACTATTATACATAGGGTCGGCTCGTGGTCCGTCATCACACGAGCCGGCCCTACGTATACTTTTATACATAGGGTCGGGTCGTGGTCCGTCATCACACGAGCCGGCCCTACGTATACTATTATACATAGGGTCGGCTCGTGGTCCGTCATCACACGAGCCGGCCCTACGTATACTATTATACATAGGGTCGGCTCGTGGTCCGTCATCACACGAGCCGGCCCTACGTATACTATTATACATAGGGTCGGCTCGTGGTCCGTCATCACACGAGCCGGCACTACGTATACTATTATACATAGGGTCGGCTCGTGGTCCGTCATCACACGAGCCGGCCCTACGTATACTTTTATACATAGGGTCGGCTCGTGGTCAGTCATCACACGAGCCGGCCCTACGTATACTATTATACATAGGGTCGGCTCGTGGTCCGTCATCACACGAGCCGGCCCTACGTATACTTTTATACATAGGGTCGGGTCGTGGTCCGTCATCACACGAGCCGGCCCTACGTATACTATTATACATAGGGTCGGCTCGTGGTCCGTCATCACACGAGCCGGCCCTACGTATACTATTATACATAGGGTCGGCTCGTGGTCCGTCATCACACGAGCCGACCCTACGTATACTATTATACATAGGGTCGGCTCGTGGGCTGACCGACACAGTACTCATTATGACCAACGGAGGTGAGCGCTCGTGTATCAAGCTGAAAAACACATATGTAAATCAATATATATTATATATGGTAATAAAGTACTATAACGATAAAATACTATAATATACCATAATCTCATCAAGCACGATTTGAACAATCTGATACTAATCATAAGAGATACAACGTGGCACGTAAATTGGCTACTCACGAGCTTTATGACCTTCGAATCCCTCCGGAAGTCGATACACAGGCTGCAAACAACAAAACAGCGATAAGAACAACGACAAACGCCAGACCGTAAGATGTCTCAGCGGACGCGGGAAGTGGTCCAGGAGGCCAAACGTTGTAAAATCATTACTATTCCATCAGGTCTGTCATTGAAGTTTTCACTAAGCATTAACCAGGAGAGTCAGTTCAAAAGGCCCTGAGGCAAATATACTTCGTTACTTATGAGGGAAGCAATACATGAGCAATGTCGAGAAACGAACCACGTCTCTCGCTGATTCCGGCCGGTCGGGGACGCTGCCTGGGTGGCGACCCCTGGCGAGCGGAGCGGTGGACGGACGGTCGCGTTCGATGGAAAGCGGAAGGTTCCTCAGACGATCCTCTAAACTCGACAGGTCATCTGCCAAAGGAATCAAACTCTTCATTTAAACTACTCATACACCAGCACAATATATCCCAGGATCGGATATATATGTATATTTTCAACTGATTGCCATTAAATTTCAGTTCCAAACAAGAGTGTTTTCCGTCGGTTATCTCTGACCGATTAGCAGTTAAAGTGGAATCTTTCTAACACCAATAAACAAATTGGAAACAAAACTACCTGTAAAATTCCAATCTTACCAGATTCACTTTCTGTGATTGACTCATCGTAGATTTGCTTCTCGCCGTCTCTTTTTCTACGAGAGAGAAAAATTGGTTGTGGAAATTTACTATAATCGTATTTCAATTCCCGGAAATACATCGTACCAAGTTCCTAAAATACTGTGTACTTTTGCAACAGACTTGTGGTCATGAAACCAAACAACTTCGCCTCTTGTTTTGCTTAGAAGTATAACAAAATAACTTAACAGGACCATTTATATATACCATTTCTTTTCCTACATTTTGTTTAAAGTGTAAGAGAAGGGTTTTGTGCATTGGTCGCCAGGAGAAATCGTTATATTTGCTATCCTCCCTTGGTACACGTGTCGGCCATGGTTAAGACTGCGCAGTGCACTGACCTCAGCACTTTTCGTTTGACGACTCTCCGGTCAGAGCTGGCCGTGGTGTCCAGCGTCTCGTCGGTGGCCTGGGTGTCTGTGCCGTGTGTGTAGCCGTTAGTGACCCTGAAACCCGGGTCAGCGCCGTACGTGGAGAAATCTGGCTGGTGTGACACTGCCCCCTGCGAACACTGGCCAGAGGGCTGGACAGGCAGCCTGTATACTGCACCACCCACCTCCTGCACAGGTGCGATGTAAATGTTCTCTTTGCCATACTTCATATGTTCGTTCTGCTGCAATAAAAGAATGAAGTAACAATCCATTTATCATTATTATTAAAATTTGTTTTAAATATTCAATATAAATACACATTTGGATCTCATTTTCACATAATATCTCAACATGTTCACTCATCACTGCACACTTTTCCAGGGTTTTAGTAAGTATGACTTCAATACATCTGCAAGTTTCGTAGTACTTACAGAGTTTGTATGGCCACCATTTCTCAATCCCTGATTGTGTCTCACACCAAAGGCTGCTGCACTCATTTTCGCTCCAGTCCTGCTCACCTCTGAATCTGCAAAATAATCAACCATTTTTCTTGGCTAAATATATAGTGAGTTCAATTGGACGTACTCCTCTGATAGAAGAATACATGGCCATAAGATTTAGCCATGAAAGATTCACCTAGCAACCAATTAGCAAAATATGAGAGCCTTAATTTCACCACAATTCAAATCTTGGAGACATACCAGAAGAAGACTGTTCAGTGGTACTAAACAAACTGCTGTTCTTAGATCGTTCACTTTTAACCAGTTGCTCCAGGTCTGTAAGGAAGAAAAGAAGGCTTTCAACATAACATTTTCATTAAATCCTGTTAGAGATGCTTATCAGACCATAAACAAGTATATATTTAACATGCATGTGAAATGGCAAAAATATCATGAACTATGGATGCAGCATGTTAGCTAATCAGAAAGAACATAGGTATGGCCTTCAATTAGCTTACAAGCAAAAACACCAGCCATAAGTCAAGCGTAGCCATAATGTCAATTAATTACTATCGATAATAACTGTTAAAACATCATACCTCGCTTGAATTCCATTAATCTCTCATTGGGTACATCTTTATACCCTAATACTTCCAACTGATCTCTGATCTCATCTTCAGTGAAGTCAAACTCATCCATTATGTCTGTCACAAGATGACCTGAAATAAAATAAAAACATCTTGATTAAGAACCTCATCAACAATGAGAGACTCACACGCATATATGGTATTGGCTCGAGTGCAAGACAGGTTTGTCTCAGCATATCCTGTATAAGTCTTTAAGCAAGGATAGAACTAGCCTGAATGTTCAGACGGTACAGTCTTGACACTTGTTCTTGTGACTGTAACCATTACAGTAACCATTAGACTGTCAAACTGTAACATCTGAACATTCAGGCTAGGATAGAACCAACCAGGATGCAGCATCATAATGCTGCAGCCAAGTGAGTGTAAAATCCATATTATAATTAGCACCTTGGCTATTTGTATGACTCTGTACTTCTAAGCTGATTTACTATTTATACAGTACTGATCATATGATGACTGCATAGTCAATCAGAGCTATATCACATAACTGTCAAGTATTTTCATCTTAAAATATTGCGGCAGAGGTATGATATCAAAGATCAGTGATTGTGATAGGTATGCCAGTAGGTGGATCCCAGTGTCCCAGAGATCCTTAAATTAGCCTGAGAATGAAACGTTACTGTTAAAACGAGCCTCCTAAAACAGTTAGCAATGGAATGATAAGTAATATTACTAAATTTACTTGTCATCCCATTACAACACTAATGTCTTGATTAGCAGGCTAGTTGGTCAGGTTGTGTGACCATATGCCATACATCTTATCACATGGTTTATTCATACAATAAGCTCACATAGATCTACCCTATGGTAACATATAAAGTCAAAGTCATAAATACCGTAGACACACGTTTCAGCCCATATTTTCCGCGAATTTTCCTCCATCACTCTCAAAATCACTGATGTGAGAAAGCAACACTAGACCATTTTAATGATACCAAACTTACGTTTGTACTGCGATGTTATCCTTTTTTATGACACAAAAATATTTCTCCATGCCGACACGCCATTGGCAGAAAACGCTCTGTCGCCAAAATACTAAAAGACACCTCATAAAAAAAATGATGGTTGCCATTGCGCCGAACGTGCTCTGAACAATACATGCTTTATATTTATACCAGCCACGAGGATGCCATGGCAACTATAGAGCCTTTCATTGTCTGTGATTTAGTCTCTTTGCGAAAGTGTGTCTGCTGCCAATGGAGTGTCAGCATGGAGAAATATTCTTTCTGTCATAAAAAAGGATAACATCTCAGTACAAACATAACTTTGGTATCATTAAAATGGTCTAGTATTGCTTTCTCATGTCAGTGATTTGTAGAGCGATCGCAGCACAATCGCGGAAAATATGGGCCAAACGTGTGTCTACAGCATTTATGACTTTGACTTTAGATGTATAACTTACCTTTAATAAAGTAATATAAATGTTTAGATCTATATGGCTACAGGCTGCAGTACAGCATACAAACTGGTTATATTTATCAGTTTTTATTTACTCTGGCTATGCAGCTGTGAGGTTTACAATTTCAGGCCGAAACGATTTGTTGATCACTTCCACTGTGCTGTGCCAGCGCCAGTGGACAAGCATGACGGACAAGTCTTGACCCGTCGTTAACCAGTTAACAAGTCCAAAAAACGAATAACATTTCTCGACAACGAATTGTACAGGAAAGTATCTAACAGCAATCGAAAAGATAACTAAATTAGGTGAACCGATATATGTACGAATGTTGTGACAAAGAAGTATTGCATACACTACCATCTAGATTACCTAAGCTTAGTTATAAATCCCTGATGCAGAATCGACCAAGATTTGAAAGCCTCTCATGTAAACACACGGCAGCGCCACCTGAACTACTTCCGGAAAACTCCTCTATGGGGCGCCAACGACAAAATAAATCAAGCCATTAAATTTTGCTCTAAATATCGCATGCCTGTATGTACAACTGCACGTACATCCACGCTTGTACATGGGTGTGTCCAGGGTGGGTGGAGGGGGGGGGGGACCCTAAGGTATATCTGTGCCCCCTGCGCTATACGAGTGTTCATGGAAAGAGCCAACGATATTAAAGCTTTTCATGCGAATATTTCCGTTTTTTTTTTTTACACATCACTGATCTCTTAGACAGGCACGTGTGTAATGTAACGTTGGGCCTAGCCAACATATGTACTCGTCGTGGTAAAAGGCGTAATTACCACGTAAATGGTTTGAATAGTTTTTCAGGTGAAGAATTGCTATATAGATCTATAACACAACTATAGTGTAAATGAACTGGACAAAATCAGATAGCTATTATTCTTTCATCGAGTACATATGACGTCATACCCGGGGCCACGTGCCTCAGAGCGATTTGCAGAATTATCAAAGTATCGTGTTTACGGGCCTGCGGCGCATATTTAATTTTTACCAGTAGCAGCGAACTGCTACGAACACTTTAGACCAACAAGAGGTCATGTTCTCTAATATATACTTTTACTTTCCTTCAAATAGGGTTTTCAAAGTCCAGCTCTTTTAGGTCCACAGGGATTTTCAAGATATTAATCCCAATGTATTACGTCATCAAAGTAAAATGACTTACCCGTTAATTTCATTCGGGGGCAGATGTTGGCCATTATCCGATCTAACGCGTTAAAACATCAAGGAATAGTCGGAAGCGGCGATAATTCGACGTTTCGTGACGTAAATTTAGGTTCCCACTTGATAAACCTGTGCACTGTACGCATGATACGGGCAGTCATACTATTTCCTTTGATACGACCTCGATTGCAAAGCAGCGTAGGTTAAAGGTACAAGGTTATGCTAGATATTATGAATCTAACACATGGAACACCAACTGGTTACATCATGTCACAAACATAGCGATTCATTTGAATATGGACATAGACCCTTCATCTGCCTATATTTGGCAATTAAACCGAAACCTGCATCTACATCTCGTTGATGATGGAGAGTTGATGCCCGAGCTCGTACAGATTCGTGACAAAAATGTGTCACACTTACCATACTATGAGTCACATAATTTGCACAACCACCCAGATTGTTTCAATCTTTACTCTTCTGTGGGCAGATTGATCTAGATTATGCTAATTGTACGAATTAAGTTACCAAACGCAGGCCTTCAAGCAGCCTGCCTGGGCAGCTACGAGCCGAGATTACAATATTTTGTAATCCCAGATCTACTGACAGTCAATCGCATTTGTAAAGGCAAAAAATGAATGTTAGAGTGGCTTATGGCTGCCCTCTTCATTTGATTTCTATTGGGGAAGAGGTAGTAAGAATATCATGTCAAAAGTTCATCATCCAGATGCGAAACGTATCACACTAGTAGCTGCGCTTTATGATATATACTCGACCTGTTGCAGTGTCTTTTAAACACCAACAAAGGCCTTCTCGTATTGCTTTTGATATATAAGAGTAATATTTTGCGATAATTGTTGCCGCGAATCCTCCCGATACCCTAATATACATTTATACACAATTATATACATGCTCGCATCCCTATCCCATTGTATGGGGATATTCGTAGGATTTCCAGCATGATCAGGATATATTGTGAATGATAGAAACGTTCGTGGCGTGACAGGTCGTTAATTAGTCGTGTGAATACTTTTGAGGTGATCTTTCGAGATAACGAGTTGTCACACGGATGTACGCTCCAAATTAGATCGAATGCCAAATCTGTGCATTTTTTACATCACATGTACAGTTTATTATTAGCGTACGGTCAAGTTGTAATAACTCGGTTATCCAGGGTCCAGTTCCGCGTACGGTCGCGGCGAAAATTAGAACCCCAAACGTCAGTGACAAAAACGTCAGACCTTACCAGAATGAAATATACAGTTTTACGTTTGACTTCAATCATCCAACCATTTATCGCTCCCACAACCCTGCGTGAGTTTCTGAAGGAGACGGGACGAGGCCACCAGGGACTAAAGAAGCGATTAATTTACAATTACTGAACTTTTGGAGGCCGAAAATCGCGAAAAAGGCCGCTACGCCGTGTCTACCCGAAACCGTAAATTAGGAAAATAAACGTGAAGTAAAGCATATTTTATCGTTTATCAAAGCCATTAAATGTTGGTGGCGGAACCTTGGCTAAAGGTGGGGGGGGGGGGGGGGGGGCGGGGACGCCTTCCCTATTTACCGCGATCCGATATAGCAGTCTGTGAATTCCTCGATATTCGCGATATCACGCGATATCAAGGTGTTATTTTCGCGTCTGGTCTTGAGCAGTCCTAGTTCATCGCGGGGATTCGATATTACTCGCTCTAATTTTTGAGGATTCGCGACTCAGAGGGGTATCCCCCCACCTCAATTTCAGATATGACGACAAACACCGATTTCCCGGCAGAGGGCATCCCTCTTAAGCTATAGTAAGAACGAGCTCCCTAGCAGAGTGGATAAACACGCCGCATTTACATTAAAAGTTGGAAGGAGATAATTTAGAGTTACTTATCAAGCTCTTTCCCACCAAAACTGCTCAAAATAGGTCAAAATACCTACAAGAATCAGTCCTTGAAATGTCTTTTGTCTATTTCCACGCATGCCAGGCAGCCAAATGGAGTCTCAGTCCCCCCCCATCCCCCGCCCAGGTCCCATGTGTCACGGACAACGGAGAGAGACACAGACAACGGAGAGGGTCACGAACAACGAAGAGGGCCAAGGACAACGGAGAGGGACACAGACAACGGAGAGGGACACAGACAACGGAGAGGGTCACGGACAACGAAGAGGGCCAAGGACAACGGAGAGGGACACAGACAACGGAGAGGGACACAGGCAACGGAGAGGGACACAGACAACGGAGAGGGTCACGGACAACGAAGAGGGCCAAGGACAACGGAGAGGGACACAGACAACGGAGAGGGACACAGACAACGGAGAGGGACACAGACAACGGAGAGGGACACAGACAACGGAGAGGGTCACGGACAACGGAGAGGGACACAGACAACAGAGAGGGACACAAACAACGGACAGGGTCACGGACAACGGAGAGGGTCACGGACAACGGAGAGGGACACAGACGACGGAGAGGGTCACGGACAACGGAGACGGCCACAGACAACGGAGAGGGCCACGGACAACGGTCAGGGACACGGAAAACGGAGAGGGCCACGGGCAACAGAGAGGGCCACAGACAACGGAGAGGGCCACAGACAACGGAGAGGGCCACAGACAACGGAGAGGGCCACGGACAACGGACAGGGCCACTGACAGATTATGTTCCCGGTTGAGCTTTTGTGACTTATTTGAGGCTACATTGAGCTACCTAATGGTATGGTAGGTAATATATCTCTATGCTGTGGGGAAAAAAAGGTAGAGACCATAAAGTTGACGTAATGTCAGAGTGTCTGGTGAATTAAGTGGCCAAGTTACACTCTCAGGCATGTGAGATCCCTACTTTTTGACAATTTATTTTTCCTGCTCCTGGTTTTTTATTTTGAAGTTTTAAGATTTGACCAGAGGACATGCAAGGCACCCGTTGTTTGAAGGAAATCGGGTCTATCAGGATCACGCCAGCTGTGTCTAATTGATGCCCAAAGACCTAAGACATTGGGTACTGGCTTTTTTTTTGCCTGGCGTCCCGACTTTCTCGTATTTTTCTGGCACAAGTAGCACCTAATTTATCTGTACTTTTTTGTGAGGGATCCATTACGTACAGGCCTGCACTCTCACCAGATTTTGTGCCCGTTTGAGCGGTTGGGGGTTATTTAGGAATAATTTGGGCTACTTAATAGATGTATGGTATACTCACCAGGGGCGGATCTAGGAATTTGCCAAAGGGGGGGGGGGGGGGTGCTCTCTGAAAACTTCCGACCGAGAGGTGTGTGGGGTGTGGAACAAAATAAGTCGAACGAAAACTTGTTCCGCGACGAAGTTTGGAATGATTTATTTCTTTTCGGGAAAAATATGGATGGGGGTTAAAAGGAGAATAGATTGGTGCGAGACGCTGCATGGGGTTCACTCTTAGACAGGCGGAACTGTACCTAGATTGTTCTGTCTAGTAGACATAGATTACGAGTGTGATAGATTATAAAAGAGCGCTGGACGAGTTCATTCTAGTGGAAGTGTACCTTTTTCTGTCTATTATATGGTTGAATTAGGAGTATTGGGAGTTGGAGTTCACGCTGGTTAAACGGCACCTTGTCCAGCCTATCGTGTGGCTGGATTGGGGATTCGATAGGCGATAATGAGGCTTGGGGTATGTTAATGAGGTCTTCCATAATGTAATTCAGTTAATGTTTGCAGATGATATTGTTAATGGAACGGACACAGTGGGTCGTTTACAGAAGCTATTAAATGTTTTAGAAGACTTCAGTAGCAACAACACGGACAACGGAGAGGAACACAAACAGCGGACAGGGTCACGGACAACAGAGAGGACGGTCACGGATGTTACGTCGTTATTGTCGGTCTTCTCGTTGCGGTCTTCTGGGCAAATCCATAACACACCAGGCAGCGGTCTCTAGATCTTTATTCTCACGTTTGGATGTATACAACTCTACTGTTTGCCGGTCACTCCCCAACTCCCGCACAACCCTACCTCGCTCCCGCACTCCGCAGAGCCGGATACCGCTCAGCCAATCACGAGAGAGCGCGGGACTCGGCGCGTCCCCCTGGGCGAGCCGGCGAGCGGGAAACTGGCCAAGGGGCGGGAAACGGAGTGACCGCTCGGACAACGCTCGCTGAACTAGAGGGCAGGGGCGTGGCAATATATCCGCGTCACACGGACAACGGAGAGGGTCACGGACAACGGAGAGGGCCACAGACAACGGAGAGGGCCATGGACAACGGGGAGGGCCACAGACAACGGAGAGGGCCACGGACACCGGTAAGGGGCCACGGGCAACGGAGAGGGCCACGGACAACGGAGAGGGCCACAGCCAACGGAGAGGGCCACGGACAACGGAGAGGGCCACAGACAACGGAGAGAGCCACGGACAACGGAGAGGGCCACAGCCAACGGAGAGGTCCACGGACAACGGAGACGGCCACAGACAACGGAGAGGGCCACGGACAACAGAGAGGGCTACGGATGACGGAGAGGGCCACGGACAACGGATAGGGCCACGGACAACGGAGAGTTCCACGGACAACAGAGAGGGCCACGGACAACGGAGAGGGCCACGGACACCGGTAAGGGGCCACGGACAACGGAGAGGGCCACGGACAACGGGGAGGGCCACATACAACGGAGAGGGCCACGGACACCGGTAAGGGGCCACGGACAACGGAGATGGCCACGGACAACGGAGAGGGCCACAGCCAACGGAGAGGGCCACGGATAACGGAGAGGGGAACGGACAACGGAGATGGCCACGGACAACGGAGAGGGCCACGGACAACGGAGAGGGGAACGGACAACGGAGAGGGCCACGGACAACGGAGAGTTCCACGGACAACAGAGAGGGCCACGGACAACGGAGAGGGCCACGGACACCGGTAAGGGGCCACGGACAACGGAGAGGGCCACGGACAACGGGGAGGGCCACAGACAACGGATAGGGCCACGGACACCGGTAAGGGGCCACGGACAACGGAGAGGGCCACGGACAGCGGGTAGGGCCACAGCCAACGGGGAGGGCCACGGATAACGGAGAGGGCCACGGACAGCAGAGAGGACCATGGACAACGAAGAGGGGAACGGACAACGGAGAGGGGAACGGACAACGGAGAGGACCACGGACAACGGAGAGGGCCACGGACAACGGAGAGGGGATCGGACAACGGAGAGGACCACGGACAACGGAGAGGGCCACGGACAACGGAGAGGGCCACGGACAACGGCGAGGGCCAGGGACAACGGAGAGGGCCACGGCAACGGAGAGGGCCGCGGACAACGGAGAGGGCCACGGACAGATTATGTACCCGGTTGAGCTTTTGTGAGTGATTTTAGGCTACATTGAGTTACATAATGGTAAGGTAGGTAGTATAGCTCTATGTCGTGGGGAATAAGGTAGACCAGAAAGTTGACGTATTGTCAGTGTTCGGTGAATTAAGTGACCAAGTTACACTCTGAGGCATGTGATTGATCCCTACTTGTTGACAATTTATTTTAGGTTCTCTTTACTTTTCTACCTTTTTCCTGTTTTTTATTTTGAAGTTTTAAGATTTGACCAGAAGACATACAAGGCACCCATTGTTTGAAGGAAATCGGGTATATCAGGATCACGCCAACTGTGTCTAATTGATGCCAATTGCAAGGACCTAAGACAACTGGGTACCGGATTTTTTTTCTCCTACTTTTCTGGTACAAGTAGCACCTACTTTATCTGTACTTTTTTGGGAGAGGTCAATCACCTACAGGCCCGCACTCTCACCAGATTCTGTGCCTGGTTGAGCTGTTGGGGGTTATTTAGGAATAATCTGGGCTACTTAATAGATTTATCGTATACTCACTCTACCATAGGCCAGGGAGATATTTCAGATTCGGTCGGCGTTACGTTTCCTTTTCAACTTAAGCTCGCAGCTCACGTCAAGCGGCCGTTGTCCACAGCATACTTGACGTCACGAAAGATCTGCTTTTCGATGCGGATTTGGAATTATTTAAGAGATTCCGTTAATTTATGACCGGACGACTGTCCCTAAAAGAAACAATTAAAAACGCCCTTTACGACTTCATTGACAATCTAAATAGATATAATATAATAATATAATTAATGACTTTATCAAATTATGCCCGAAGTTAAAAAGCGTATTAATTTATCGGTTAATTGCAGCGAGTGTTGTAAGAGATGACTTTGGTGCCAATTAAGCATTTCTACGGTGCTCAGTTTAGGTCAGTGTTGGTTTAGTCGTTCCAATTCTCTTGCAGCACGAGTTCGCCGCGGAACAAAATAAGTCGAACGAGAACTTGTTCCGCGACGAAGTTTGGAATGATTTATTTCTTTTCGGGGAAAAATATGGATGGGGGTTAAAAGGAGAATAGATTGGTGCGAGACGCTGCATGGGGTTCACCCTTAGACAGGCGGAACTGTACCTAGATTGTTCTGTCTAGTAGACATAGATTACGAGTGTGATAGATTATAAAAGAGCGCTGGACGAGTTCATTCTAGTAGAAGTGTAGCGTTTTCTGTCTATTATATGGTTGAATTGGGAGTATTAGGAGTTGGAGTTCACGCTGGTTAAACGGCATCTTGTCCAGCCTATCGTGTGGCTGGATTGAGGATTCGATAGGCGATAATGAGGCTTTAATTAGAATAGTTTTAAACAAAATGCAAATATAAATACATCATTCCAATAGACACTCTAGATAAGATATTTCTGTATAAGCAGCTTGAAGAATATAAACTACTTCAGCTGATACAGCAGCTATAAGAATAGAACAACTGCATGCTGCAACTGATACATGGCGCGCTACAGTTTTTGCCAGCTAACATTTGGTTAAAAGTTGGTAATTCCCCTTTCAACTTATGTGAAAACAGCTCCAAAGTAATTCATTTTTGTCAGAACCTCAGTTCCCCAAAAAACTTTTAATTAAGTGGCCAGGGCATACAACCCCATTCATTTGAAGACCAAGCCTCCCCCCGGGGCCACCCCCCAACCTTACACGCCGCGGTTACGACCGCCCGGAAGTCAACTCAGGCGGGTTCTATCACCACTCGATAGGTGTCGCGCGTGACTACGCGAACTCCGGAATAGAAGTAAAAGTTGCTAAACACGGAAATAATTTGTCAAATATGGTTTCTACTAACGGGGGTGAATAAGTGGCGAGTAGAGTAATTATAAAATATTGGCAGAAAAGACATGTTTTTTTTTGAATCGGAGACTGGATTGAACTGTGGTGGAACAATCGGAAGTAACCAGGTAACTGTCGTGGAAGTGCTCTCGTGGAACTATCGGGCTGCAGCCATCTATATCTGAACTCAATAGCCGTAAGCACCCTATTAGATACCTTGTCTTAATGCCTAGGGTTGAGGTCGTGAGGGCTATGCATCAGGGCTAATTATCGCCCACAATAGAAGTAAAAGTTGCTAAACACGGAAATAATTTGTCAAATATGGTTTCTACTAACGGGGTTCGTTTATACAAATAATAACTGGCGAGTAGAGTAATTATAAAGTATTGGCAGAAAAAACGTTTTTTGAAGCGGCGCCTGAAGTGAACTGTGGTAGAACAACCGGAAGTAACCAGGTAACTGTCGTGGAAGTGCTCTCGTGGAACTATCGGGCTGCAGCCATCTATATCTGAACTCAATAGCCGTAAGCACCACATTAGATACCTTGTCTTAATGCCAAACAGTGGGATGCCTGGGGCTGCATGCTACCTGTACAATGGGCGAAGTCTGATGATAATAACACGGGGGGGGTGAACAAATAAACCATTGGTTATATAACTGGTTATATAACTCCGATACATCGCCCTGTGCATATACCCTTACGAAAAAAAACCCTGATATATCATGGTATATCATGGAATACCACGATATATATATATATATCGCCCTGGGCAGCTTGCTACCACTAGCCCGGCAACCTACAGGTCAGTCGCCGACGGGTACTGTATGCAAGGCAACACGCAACACGTCGTACTATGTTGTCTGCCGCCCCCGGCATCCTGGCTAACACCGACCACAGCTGGTGCACGTAGTACACAAGGGACAAGGGACGTAGCAAACGCTGTGAAGCCATGGGGGCCCAAATAATCATTCATGACTCTCCTTACACTAGGCCTACGCATGGGATCTCCGGCCTGTACCCCCACTGCCACTCCCACACCGCCCCTCACCATGGTGACCATGTGCTCTACCCCCACTGCCACTCCCACACCGCCCCTCACCATGATGACCATGTGCTCTACCCCCACTGCCACTCCCACACCGCCCCTCACCATGATGACCATGTGCTCTACCCCGACGCCGCTGTCGTCCTCGCCCAAACCGTCTCCCCTGCTGTTCTGTCGTTCTGTCCACACGCCTGCGAGCCAGTAAGGCGTGTTGACAGACGAAGGCAGAAGTCACTCCACTGTGCCGCTAACAAAAGGACGCGTCACGTCCTCTCACCCACCCCACCGCCATCACGCCTACTACAGCTCGTTTTCCTCTCCCCAACCCCACTGCCAATAACCCCAGCTACGAGTCGTTTTCCTCTCCGCAACCCCACTGCCAATACCCCCAGCTACGAGTCGTTTTCCTCTCCGCAACCCCACCGCCAATACCCCCAGCTACGAGTCGTTTTCTTCTCCGCAACCCCACCGCCACCACCTATAATGCATGTCGTCTTCTCTCTGCCCACCCCACCGCAAACACCCTACTGCACGTTGTCTTCCTCCCTCTTCCCCCCCACCCACCCATATTATCCCATAAACGGTTTGCAGCCAGCCACTGGCGTCCATTTCGCCATATTCAACAGCCGTTGCCACCTTTTGTCAGGCCTGCTTTCTCTCCCGCAGCCCGCAGCCACACCCGCCCAGCCCTCATCTTTCCCTCGTGCCCACCCACCAACAGCTGGCTGGGATGGAGTCCCTCTCCTCCTGCCCCCCCTCGCACCACACCCACCCCACCCCCTAGTCCCGCCCGACGGGACAGAAGGGCCCGGAGGAGCGCTGCGAGAGTGGGGGTGGATGGAGGGTCCGGCGTTTGAATATTGGGACGGCTCTGGCCTCCCCATCCGCCTTGCCCAAACACACACACAGACAGACACACTCCAGCTGCAGCGCCGAAAACCGGTGTATCAGACTATGGAAAGCGTACTCTCCATTTAATAAAATTTCCGATTGCGAATAGTATAATGTCTGTCAACGTTGGCCAACAATATGTTATTCCTTCGAAGAGTTGATTCTTGATTTATTTCCACACACATATATATTGGGTACTTCGGAAATAACTCAAAATTGGCATAAAATCCCATGTTAAATATCGTGATATATAAACACACCGCTTTCCATAGGCTGGAGCCTAGGCGGGTTGACTTTTTGCCGGTGCTTCTGTCGGAACTGACTCATCTGAGAAAGACTAAGCATTAACATAACACGTCATCCCTAACCAATGGGAGGGGTCATTCGTGAACCACGTGACCCGGTAGCCGTCTGGATATATAAGAACGGTCCGGCCGCCTTGCCCGCACTTCACCCGAACATTCTCACGGTGACTCCTTACTGTCGTCTGTGAGGGTATATATACGCCGACATCTACCGCCTTCCCCTTTTTCCATCTTCGACCGAGTTCACCAACCAACCTTCGATATGGTATGTACAAGATTTTTTTATACTGCTAAATCGACCTGGGATAGTAAAATGCTCTGATTGCACGAAATGTCTGATGATCACGTTGATCATCAGATCATGTCCCTGTTAATGTGCTGCATCCGTCTGGTGCTATATGCCAGGCATCAGGGCGGGGGTTTCGGTCGGCAGATAGCGCCGCATATATCTGCATATACTGAGTACCCCTGGACGCGAACAATAGAATGCTTATATTAGACCAAGTAAGGGCGGGAAGCGGGTGTGTGGTGGGGTTGCATGGTTACATACCAATCAAAGGCGGACCGACACCTATCCCAATTAAATAATTAAATCCTTCGTTGGCTCGAGTAAATCCCCCGCCGTGCGCCCCCCCGCCCCCCCCCCCCCCCACCCCAGGCTTTCAGAAGCATTGACAAAATCCTGGATCCGCACCTGTATAAACAGTATTGCATAATGTCTGCGGAACTGGAAATGTTGAATAATGCTTGCATATGTTGATGATGGCTGACCGCCATGGGTGTGGAGAGGGGGGGGGGGAGGCAGTAGTGAAGGCACAGTAAATCGACGGCTGCAGGAGGGATGGCACGGGGGTGGCGGTGGGGGGAGGGGCGGGGGCGGGGGTGAAGGAGGGCGCACAGCTACTGATAATATCGGGTGCCGCCCCAGGACATTGATCACCGCCTGACATGCCGAAAAGGTTGCGCTAAGTTTATGTTTATCAATTCGATGGAGATTATGACTAACCAGCCAACTGGCAGCCAAGGCGCCAGAAAACCCCTCCACACACCGTGTGCGAAGGGGTGGGGGCGGAGAGTGTGTGTGTGTGTGGGGGGGGGGGGTGAGGGGGCGAAGGGGAATGGGGGGGGGGGGGGTGGCGGGAGGGCGACGCCAACAGATGGGCGAAGCGAGAAAGGGACCTTGTTAAAAATATTTTAATCTCCTTTTAGTTATTTTACTTCAACAGAATCCATTCTTAATGTACAATAACCAGATATCACAGTTCTCACGCCCTCTCTTCGCAATCACAGCCCTTAGATGTAATTCAAGCCTTAATTAAATTCATATTTCAATTTCTTTGTATTTTTTGTTTGCAGCGGGAATGTATCTCCATCCATGTCGGCCAAGCCGGTGTCCAGATGGGCAATGCCTGCTGGGAGCTGTACTGTCTGGAGCACGGCATCCAGCCTGACGGCCAGATGCCCAGCGACAAGACCATCGGGGGTGGCGACGACTCCTTCAACACTTTCTTCGCCGAGACTGGGGCCGGCAAACACGTGCCCAGGGCGGTCTTCGTCGACCTCGAGCCCACCGTCGTCGGTAGGATCAGCTTCCTAGTTTTCGTGCAGGCCTTGTGCCTAGATTACGTTTTTTCGCATTATATCTCTTAGTTTTCTCATTGAATTCTTTTTTGTCACGGGTCTTCGTTTTCTGATGGCTCTGCTCTTGTGACTCACAGGTTGGCGTTATGACGGAGTACGTTATGACAATGATGTTTTTTTTCCCCAGTGCATGGTTGCCGTAGATGAAAACAAATGGAGAAGAAGATGCAATTCTTGATGTTGGTGCCTGGCATAATGACGTTATTACCGTATTTATATATTTGTGATACCATTATTTGGTCGCCTATGTAAGCTGTTCTGGAGACCATTATTTGACTTGAATGTACCCCTTCATCAACAGATGAGGTGCGCAACGGTATTTACCGCCAGCTGTTCCACCCCGAGCAGCTGATCACCGGCAAGGAGGATGCCGCCAACAACTACGCCAGAGGTCACTACACCATCGGCAAGGAGATCATCGACCTGGTTCTGGACCGTGTCCGCAAGCTGGCCGACATGTGCACCGGACTCCAGGGCTTCCTTATCTTCCACAGCTTTGGCGGCGGCACCGGATCCGGCTTCACCTCCCTCCTCATGGAGAGGCTCAGCGTCGACTACGGCAAGAAGTCCAAGCTGGAGTTCTCTGTCTACCCCGCGCCCCAGATCTCCACGGCCGTTGTGGAGCCCTACAACTCCATCCTGACGACCCATACCACCCTGGAGCACTCCGACTGTGCCTTCATGGTCGACAACGAGGCCATCTACGACATCTGCCGCCGCAACCTGGACATCGAACGTCCCTCCTACACAAACCTGAACCGTCTGATCGGCCAGATCGTCAGCTCCATCACGGCTTCCCTCCGCTTTGACGGCGCCCTCAACGTCGATCTGACCGAGTTCCAGACCAACTTGGTGCCCTATCCGCGTATCCACTTCCCTCTGGCCACCTACGCCCCCGTCATCTCTGCAGAGAAGGCCTACCATGAGCAGCTGACCGTGGCCGAGATCACCAACGCCTGCTTCGAGCCAGCCAACCAGATGGTTAAGTGCGACCCCCGCCACGGCAAGTACATGGCCTGCTGCATGCTGTACCGCGGTGACGTCGTCCCCAAGGACGTCAACGCCGCCATCGCCACCATCAAGACGAAGCGCTCCATCCAATTCGTCGACTGGTGTCCGACCGGCTTCAAGGTGGGCATCAACTACCAGCCGCCCACCGTCGTGCCCGGCGGCGACCTGGCCAAGGTGCAGCGTGCCGTCTGCATGTTGAGCAACACGACGGCCATCGCCGAGGCCTGGGCCCGTCTCGACCACAAGTTCGACCTGATGTACGCCAAGCGCGCCTTCGTCCACTGGTACGTGGGAGAGGGCATGGAGGAGGGAGAGTTCTCGGAGGCCCGCGAGGATCTCGCCGCTCTCGAGAAGGACTACGAGGAGGTCGGCGTCGACTCCGTTGACGCTGAAGGCGAAGATGAGGGTGAGGAGTACTAACCTAGTACCTCGACCACCCGTACCCAACATCAGCAACAATATTTTGACATTGAAAATTCTAAACTAGCTGGTATTTTGGAAATTGGTGCTTTGCGACTTACAAACCGCATGTAAGACTTAAAAAGGTAAATAAAGACTTAAAAGTGAAATAAATTATTACAACTTTCTAGATGGTTTCATTTGTTTCAGTGGCTGTCTGTCGTTTGTCCCTCGCTTGAAGAGGGACTAAGCACAGGCATAAGATGCGTTGGCAATGAGACTACGGACACGTTTCCCAAAAGGAAACAAAGTATTCAGTTCAAACGAAAAGAAAGTCCTATTGTCGTCCATAAATGAGTTTGTGGTCGGCCTGACCTTTCTCATTCAGGCGATAAGCACGGTACGGGGCTATCTTCCGTTGGCATGTAAAGACAAATAGTAGGCCGTTCCAGGGGAAATTTGGGCAGGCGCGTGTTTTGGGTAACTAACTAGCTCGCTCTGCGCTGCATAGCACGCTAAAGGCGAGTACGGACTGCATACTTTTCAACAGTTTATCGTTCACGGTGTTTTTCTAAAAACAAAAACCACTTGGTACAGATCAATATCTTGACTATCAAAGGATACCATATTACGAACGAGATGTATGCCTATATAACAGAAAAAACAGCTGATATAAATGCCAGCCGGCGAATGTGATGACTTTCACCGAGCTGTGCTTAGCAGGAAAGCGGTCATATTCCGGGTTTGCTGATGTTGTTCAGTACGGGAAGAGTTATCTTTCTGGCGTCTGATTTGTCTAAATATATTGAAAATTTAATTCATGAATATGTTTTGTGCAGAAAACGTAACTTGGTACCCTATGTTTCCCGATTATAGCTAGTTATGAAGCGATGATATGGACCGGTATATAGGCCTACATTGTCTTATCAATGCGAATCTAAATGCACTGACAAAAAAGAAACGTTGAAGCCGAGCACCTGAACTAACCCCATAGACTTTCATGGCAAACGCATGCGTGAATCGGGTTTCTGACCCGAAACACGCAGTGTCTATTTTTGACGATAGATATCGCCAGTGGTATCTGGAACGGCCTATATGGAGTGATTTCTCGACCATGTGATGGTGGTGGCGTGCACATGACGTGACTCAAGCAAAACGCATTAGCTATAGGAACACGGTGCGCATCATTGGACAAACAGCCGCTTTATGCCTATAGGTCTGTACAATCCTCGCGGGTCATATTTCCGGTTTAGGTATATTACGGACCAACAAAAAAAAACATGTTCTTAGAACGAGTGGGCATTAGGCTGGTTCCTTGCTACAGCTGCGTGACGCGCACTCGGTGAATTCAACGCTTGAGTGTTGGGAACAGGCTGGCTGCGCGGTTTGTGCGTAAAAAATCAATTGGGACTATTTCTTGCTTACTTTGGTCCAAGCATTCTTAACTATAAATTACGACATTTATAAGATAAGACATTTATCCCTCCCGAATGGATGTGGTCCGTTCGATGAGACGTTGTACTTTGAAGAATATCAGTGATGTTTACATTTCTGAGACAAACGGAGCACCATTGTCCTCGCCTGGTCAGTCCATTCGCCTTATTCACATGTTGGGAATTCCCACGCGAGACCGAGGTTATGCCTGCAAGTTTGCGTTAATGGTGTTTTTATTACAAACTTTGCAGGGAATGGTTGCTGGAGGTACAATATGGCACACTGAAACGCATTGCGTAAGATTGAAGACCGCGTAGCTCAGTCGGTAGAGCGTTTCCCTTTCGATACTGGGGTCGTGCGTTCAATTCTCGAGGGGTGCACTTCTTTTTTCCCCTGCATTTCGTGCAACAACCACATTCTCCCATAAAATTGGTCATCACTGTTTTAAGATTAGACCGATTAGTTCATGCAACGGCACAGGCACAGTCAATCAATACGTGCATGGAGGGGGGAGGGGGGGTAGAATTATTGCCACATTAGTCCTTTCATGAGATATATATGTCAGCATAATTCCATATACCCAGCATAATCTCATGTCAGCTAGGATCTTTGTGCTGTGACATATTAGTCTATGGACCTACTATTGTTTTTGCTTTTATTATGAGTATTTTTTATTGAGTATTGAGTGAATCCTATGACCCGGACATTCTTTGCGTACTACTCATATGTTAGACCCAAGTGAAATGGCAGGATAGGCCTATAGCCTTACAGGCTGAAAGTGCCGTTTAACCCAAATCAAACCACGTGAAAACTTGTGCACACAAGCGTTGTTGAACCCCGTTTTTTACCCTTGGAGATATTATGCTGGGTATATGGAATTATGCTGACATATGTCAATTGACCCTTGCTGCATGCCGCGGGAAATACCCCACTTTTTTTAAAATATACTCGCCCCAAAATACCCTCCTTTTTCACATGTACTTGCTCCAGAACACACGCGCCCTTTTCATCTGCCTGAAATCGGTAATTTTGTTACTGAAATCACTCGGGAGCTATTTCAAAGCGAACCCACAGCAGTGTCTCCCATTAGATTTCACGCGTTGGGCGAGTCACGCAGTTTGTGTTTGCAGGCACAGCCTCGTTTTGGCGTCAATATGGCGATTCCGTGAATAAGGCGAATACAAGGATCGTTTTTACGTAACCGTAGATACCGTGCGCAGACACGCGAGTCATTATGATTATTACGTCATACGACCTGATCCCACACAGCTCGCCTGGCTCATGAAACAGCCACCTTCTGGTTTAGCAACTGTCTAACCGATCATCTATTACATAAACCTATTCTGATGGTTATAATTCTGATATGCACATAAAATGCAGTTGTTAGTTGTGCATCCCTGTGTCGTTAGGTCTCAATCAGCTCCCGTAGTGACTGTACAGCCTCATGGACCTTGTTCACGGAATCGCCATATTGCGCACACATTACTGCATGACTCGTTGAACGCGTGAATTCTAATGGGAGACACTCCCATAAATAGGAACACTCAGCTTAACTATATGTTTTATTATGACTATTTTATTGAGTATTGTGAATTGTATGACATTCTTTGCCATTAGGCCTACTAGATCTACCCAATTGACAGATATTATAGGCGTGATAACACCAGCGTTGTTGAATCCCGTGGAACCTTGTTTTCCCAGGTATTGTAATGATCGGAGCATGGGGAGGTATTATGCGGGGTAGCCTATATGGAATTATGCTGATATATTTTATTTCATGAAGGGACCAATGTGGCAATAATTCTACTTCCTCCCCCTCCCTCCCTCCCCCTCCTCCCTCCCTGCCCTTCTCCATGCACTTATTGACTGTGCCTGTGCCGTGGCATGAACTAATCGGTCGCTTACGTCTAATCTTAAAACAGTGATGACCCTGGGAAGGAACACATTTTATCAGAGAATGTGGTTGTTGCAAAAATAATTGCGCCCCTCGGAAATTGAATGCACGACCCTACTATCAAAAGGCAAAGGGTCTACCGACTGAGCTACGCGACCTTCAAAGTTATGCTTTGCGTTTCAATGCGTCTGCTTGACTCGAGCAAACAATAAAAGCATTATTAACGTTTGATTAATTTGTCGTTAACTTTCCAATTAACAAATCAACACAGCCGCTAGCCGCGGTAGAGATGCTACACCAATTTTGACTTTCGGCAAAGTTCGGAGAATCCGCCTTTGCGGTAGAGATGCTACAGCAATTTTGACTTTCGGCAAAAGGGTTGTTCCAATCTTTGAGGAGGTTTGCAGATAAAGCTTCTTCGTCCTTTTAATTGTTGCAATTCAGCGAGTTGAAGGTGTGACCAAAACCCTTGTACCAATTCTCTAGATTTTCCCAGAAATGCGCTCCGATGTTCAGCTGTTACTTTGTAGAGTACCAGATCTAAATATGTAAGGCTGTATCGAGTTGTACCCCCTGAAGTTCAGTAGCTTGGCCAACAGGGATGCGTCCTCAGGGATTTGTCCCAAATATCTGAATAATGAAGCAGCAAGCCTTGAAGATATGATAATCACCAGGATGATCCTCGGGGATATTGGTCATTTGTGCGCATTAGGCGGGTAGATATCTTGCAATCTAATATAATTCAATCTGCGGTAAACAAGACGCCATGGAATCAACCCTCGAATAGATTGCGTGTGAAGCTTCCACGTACACTCGCGAGAAGCCCGCGTCAGGCAGAGTAGCACATCCTCTACCAGGTCAATACAAAACATCCATAACTGCGACAGTTCTCCATTGCCAAGGTGAAGGTGCTGCAAGAAATCGTTCCAAAGAGTCATCCACTCAGCTAACAGTGGGTTTTATAACAAGCTTTCCAGGCCGAGTTGCCCCACATTGACCTCCACATGGATGTTCCATTGATTAAAAAACGAACTGATTTTCATTTTTGGCCCCCTCATGATTCTCGTTCACCCAGAGCATAAACTCTGCTAGGCGCAGTAACGGTTTATAGAAATAATTTACTTATGTACTTCGACAACAATGTCTGACTCTTGACATATATATTTGAGATAGCGTGTGAAATATTCTCATCCTGAGGATGATGTTTGGGTAGCGGTTGCCATGCGATTTCTGTTGCTTTGACGAAGAGAGCCTGGTCCATCACCACTACAATGGTTGGTAGCTGCAGTTCATTCCTGATGATTTTTGATTGGTCCAGTATGTTAACACGCTAGTCAACTCGGTAGCCGGTGCATTGATCGTAGGTAGGTGACCAATAAGATACTCTTCTTCCAGCCGCGAGTATGACACATCATGTCCAAATCTGTTCAGTGTCTGGATTACTTCAGCATTACAAGTCATGCGACGTGACGTCACAGCAGATGTTTCGGGCGTTTCAGTTGGTTGCATGTTTCTGTATAGATCATGTCCTGATTGAATCAGTGGCTTCACCCTAGGTGATTGACTCTTGTTTCGGGCTTTCCGTTTAGCAGCCCCAACAGGAATCGTTCGATGTTGTGATCTGGTACTGTGAACGTCTACATCAGATGGATGGAAAGACTATGGTGTTGGTTTCATGTCTTGTCTAATGGCAGATCACGGCATATTTTGTCGCGATCATTTTGAAAGTCAATAACAGAAGTCAGATAAAACTGCCACACTTTGATGCTCGAATGAATAGCAATGCATGCTTTTGAATTTCGAAATTCAAGATGGCGGCTTTATTATTTTTGCAACGTTGGTTTATCCGTAATTCATGTCGCTTGAACAACGCTGTCTCAACATTTGCTGGCCTTGATTTTAAATCTATTGTTTCGTGTCTTATGTAGCGTCCCTGGCGCATTTACATGAACATACACGGTCAAGGGTTAAAAGAAGGGAGATTACACAGCGAAAGCTGTGAGTGCGGCAATGCGGTACGCCATTTTTCATCTCAAGGAATGTGTACCATCCCAAAGATCATTATGAACAATCGGGCCCCCGTATTGTACCCGAATATCGGGCCTGGACTCATTGACTATCGGGGGCAACCTAGCTGGTTCCCGGACACAGCTCGCTCGTTCGTCTAGGAATCGTTCATAACCAGCCGCTACGCGTCGTTACCGAGACTCATCCGAAAGGGCAATTTTGTGGAACGGCAAAAAATTTTCTATATGCCTATCGGGTATTTGAAACATTGATAAATGTGATATTGGTTATGCGATGTATAATATTGCACGTAAACATCGTCATCGCCAATCCGTCGTCATGTTACATAATGTAGTCGTTTGACGTTGCCCTTATGTCAATACTTGTCGTTATTTCAGTTGTAGTTATATATCAAACATAGTGTGTGGATGTTAATGTTGTGCAAATGCATAATTCATCATTTTATGTGTTACATGTCTTCCAGATTTCAGGACACTAACGAGTAACTCCATATCGACGACACAAGACGTTAGGTCAAAGTTAACCCCCACCCCCAACACACACACACACACACACACACACACACACACACGTTTTTTTAGGGCATTTAATGAGGGTTACAACCCACAGTATCATTTTGTGAAGAACAACCCTCGATGGTAATAAATTATTCTATCTATTCAAGATTAAGGTAAGCTACCCATAAGAAGCCTCGGCGATTTTGAGCAGACCTCAGTAAACATCGGCAAACATCGGCGGGCTGTAGCCCTGAGATTTTAAGCAGTCTTAATGAAACAAAGCACAAATAAAACACAGGAAAAAAGTGGTGACATAGGTAATATGAATAGATCATCATATAATAAGCTTTGGCGATTTAGAAAAGACCTTGGTAAACATCGACAAACATCGGCGGGTGTCATTGAAAGGGGAATCCCTAACTCGTTACGTCATTCACACGGGAATCCCCAATACGTGATGTCATTCACAGGGTATTTCCCCGAGAATGGCTCTTCGTGATAAATTCGGAAAATTCAAGAAAAAGGCATCGAGAAAACTTGTAAAGAAAACAAAAAACATTCGTGTAGATCATAATTATATTGGAGACCTTTATACATAACCAGATTTATTAAAATGTGAACACAAGGCGTAAATTACTGATAATTGGTGTGACATAAGCTGCGCCAAAAAATATTTGTGAAATAAAAAATTTAAGTTTAGGACGCGTTTCTCGGGAAATTTGCACAGCTACCTATATTTTTTCTTTATTTTATTACAAAAACGATGTTTTTAGAAGTTTTTAAAATTGGTTTGGTGTCAAGATTTTCATTTTTGATGAAATTATATCCAATTTTGTGAAGGTTGGATTTCCAATTTTTGCAAAAACTGTCCTGATTTTGCATAATTGCACTTTATTATTACCATTCTGTTATTTGTTGTGACTACTATTTATATTTTTGAATATCATTCTTGTATTGCACTAGGTTTAAGCTTTCCAAAGAGCTATTACTGATGATAATGACTTAATATTGAGCTCAATTGTAGCAAAAATACATGTTCGTTGTAGGTGTCAAGTTTTGGTCATTTTGTGAAATGGGGGTATACTTGGAAAATGGAAAATATTTTTTTAACGGGACGGTATAGTATCCTAAAAATTCGCCAGAAGGTGTATAATTGGGTATACTTTCATAAAATAATCACAAATACAGTTTTACTTTTACCTTGCTATTATGGGTAGCTTAACTTAACCAAATCGTAATTATAAAAGTTATTATATTAGTTATACTAAATAGTACGTTTCATGTGAAAAACACAAATTATATATTTTTGATACAAATCCGCTACATTTATCCTTATCTTCCTTAGGGAGGTATGGTGGGTAACAGAACTTATGGCCTATATGTAAAATGGCAGGTAATAAAGGGTACCACAATGCTATGGGAATATCCATACCATACGTTGCCGCGTCCCAGTACTGAACCCAGTCAAGTTCGTTTTATAACTACACATCTTTCAATCCATCTATACAGAGAAAAATAACACAAGCATCTAACACCATCCCAAGCCCCCACCCACCCACTCCCAATAACACGGGTGGCTCTGGACCATCCCTAGTTATCCAATGCAGACAAGATAAGTATGGGATAAGAAGGGGGCCCACTTTTGATTAACCAGCCAGCCTAATTGTTATATCTGGTTATGGCTCGGATGGCACAGGAAGGACCAAAAGGGTAGGGGTAGGAGTGGTTGGGAAGGTGGTGGGGACGTCTCTTCAGTACGACTGCAGTGGGCAGTTTCCATTTATGATACTGACGACATGGAAAGTGTGAAGCTAAGTTTGGAGGTTGACACAGCCCGAGTGAACATTGTATTCACCAAAAGTAATCATGATTACGATTACGATTACATTGTTTTCAAAACCAATGTGATCGATTTCGATTGCTTGGAAAATGTAATCGATTACAATCGATTACGATTACTGATTATGATTACCCCATGTCTGCATTGAATCAATGATAACGATCGTGTGCGACGCGTTCTGAATCACGCATTGTAAGGTTAATGGGCTTGCGTTGTTTAACGCTAAATGCTTGTTAAATATTAACTGCTCAATCCTATAACCATGTACGATACGACAGGCACGTTACCGCATATAACAATAGGCCTATATATCTGGTGTTCCTCATTTATGACAATGCCTAAGCATATAATTATCCCCGGAAGCAATATTTAAAGTGTTCCCGACTAAACAACTATATTTACGGCGTTATTTGACATCATGTTCGAACATATATACTTCATATTGTCGTTCACACCTGTTGCCTGTTGCGGCTAGCGCACTAACAGCTTTCGTGGAAAATCACAAGGTATTGGACGATAATGACGTTATGGGCGCCATTCGCAGATTGTACACACCCACAGGCGCTTTAGTTACAAATCACCAGTCTCAATTGATAATTTCGACAGAAACGTAGAAGATAGAAACAAGGTAAATGCACATGCAGAACTATCACTCAAACAACTTAAAACCTACTAAAAACCTGTGACATAGATTGACTGAAAAAAACGTTTTCCTAAAGTGAACAAAAAACTTGTATAATATTCCTATTATGCCTATTTGCGGCATATGTTGCCGTCTTCACGCTGCACTGTGACAATCCAGCATGATCATAGCACGAGCCACTAAACCAGTGATGATATGGCCATCATCGTTCGAGGGAGAAGCCACACCCTATATGATGGAATCAATAAGGACTGTTGATACTGTTGGCATACATGGGAATCACAGCTGTTTTTATTCGCTTGATCATCGTTATGGAATAAACAGCCGTTAAATGTGTTGACTCAAGTAATACTGATCTTCCGTTAGCGATTTATGGACGCCCAGGGAATCTGTTTGTCCACATTAGATAACCACACACGTTACCATAGATTACCGTAACGATTTCTTAACCATTTTGTAACGGTATTTCTACGGAGAAATCATTGCATCCTGCTATGTTCACCCTAATAGATGAGGAACGAAAATGTACTCAAATGGCAAATATCAAATTACATTTAATTAAACCAAGTGTGCAAAAACAAAGGAATAGTTGCTATACAACAAACCATATGATGATGGATGACCGTGTCGATAAACGAATCTGATTTAAACCGAACTTGACTTGACTTCTGTGCTACAGTGGTTAATTACGTCATATTAACGACAATGCATTGCCGGCAGCTGGCTATCTACTGGCCACTTACCGTTGTCAGCCTCATTACCATGGTGTGATATCTATTCCACGCCTTATCCAGGCAACTATCGTACTTACATCATGAATATATCGAGGACTCAAGAGACCTTTGACCCTGGCGGGCGTCCAGAGATTGGAATGCCTGCTCCGGAAACGCTAGAAGGTGTCGCTTGTGGCCTTTCCGCCGTCGGGCGGCCCCAACTATGTCCGCGGTTATCCAGGAAAGCAGCATCGGGAATTATCACGTGATCCACTCGATAGCATTTGATGAGGATATATGCAGAGAGTCAACAACGACGTGACGAGAGTGATCTACATGCCGGTCAGAGGGATAAACACGACACAGAGCAGGAAGACCATTATGGCATGGACAGGTGCTCTTCAGGGGGGGCTTTCCGCCTGTCCTCAATGGGCCCAGCGGTGTGAGATGACCACCGACAAGACGGCGGTCAAGCATGCCGCCGCTGTGATCCTCAACACTAGAAATGTGTCCATTATGACAGACACAGAATGGTTTCCTTATCACGCACACCCCAAGCAGATCTTGGTCTTCTATAACATCGAGGCAGGTATCCGTGTCAAGGATTCATTGAAGCCATATGATGATGTATTTAACCTGACAATGACCTTCAGACTGGACTCGGACATTCCGATCAGACACGTGACCCTCTGGCTACGACACCCATCAGATCCATACGTGCCTCGGACGGCCGCTGAAATGGCGGAGAAGAAGCAAAACGTCATGTGGATCATTTCTAATTGCGATAAGGAAGGTTCCAATAGATGGACGTATGTTCAAGAACTGTCCAGCTACATCGATGCTGAGATTTTTAGGGCATGTGGAAAGTCCGGGTGTCCGCTGAGTTTTAGGGGGACAAACCTATGCAGGACCAAAGCTGAACAGCAGTACACATTTTACTTTGCATTAGAAAATAGCGTCTGTAAAGACTACGTGACAGAGAAGCTGTACAGGGCTTTGGCTCGCAATGTCATTCCCGTTGTCCACGGCGGACTGGACTATGACCGAGAACTGCCCCCCAAGTCAGTGATAAAACTGGTCGACTTTCAGTCACTAAAACATCTCGCTGACTATCTCCACTTCCTGAGCGAGAACGACGAGGAATACTTGAAGTACTTTGAGTGGAAGCGTTTCTATATTCTGCGTGGCACAAGATACAGTAAAGAAATGGCACTATGTCATCTGTGTCAGATTCTACACCACGGCGATTATCGGTATAAGACAGGACTAAAGGTTCACAACTGGTGGGTGACACAGTCTACCTGCACACCGGTCGACGTACAGACCAAACAGCTAGGACTGCATTGAATGTCTCCATTTCAAGTGTGTGGGTTGATATTTAAGGCTGGAAAGCCACAATAATAATGGAAAAGATGTTCTAGAATTGCAACAATGTAGCGTGTATGAAAACTGTAAAACTATTTCTTGTGGCAACAGATTTAAACGGAGCACGATCCCTTCAATTAATAAGTCAAATTATCTGAATCGACCATCTCACTAGCGACCCCAGGGAAAACAGGCAAAGACAAACCCACTGGGGTCTCATAGATGTAGTTGCTACTATCAGTTTTAGCCATGTACTATTGACAGTTTATGCATAAGGTGCACCAAGCATGTGTTCCCGTGGCCACTAGATTTGGACGCAAATTGGCGTATGTTACACAACTGCATGAAATATCTATTGGTTTTAACTACAAATATAAGAAACCTTTATGGTGAACCACACACCACGCAACACACACCTTTACCCTGAGACACAAACATTTACCCCCAGACAAAAACCTTAGCCCCGAGAGACAAACCTTCACACCGATACACAAACCTTTACCCCGAGACACAAACCCAGGAATTAATGGAAACCGACCCCCCTTTTCCAGCATATCTGGATCCCACCCTGCAATTTTGCCGTTTACTTAAATAACGCACACTTACCTTAATAACACGCAGTTTGTGTTTGTTTTCCGATGCATTCTTCTAGATAATGAACACTGAAGACAGGGGCGTGACATCACACAATTTTTTGATTGATAAGTTGCTAAAATGTGCAAACAGATCTAGAACAAGGCTGGTGACAGAGTCATCTTTCACTCAGCTATTTGCAACCCATGTCTCAACAAGAATCGCTGGGCAACATTTCCCGCCTAGCCTCGTATAGTCATTTTACGATCTCTCTGCAAAGAGTGTTCCCTTTACGTTATAGTCCCTCTGTCCCACGTCAAATTTAACTATCAGAATTATCCTTCATACAAGAAAATTAAAAATTAATGTAATCGAAGATATATTTGCGGTTTGGCATCAAATAAACCAGGGCTTAGCATTATACCGGACGGATTCATTCGGTTTTGATTGCTTAGTAGCCATGTTTCTTTCAAAGTATATATTCGAGTTTGATCGAGTGCTTTAAACTTTGACTCCGTGTTATCGTTTGTAATTCTTTGTTTGCTTAACTCTTCCATTGCAATCGTGCGAGAACGAAAATTCTGTATCCAATTTCAAAATTCAATCGAGCAACCTTTATCAAATTATTCGTGACCGTTGATGTCAAGTCGATGTGAGATATAGCCCACACAATAAATAAAATAATAAAATGGACCGGGCAGCGATTGACAATTTAGCATTTTATTCTAAAAGAAGGCAGCACACGATTACAAACTTATAATAACCAGTTGATACAACCTATAACTAATCCGGCCAGTACACCACATGGCCATTGCCATCATTAACCCTGTGATAATAAAGTCTTAATTTCGTCTTATTTACAGCTTCTATACGCAAGTAAGCATTCTATGTGACACTGCATGTAATTGTACATTTACTTCATTCAACGTAATAGCTATAGAGATAAACAAACTATTTATAATTCATGACACTACGTATGTGAGACAGAGTTGAACAATGAATCCAACAAGGAAGGATCTGATCTGGTATTGTAAGAATCAATGGTCTTTTGTGACATTTGTATTACATCTCCGTACAGCAGAGCGATTATGTTGTTCACGCGTTATGGCACAACACGTCAAGCAATTTATTTCAAGATGGCCACGGCACATTGCCACTGACTGTATCAGCGTATGTCACGCGCTCGCTTTGAGTATCATGTACCTTGTGTGTATGTCAATCTATGTCATTCCGTTGGTGTTTCTTCAATGCGCAGTCCTAACTGTTTGGCCTGTTCCTCGACCGTGGTAGTGTTAGACTGTGTCACCCACCAGTTGTGGACGTCTAATCTTGTCTTGTAAGGATAATCGTCGTCATGTAGGATCTGACACAGATGGCACAGTGCTGAGCGTCTTGCCACGCCAATATCTCGAGGAATATACAAACGCTTCCACTCAAAGTACTTCAAATATTCCTCGTCGTTCTCGCTCAGGAAGTGGAGATAGTCAGCCAGATGTTTGGGTGACTGAAAGTCCACCAGTTTTATCACTGATTTGGGAGGAAGTTCTCGGTCATAGTCCAGTCCGCCATGGACAACGGGAATGACATTGCGAGCCAAAGCTTTGTACAGCTTCTCAGTCACATAGTCTCTACAGTCACTGTTTTCTAATGCCAAGTAAAATTTGTAATGCTGTTCAGCTTTGGTCATGCATATGTTTGTACCATGGCCACCGTAGGGGCACCCCGACATGCCGCAACCCCCATAGATATCAACATCTATATACTTGGACAATTCTAGGACATACGGCCACCGGTTAGAGCCAATCTTGATGCAGTGAGAAATGATCCACATGATATTCTTTTTCTTTTCCGCCATTTGAGCGGCCGTTGGTGGTACGTATGGATCTGATGAAGGTCGCGGCCAGAGGGTCACGTGTCTGACCGGAATGTCCGAGTCCAGTCTAAAGGTCATTGTCAGGTTGAAGACATCATCATAGAGTATCAAGACATCCCCCATGCCTAGTGCCGGCTCGACGTTGTAGAAAACCAAGATCTGTTTGGAATGCGTGTGATAAGGAAACCCTTCTGTGTCTCTCATGAGTCCCAAATTCCTCGTGTTCAAGACGACAGCGTCTGCCTTCGTCGCCATACCCCGGTCGGTCGTAACGCTGCACCTTTGTGCCCACTGGGGGCAAACTTTCATATCTTTAGGGGTGGCAAACTTAGGATTCCAAATCATTATTGTTTTCATGTCCTGTGTCGTGTTTATCCCTCTGACCGGCATGTTGATCACTCTCGTCACGTCGTTGTTGACTCCCTTCGTATCCGCATCGAAAGGTATCGACTGGATCACGTGATAATTCCTGACGCTGCTTTCCTGGATAACCGGACGTGGTTGACCATCTGGGTCCGGCTTTCCAGACTCAACAGGATGATTTGGATCAAGACGTCGAATCTCATAAAGGTCTGGAACTAAGTACGTTATTTGTCCGGTAAAGACGCCAAATATGTAGGCGGCGGTGATGAAGACCGTGGCAACGGTGACAGCACCATAGATACGGAGCTTGGTGCTGTACATTATTATGTCATCTAAGTGGATACGCTATAAAGAAATAGAGAACACCCGATCAGTACGTTGAGTCTGATCACTTCTAATTATCGGTTCATGCAGGGCTCTTTACTTTGCGTTGGACTTTGATATCGCTTTCGATATTTGTACAGATGAGAAGGGTCCGTGCTGGCGTTGGCTTCGAAGAAACAAAATTCCGCTATTGATCATCGTTTCCCACTATAATTCAGCCCTGTTGAACGTTTTTCATCATCACATTTGCTTAATGGATGATGCAAGAACCGTGTTTCCAGTTGCCAGTTAAGCGTTTTGTGTCCGTTCCCATATAGAACTCGTTAATCGGACAAAATCTGTTACACCCGAATTGATTTCGGATAAATAATATGTCAGATAACGACTATCGGTTATAAATATTAGAGGCCCGCAAAAACGCAGTTGCAATTGGCATTGGTCGATTGTTTATGGGTAGAATATATGTAGTATGTAGTATATATATGCAGTCTACACGTACATGCGGCAACGGTCACATTTTGTGAAATTTAACCCGTGCGGATAAACTTCAATATTTATGTAAGAAATTCCCTAACGTGCATAACACTGGCATTGGTAGAATAGTTCTCAGTTCTTGTAAGATACCTGTATATAAACACAGAATAAAATAATTAATCAACTTGGCGATATTTATCAAGTGTTAGGTGGCAGACAAGTTTGCATTACTCTCGACGAACTCGAATACAATACCGACTGCCTTACTTTCCTTCGTATTAGAAGGTTTGACAATAAGGCTTGTCCAAGCGAACAGGTTCGCTATGTATAATAGGACACGTTCCATTTTTCGGTCGTCAGTCCACAGATCTCCTTAATACCATTCACAGTGTATCTTTTCTGACGGATATCGACTATAATAGTGCATCTGGCCAACCGGATGACGACTTTAACAGTGTATCGATCTTTCTAACGTATCTTGACTTCAAAAGTATACCTTTCCTATGAATGTAGACTTCAAAAGTGTATTTTTCCTATGAATCTAGACTTCAAAAGTGTATCGTTCCCATGAATCTAGACCTTAACAGTTTCTTTCGGAGGGATCTCGACTGTTAACAGTGCGCCCTGGGAAGGCCATGGGCTTTTATTCCAGCCCCCGCCTTACAGTGCCGTAAGTTCAAGCTGAAATCCACGCACGTAGCTCTGCTTATAAATTAAATGCGCCTACCACAAACGCCCCTTTGTGTTACTTGCTTCCACCTTAGAGTCTAATGGCCATGATACATCTAAATGTTTCGGTCACAAAGTAACCGAAACTTCGCTAGATGCATCATAAATCATAACGATAACTGTTACAATGAAAGTTGGCTCCAAAACTAAATTGTGGCTGTGGGCTTAGTCAAAATCAAAACCCTGTCTCTTTCAGGCACTTCTTTTTATATAGCCCAAGTTCGTGCCACACCTTCAGACAAGCGTCATTTATTGCATCTATCTATGTCTGGCTCGAAATGTGCAGTGACACCAACCGTCTGTGCGTAACGTTCGATTCCATACAGTGGGGCATGTTTCGTGGTCGCAAGTTTTCAGAGAGCAACCCCCCGCCCCTCTCAGGCAATGTCTTAGATCCGCCCCTGCAGGGTGAATACATCCCTCTCCAGAACATTCATAGTGACCCCTGTAAAATTTGTGAAACCTAAGGCTAGTAGGGGGTAGATGATATGTTGACCTATAGATTGTGTTCGGTCGAGAGAAAACACTACGCACCACACTATTCCCTGGCGATTAATGTTGCTACAGATCAATTGTTGACGCTGCGGAGCAGGTGTGTGTGATTGATCTGTTGGCGAATATCACAAAACAAGCAGACTGAGGCGTCAAATGTGCAATAAAAAGAATATAATCAGAAAGCGTCGAAAAGCTACCCACCACCCCAGTCGGCTGTATGATGATGAACGAGAATTTTGCATATGCTGGGGTATTGGAAATATAATTAACGTTTAACCGGTAACATTTTTGAGCCAGTGCAGGCCATATGCTGCATAGGCACCTGAAAATTGTTTAAATGTCAGGGCACGACTCAAGTGACAATGGTAGAAATCTACTAAAACATATAATATCATGAAAGGGCGAGCCAGGCGGTCGAGATGAGCAGGCGCGCTTTGTCCCACCGTCAGCACTAGACCGTCGCACCGTTGCAATAGTGTTACCAAATGGCTCACTATATGGCGGTATTAAATGCGCATTGTGCTGACCAGTCAGTACCTTAGCGAATTAAAGACGAACAGTGTCACCATGTGGTGAATCGGCTTATTTACAGACATGGGGAATGCATTAAATATAGACTTTTTTTACGGAGTTTCATATAAACATGTACATTACAGTATTTCGATCGCCAACTGAGCAGAAGCAATCGAGCAAACTCACACAAACGTCTATAGATACTTTCACAAATGTCATTATTAATTATCAATAATATCTTTTAAGAACACGCTTTTTTCGGTTCTAATTGGACAAAGAAGACCACAATATATATCAGCAGCATGGTAGCTCAGGAAAAATATATATGCTATATGCTATATGCTCTATATGGTTTAGTTGTCTGTCTTATTAACTATAGCTATGTATTACACTCGGGGTGGGGGGGCAATATAATATAAATCTGGTGGGGGGGGGGGGATTTGCGGGTGCCCCTTGGTACCGCTACAGAACGGATAGGGGGCGGACTCTGAAGATGTGCGTTCATAGACCTTTTTTTTATATATGATTTATTTTCATAAAAGTACAAAGATAATTACAATATTGAACCCACAGCCCACAGGCGAAAAACGCGTGACAAGTTTATAATAAGTAGTAGCGCATTCAAGATTCTGCAAAAGCACCTCAAGTGGTTTCCATTTACGCTTTAAAATCTGTTCAGATAAATTTTGCTGATGTTTTACTTTAAAACTTTCTACCACGTAATAATACCTGATGGCGTTCCACATCCCACTTACATGCGGTATGCGCTCGGCCCATTTGCAATTATATATATACTTTTTGACCATTATCAAGATATGGTTTACAAGTGGACCACAAGTTGGTAAAATAGCCCCTAACATCACTGATTTTAAAGAAATGAAGGTGCTGACATTATATTCATTGTTCTCGTCAAGTAAACGTAAAAGTCTTCCCACAATGGTTTTACGATTTGACAGTGGTAAAAAAGGTGTTCAAGAGTTTCTAAGTCATTATGACAAAATCTACATTTATCCGACCTTACAAGTTTACACATATATAAATACTTTTTTCTAACACAAGTTCTATGAAGCATTGCAAATTCGAAGCTTCTCATCCTTTCGTCTACAGTAGCGGTAAGTTTAGAGTTTATAAAGTGTACGCCAATCACCCCATGCAATAGTTATATCTAAACGTCTTGCCCATTTCTCTTCGTTATTATAATTGATATCCAGCGCATTAACTAGCGACTTATAAATATTGTCACACAGGCGCTTGAACCCCATTAAGTGAGCTGTGTATCTACACGTGACGGACATTAAGTTATTCGCTCTTTCCATTAACTGGTTCCTCCATTTTCTAGGAATGGAGTGAATCTTACCATAAAAGTCTGCAAAATTTATCTTAATGTCATACTTATAGCTAAATTCGCCCCAGCCTAATGGACCTCCATCATCATTTATGACATCACTCACAAAAATTACACCTTTCTCAAAAAATTCTTTCTTCCTCCTATTTATGTTTTCATTGGTCATGAAATAGGTGTTCGATAAGGGATATTCTAAAATTATACTTTCACAGTGGTAGACTTGTTTATAATGTTTTCACGACTTAAAAACGTCAGCCCAAAATGGATTGATCGCCTTGGTGTAGACAGTCAATGATTTCAAATCCCAAAACAGCACTTTTTCACTGCATATCGTTTTACAAAACAAATCTTGCCAAGCTCCCTCATGCTGAATAAGCCTTTTGATCCACCTTATTTTAAAAGCTTGAAACATTGCATTAACATGGGTTAGATTAACTCCTCCATTTTTCACCACTGGTGCCATTTTGTTAAGTGCAATCTTAGATCTTTTTTTATTCCGGACAAAGTTCCGTATAGCAATATTTACCTTATCAAAATAATATTTTTCCGGCATAGGAAGAGCTGACATTACATGCATTAATTTCGGCAGGGCTAAAGCCTTCACCACAGTTACTCTTCCCCGAATGGATAAATTCCGTTTGCTATAAATACTTAAAACCTTCTCAAACTCTGCGACCTTCGAGTCATAATTGACATCTACCATCTTTTTCATGTCGACGTTAAAATATATGCCTAATGGGTGAAATTCTCGTACCCGCGCCAGCGATAACTCGGAGCAAAGATTTGGCTCAAGATGTTTAGTACCACCCAACCACATGGCATTGGTTTTGTCAACGTTCATTCTTAACCCAGAACAATAGTAGAAATACTCCATTTTCTTAAACAAATTTCATATCAATGCTTCTTGGCCGTCCAATAAAAGAAAAGTATCGTCGGCCTAATGACCAGTTTTAAATTATCTCCCCGCAATTGTAATACCTTTAATGCTACTGTCGTTCTTAATAGCCATCGATAATGGTTCGATTGATAACATAAACACGTAAGGCGATAAAGGATCTCCCTGGCGACAACCCCTACCAAGTGGAAAAAAACTGAGAAAAATATCCATTATTATAACTCAACTAACTGAGTTTCCATATACAATGTCGAGCCAAAAACGGCTCACCAAGTCATAACATTTCAGAACACGACGTATATTCTCCAACTTAAAGTGTCGAATGCCTTTTCAAAATCTATCAAAAGAATCATACCCGATTTTTTATTCTGAATTAAGTAGTGAATAATATCAAATACCAACCGTGTGTTTTCACCGATAAATCTGTCCTTCAAAACGCCCTTTTGGCCAGAACTTATAATATCTGGAGTACCTTTTTCAACCTATGAGCCAATATTCCTGATAACAGTTTGTAATCGGAATTCAGTAGAGATATCGGACGCCAATTTTTTAAAAGTTGTCTTGGTTTGTCCCCTTTGGGTAAGCATGTAATAATACCTTGCGCCAGTGGTGTAAGACCTGGGTGTCCCGGCGCGTTGCTGGGTTTCCCTGGTCTCGTTGGTCACCTATTATCGCCTGTCATGTGTTTCTCTCTGTCATGGTTTACGGAATGTTATTAAACTAATCTTTATCTTTACATCAACGTTAGTGCTTTTCTATCGGGTGTGGAAGAGGTGAGGCTTCTGCCTGTAACTGGCGTTGTCTCTGTATATACGAGAGCGATCCTGAGTGATAGGTGTGCAGAAGACGCAACAAGATATACGCCAAGATCTTTCCAAAAAAACTTATAAAACTCGATAGGAAAACCGTCGCTGCCAGGCGACTTATTATTCTGCATATTTTTTAAAACCTCGATGACTTCACTAATTTCTATATCGACGTCACAGATGGCCTTTTGTTTTTCATCCAAACCTTTCACAGTTTCATCATTTAAGAAGGATGATATGTAATCAGATGCCTTCTCTTTATCATGGTTACCGTACAAATTTGATAGAAACACATTTGCTCTTTTCGAATACTTTCTTGATCCGCAATCTCTTTTCCGTCTATTTCGAGTTTAACTATCAACTTGCTCACACAATTTTTTTTCGAGGTTACAAAAGAATTTACTAGGTTTCTCTCCTTCTTCGTACACTTGTGATCTTGCTTTCAACATAGTCCATTTAACTCTTGGTAATCTAAGGTTTTCCAGTGCGACTCTCAACTTATCAAATTCATTTTCATCCCGAATGTTGGACTCTTCTAAATTCCTGATACCCTGTCCAAAGATTTCTCTTTCTGCTGTTCGACCCTTTTCTGATGACTGAAGTAACTTATCGTTTTGCCTCGTATTTCCAGTTTTAACATTTCGAAAAATAGCTGGTCATTAATGACAAACTTAGCTGTATCTGTTACTAGGCATCCGTTAATTTAATAACCGTTCTCTCTATGCACTCTTTAACTAAATCTACGTACTGCTTGTCTCGCAGGACAGATGTGCTTAATTTCCAAAAGCCTTTACCCCTTTCGGCAAGATAAATGTCTATGTCAATAGACCTACTAATAAACGAGTGATCTGTATTATACCGACGGCGCTATGTCAGCCTTACTTGTCAGACTATGAATATCAGATGATAACAGAAAAAAGTCCAATCTAGCCCTTTGAGATTTCCGCTGTTGGTTTGTCCATGTAAAACGTTTTGCTTGGGGGTGATTAACTCGCTAGCAGTCTGTTAATTCCAATCTCTCAATTAGCTTCACCACTTCTCTCTTGGCTGTACCATTATTTTTACGAATGTAACCACCCGTGTCTAATTCAAAGTCCAAAACTAAGTTCCAGTCTCCACATATTATAATGCCGGTATTGTCAAATTGTTCAATTTTTTGGCATAGGTCGGGATAAAATTCCTTGTTAGGGCCATATATATTAACCAGAGTCAACCTGGTACCACACACAGAAACATCTAGCAATAGCATATTCCCCGTATCATCTTTGTCAGTACCATGTACCGTGTATTCCCACGTATTCCTGAATAAAGTGGCCAGTCCCCTGGATTGTGACGACATTGAATTAAAAGAGCAATTCCCATTAAAAATCTCAAGTAACAATTGCTTTGACTCACCCAGGAGAATATTCTGTAGGCAGTAGACAGCTGCCCGTCTTGTGGTCAACCAATCCACAACATCAGCCCTTTTCAAGGAGGAACCAAGTCCTCGCACATTCATACTACACAACGATATTCGACTCATGTTATCTTTTCCCCTTCATACCTGATCATACGTTGGACATCCTTAACCGTTTGAGTTTGAACTAGTACTAATATGTTGTAGGTAAAACCTAGAAGGCGAGCGTAGACTTTGACTTTGTTGTGAAGCAATTTTTTGGACCCCCACTGATGATAACTGGGCTAAACTGTTTCTCATAACCTTAGTTATGACTTGTTCTTTTTAAAGGTGAAGTTTTACATAATATGCTATTTTGTATATTTAATATCAAAGTTTTGGTACTGAAAAAGTAAATCTAGTAGTCTAGTAGTACATTTGATTTGTAGTCAAGTGACCTGCCCCTGACCGAATCTGTCATGATTTAGGTTCCTATTACCCTAGGTTGCTTTATTTGTGATCTGTAAAGTTTTGTTCGAGAGAAATTGCCATCTAAAAATAGGCTAAGGCAATGAAATCAATTTCCATCCCCTGGTACATTGACTGACCGAAAATGTTTGTTCTCAAAGTTTAAAAGTGCCGTGTTTTATGGGGAGGGATCATTGCATGGTGTAGGTGGAGTGCCATGGTCAGATAGATGTGGCCGGCAATAGTTATGTTCCTGCCTTCCTGCTCCCCGATTTGGATTTGTAACTTCACGACTCAGCTCATGTAATGAGCGTGAGTAATTATGCTCAAGATCTCTAGAATTTGAAACTGGACGACTGGTTGACTGGGTTGTGTTACGGTTACCCAGTGTGAAGCAAAGTACTGTGAATATTTTTTTAAGTAAGGGTGGTCCGCCCTCATTCAACGCAGCAAAACCAGCAAGAAGTAGTCTACGATAGACAGAGATCCCAAATGACACGCAGCTGTGATAGAAGCTTTTATTTTTTAAGTAGATGTGCTAAAGAAGGGGAGCACAACTTGTTTTGATTTGATAATTGGACTACTGTAAGAACTTACTACTTTTTAAATATAATGAAGAATGCTAATGGATAGATGTTCGAAGATCTTGATAACTTATCTCTAGATGTAGGCTAATCTTAACTGAAGGGTTTTGTTATAAACCAAAAAAAAGCAATTTTTGCGCCAAATTGTTTAAAGCTTGGATCCAGCTTTATATATTACCTTCTAGCTAATCTATATTAGAAGTTAGTTATTTGACGAATCCTACACGGACGCCTAATGAACTTTCAAACAACCCGTTTGTATGAACACAGATGTTGCTTTGATTCGATAATTAGAGTAAGGTTACTTTTTAAAGGAAGCTTAATTATATTAAAGAAATTGCCAATGGATAGATGTTCGAAGATCTTAATAGATCTAACTTATCTCTAGATGTAGACTAAGCTTAATTAAAATTTTGTTAAAAATCCGCCAAACAACAGCAATTTTTGCCTCAATTTTTTTTAAAGCTTTGATCCAACTTAAAGTTGCATGTGGAGTTGTTTCGCTGTTTTTGAATGCCAAATTTGCGTATAAGAACACAAACCTAAGGCCTTAAGGTTCATAACAGACAATAAACACCTACCATATCGCTCACCAATTATCTGCCAATGAGCAAAACATTTCAAATTCATGAATTGTCCGCCACAAAAATGAAAACTTGTGCTGATTTGAAACGTCATAAACGTGTGTAAGCAAGTCGTTTACCGGTGCCTCCGACAGGGGGCCCAAGCGATAAATTATATGAGACAATAGAAGCGTCCGGAGCGCCACTTTTTCTTTGGTGGTGGCCGTTGACACTGCTTGTGGTCAAAGGTAACATTTCCTGTTTATGTTTATTTTGGTACAGCCGTTGCAACGGCCAGCTCCACATGTAACTTTAAGCTTAATAAGTCTTACATTTATTTCCAGCTAGATCTGCATTAGAAGTCTATTTTAATGAAAGGCTAAAAGACGGTTGTCCCAATCAAATGGTTCCCTTAGCTTGTCCAGGAACCAGTACAAATTTCTTGACGGATCCTGCACGGATGCCTGATGAACTGTCAAATAACCCAGTTAATTAAATGTGACACAAATAAGTGGGGAAAGTCATATGATTATAGCCTAAATGTGACGTTAGATCTAGCACCTTTTGGATCACCAACCTTGATCTATATTTACAAAAGCTGAACTAGATTGTAGACCTAACGGATCTAGATCTGGATCTAGGCCTAAGCTTGGATCTAGAACATGTAACGTGTTAACGAAGCAATTTTTGCCTCAAATTGTTTAAAGCTTAGATCCAACTTAAACTAGATCTAGGGAACTTACATTAACTTAACTTCCAGCTAGATCTATATTAGTCAATTAGAATTCTATGTTGCTGAAAGGCTCAGTAAACATTAGCTAAAAGAGTCAAATGGTCCCCTGGTCAGGGTCAAAACTGTTCTATGGATCCTACACTGGCGCCTGATGAACTGTCAAATAGATCTAACTCCTAGGCTAGATCTAAATATTACACAAATAAGTTACCTTAGCACTTTAATGTATCACCAACATTGATATAAATTGACAAAAGCTAGACTAGACGTGGAAATGTTGTAACATCAACGAAGCCTGGTAAACTGCTGACAAATCTGAAACTGTCGTCTGCGCGTTCGACTTGTGCTGCCACCAAGCGAATGCATCGCGCGCGCGTGTTGAGCGCCCTCTGTCAGGAGAGAGGAGGAAACATGCATGTTGTCGCTATGATCAGCGTTTCATCAGTTGGAATTATGTTTTTGTATGTAAATTATCTACCAATTATGTACATTCGTTTGTTAATGTGGGGGTTTGAGCTGCATATAAGTTTTTGAAAAAAAAAAAAAACATGAAATTTCCCAGAATGCATTTAAACGCATGCGCATGTCACACCACTGGGGGTCGACTTCCCGTTGATTTTTTTTCGCGCTTTACAGTATGGGATTGAGATACAGATTTTGTCAGTTTTTTACGTGTGTGTTATCTAAAGAGCTCGCTACGCTCGCTATTACGTATGTAGTTAAATTGGGGTTCATGGTCTTTACATACATAACCAATATATAACGATTTAGTACAAACAGAGTGGGGACCAAGGAAAAAAAAGAAAAGAAATCAATTGTAACAAGGAACCGACACCCTTAGCCGGGTCCCTCAAGGTGCTCATTATTCGCATAAACATAGACCTCTCAAGTCTCCGAACGGGCAAGCAGACCGCGCAAGAGAGACGAGCAGCCCCCTATGCGGACCCACAGCAAATCAAAGGCCCGCAACGTAAAGGACAACTCTGCACGATGTCACAGCCAGGGATACTCGCCAACCACGCGAAACTTCAGTATGGCCGACTGGTGCACGCCGTCAAACAAACGGAAGACCTTAGCCGGTACCCCGCCAGCCGAATCTGAATGTAAACTCGCCAGAGGGAGCAACGGCGACGGCTGAGTTCACAGCGCCCGTAGTCTTACATGTCTTAACACGGTAACAACACCCCTCCATCCCTGCGGACCTACCTCTATGAACACTGGATTAATGGACAAAAACAATGTAAAACCTAGGATAAATTTGATATTTCATGCCAAAAGATAAATCCGGCAATGGGTGAAAATCTAAAAGGTGATATCGTGACTTGTACCAGTCTTAATGTAAGAGGTTTACGGAAAAGAGTAAAACGTGAAAAGGTCTTCATGTTCCTTAAAAATAAGGGTGTTGATATCGCGTTTCTGCAGGAAACATTCGTCACGGATTGTTTCGTTGGTAAATTTAATAGAGAGTGGGAAGGAAAGGCATTTCATTCAGTAAGTGATTCTTCTCACAGTAGAGGCATAGCCATTCAAGTCAGCACTAAGCTAGATTTTGAGTTGATTAGTGCACATATTGGTAATGAAGGTAGATCACTGTTAGTAAACTGTGTGATAAAGGGAACAGAATATTGTTTGGTAAATGTGTATGCACCAAATGACGGCAAAGCTAGAGTTGACTTCTTCAAGCATGTACGTAATTGGATTCTCCAGAGCTCATGCAATGCCTTTCAAATTGTAGTTGGGGGGGGGGGATTTTAACACCGTGGATGCCAGTATTGACAGAAAATCTGGTCATCTTCACCATAGCTCATCTGAATTTACTGTCTTTAAGAAAGTGCTAAATCTGGGGGATACTTACCGTTGTTTGAATCCTTTTAAAAGGGAATACACGTATATAGACCCTTATCCTAGAGGTAATTCCAGTCGAATTGATTATATACTTGTATCCGGAGATCTAATGGAAAAAGCTAGGGCGGCAGATATTATTCACGCGCCCACACCAGACCATAAGTCGATGCTTTTCATGATCCGCATCTCGTCTAGCACCCGTGGGAGAGGATACTGGAAACTCAACAATTCTCTATTAACAAATGAATCCTATACAACTGGGATTATTGATATTTTAAATGAAACGATAGAAGAGTATCAGGATTATTGCTGTAAAATAGATCTATGGGACGTGTGCAAAATTAAATTTAAGGAGTTTTCCATACATTATGGTATAATCCAAAGTAGAGTACGTAAAAATGTGGAAAAGGTCGAGGAAGAGTTGAAGGTTGTCGAGAGAGTCATAGTCCTTCATAGCTCTACTGACTTGACAGTCAAAAGAACCACACTAAAAGCAGAATACGATATGTTGATGTGTGATACCGCAAAAGAAGCTCAGATACGTGCTAGGGCAGAATGGATAGAGCAAGGGGAAAAAATACGTCTTATTTTCTTAATTTAGAAAAGTCTCGTCAATCTTATAATAGTATAAACATGTTAGAATCACCGGACGGAACCCGTATCACAAACAAAGATTGTATCCTGAAGGAATTACATCAATACTATGATAGCCTCTACACAAGCAGGTCTCCTGACATTAACCATGTAAACAGTTATATTGACGCCATAAAGGTTACAAATGTATTGTCAAAGGAAGATCGCGATCTCTGTGAAGGATATGTGTCAGTGCAGGAATGTTCAAATGCACTTATGGCAATTAAACTAAACAAGTCTCCGGGAAACGACGGGCTCACCGTGGAGTTTTATCAAGCATTATGGCCATACATAAAAGATTTGTTAGTAGAATCATACAAGGAATGCTATGAAGAGGAAATGTTGTCTGTTTCACAACGCACGTCGCTTTTAACGCTCATTCATAAAGGCAACTCTCGTGGATTACTTAAAAACTACAGACCAATCACGCTATCTAATGTTGATTATAAGATCCTGGCACAAGCGCTGGCCCGGCGTCTTAAATCAGTCATATCTAGTATTATAAGCCCAGATCAAACTGGTTATATACCAAAACGGTTTATAGGTTGCAATGTCCGTATGATGCAAGACGTGATAGATTATGCAAATCGTAAACATGTCAGTGGTATTCTTCTATTTTTGGACTTCGAGAAAGCTTTTGACAGTTTAGAATGGGATTTTCTACACCAGTCGCTGAAAAAATTTGAGTTCGGAAAATCATTCATCCAATGGGTCCGACTGTTATATAAAGATTCATCTGCGCGGGTAAAAAACAACGGTCACTTTTCAAATCCTGTTAACTTGTCTCGCGGTATAAAGCAGGGCTGTCCACTCTCGGCGATGCTGTTCGTCATAGCTATTGAATTGCTGGCCATTACTTTAAAAAACAATAAGGGTATAAAGGGTTTCAAGGTTCGAATCAGACAGCAAGAGCACGAGCTAAAGGTATCCCAATATGCTGACGACTTGACACTACTCCTACAAAACGCCGAACAAATTACAGGGGTGCTCGATGAATTAAATGAATTTGAAAAAGTGGCCCCCCACGGTATTGCAATATTGGAAGAGCCTGTGAAGTGTCTCGGCGTGTATATCGGGAATGATAGTGAAGAGTGTAATAATTTAAACTGGACTAACAAACTACTATCCATAGAGAAAAGTTTAAGCACCTGGAAAAAAAGGAAGTTAACACTCTTTGGCAAGCTAACTGTAATAAAAGCCTTAATTATCCCAAAGATATCGTTTATTGCCACCCGACGTAGTTAAGAAACTTAACAAGCTACTGTATAATTTTATCTGGAATAGAACGGAACGTATTAAACGTAATGTATTGATGTCACCAAAAGCGTATAGCGGAGTGGCAATGATAGACTTAGACTCGTATATTGACTTCCTGAAAGCCAAGTGGCTGTTACGACTACTTGGAGATGAAAATAATGCAAATTGGGCTGTCCTAGGTAAAGGATATTGCGAGCAGTTTCAAACACCAATCGTTGACATGTGCTTCAATGAACAAAGTGCCTTGCCTGAGTTATCCAAATTGCCCACCTTCTATTCAAATATCATAAGTGCGTAGGCGAAAGCAAATGTTCGACCGAAGCCACAAGATATCGAGAGTTCACTTACTGAGTCTTTATGGGGAAACCAAAACGTAAGCGTAATGTTAGGTAACAGGAATGTAAAAACATGCCTACTCTTTAATTCGTTTATTAAGGTTGGTATCACTAAAGTACACCATTTGAAATTCACAAATGGAAGTGTCGATGAAACCTACCTGTACCATATGATAAATAAATAAATCAAGTTACTAAAGAAAGCTTTATATCCATATAGAGATATAATGTTAAAACTACGCGATGTCATGACTATCTTACCTTGTGTAACTACAGGCTCTATTACATGTTTAAACAATAATATCAAATCTAAAGACATATATAAAGCGTTAGTAAGCTGTAAGTACGAGGTTAAAAAACCTCTGAAGGCGTTAGGCAATTGGTGTCTGCTACCTGCTGAGGAAGATACATTGGCAGCTTTTAGTCGAAAAGTGATTGACATCACTGTCACGGATTCATGGTTTTCTGAGTTATGGTTTTGAGTTATCGATGTCAGTTTCATCTGTGTGGAGGAGTGCCACAGTTGGCCGAGTAATTAAGTTGTGTGAGCGTTCTAGATGTCAGCATCTGGGAAGGTCTAATTGCGTGACTGTGTACGAGTTAATTTTAGTGTCTTTGGTTAATTGCAGTAGAGATGGGAGTGGCAGTAGCCGGTATATATAGAACCGCAGTATAGAGCTAAACAGAGACAGATGACAGATGAGGTTACTGTGGTGAGGCTGTGTGCCATAGCGTTGTTAGGCTGTGTGCCATAGCGTTGTTAGGCTGTGTGCCATAGCGTTGTTAGGCTGTGTGCCATAGCGTTGTAAGGCTGTGTGCCAGCGCTTTGTTAGGCTGTGTGCCAGAGCGTTATTAGGCTGTGTGCCAGCGCTTTGTTAGGCTGTGTGCCATGATATTGTGAGGCTGTGTGCCATGATATTGTGAGGCTGTGTGCCAGGTTTTGTATATTGTGCGGCTGTGTGTCAAGGTGACAAGCTGAGAAGATGTTGTGAGAGCTGGGTGCCAGATATGTTAACGGAAATGGTGAATGTTCACGTAAGTGTCTCAAGTGTACTTATTTGTTTATATTTCATAAGTTCAAACATGTATTGCCACTAATGTATATGTATATACCTTGCCCAATAATTATGACTTGTTTATATCTAATTATAGCTGTGAATGCTGAGAGAAGCGGACTTGTACGAAAGAATTCTAGCTGCCATGTATGACGAAAACGAGAAAGAAAGAGGAGGAAAGAAAGAAGAGTTTTATTGTATCATGTAAATACAATCTTTCGCCCTCAATTTTGTCCATTGTTGTTGATACGTTATAAATTACCCCTAGACGAACGTGACAATGGGGGCTCGTCCGGGATGTATCTAAAATGTATAGCTGATTGTGTATAACTCCTTCCTCGCGCATACGTATTGCGGTTGGCTTATTTTTCCCGTATGATTATACTAAGCCAATAATTTATGTCAAACGTGTCAATTGTACCACCATGGTCGATTTATGTTTAAACTTGTGCTCAGATGTTTCAGCTGCTTATCACTTGGAGTGTCACTAGTTTATATACGGAACCGCACGTGGAGTGTACTTCTCATGTTGTCAGTTTGGAGGCGTGTTGTGGAATATCAAGCAGTGGACCGAAGCAGGTGGTCTTTATATCTCTTGTTGGGTGAGTGAAATCTACATATTGTTTTTGACTGAGATCGCTAATCCAGTTTATTCACTCAAACAAAACCCCGACACCAGTTCACGTGATACTGTTAATTACTCATTCATAGATTCTTAGTTGTCAAGTTGTGGAAATGGATAACGTAGAGTTGAAAGAGTTAATAGAGCTTGGCAAGCAATTGGGTTATGCCGATAAAGAGTTAAAAGACTTCGTGGAAAAAAAAGAGAGAGAAAGGTTAGAAACTCGTAGATGGGAATTGGAGAGAGAACGAGATGAGAGGCGTATGAAACGAGAGTTTGAAATAACTAAACTCGAAAAAGAGACTGAATTAGAAAAGGTTAGGAAAGACGCCGAAACAGAAAGTATTTCTAAAGATAGTACTACTCATCATCGACATGTTCCGGTCCCCAAGTTACCTACATTTCAAGACGGTAAAGACAATATTGACCCCTACTTGAATCGATTTGAAAGGTTTGCTAATTCTCAGGAATGGCATACGGATGACTGGGCAACTGCTCTTAGTGCACTACTTACTGGACGGGCTTTGGAAACCTACTTCAGGATGTCAATAGAAGACGCCAGTGATTATGATAAAGTTAAAAGCGCTTTACTACACAGATATCAGTTTACCAAAGACGGGTACAGAACAAAGTTTTTTGACACTAATGTTGAACAAGGATTGACACCGAGTGAACAGATGGCTCGACTCCGCAGTAATTTGACCAGGTGGGTTGAGTTATCAGATGTTAAGATGACGTACAACGAACTGAGTGATCTCTTCATTAGAGAACAATTTCTTCGATGCTGCAGTCTTGATTTGCGCACATATATTCGTGAGAAAGATCCTCACTCTAGTGACTCGAAGCATATGCTGAGCGCTACTTGCAAATTCACGGTTGTACATTAGACGGTAAGAAAACGCGCGTAGTGACACGTGACAGAAACATGCAGAATAACGGAACCGACAAACGTTGTTATAAATGCAAGCGAATCGAACATGTTGCAGACAGATGTCGTAGTAATGTAACTACATATGAAGATCGGAAACAGACAAATAACTCTGCTCCCTCCCCTTTTGATAGACGACTATGTTTCCTTTGTGACAAAGCAGGTCATATAGCCAGAGAATGTCGTAACTCCAAAACTCCAGGTGTTAAACAAAAAGCGGGTGCAATGATGTTGACGAATACCGTAGACACTAGTGGTGCTGACTTGTCGATGTCAGATAATGCTCTTGAGAATGCTAACGTGGAGACCGCTGGTTGTTGCGTAATGAGAGTATCTGATGAAAATGTAATGGAGTGCATCCAGGATGGTCAGTTGAAATTAGCTAATGGCAAATCTCTCCCAATTGTAAGTGGAGGTTGTTCAGAACCAAGCGCTGATTCCACGGGAATGCCTGTTAGAAAGGGTCTGATTGGTGACACTTTAGTAAATACCTTGCGTGACACCGGATGTAGCGGAGTTGTTGTACGCTCCAGCTTAGTGAAGCCAGATCAGCTTACCGGCAAGAATCACATGTGTTTACTAATTGACGGCACTGTGCAAAAATACCCAGTTGCCAAGGTTCAAGTAAATACCCCATTCTACTCTGGAGAAGTTGAAGCTTTGTGCATGCAAAACCCAATCTATGATCTAATTATTGGAAATATTGATGGTGCCAGGAAGCCTACTGATCCTTTAACTAATTGGCAAAATCAAAATCCAGCCAAAATTGCTAATGCCATTGTAACTAGGAGTCAGACAAAACGACAATGTGTCGTAACGAAACCATTACGTGTTCCTGACGGTGCAGGTGAAAACGTCACTGTTAAATCTCTGATTGATGCTCAAAAGAAAGAGGAGTCTCTTTCTAAATTGTGGTTAATTGCTCACGCCGACGCTCCACCCAAAATTCACAACTCAAATACTTCTGCCTTTAAAATTCGGAAGGGACTTCTTTACAAGGTCATTGAACCGCTGAAACCAGGTCGCGACGCGATAAGACAGTTGGTAGTTCCCAGTACGTATCGTCCTCAGGTTCTCGCTTTGGCTCATGAATCACTCATTGGTGGTCATTTAGGCATCAGGAAGACCAGTGATAAGATATTGACTCAATTCTATTGGCCAAATGTACATGGTGACGTCACGCGATTCTGTCGATCCTGCGACATTTGTCAACGCACTATTCCCAAAGGCAAATCTGGTAAAGCTTCTTTGGTTCAACTTCCATTGATTGACAGACCATTCAAACTTGTTGCTGTCGACTTAGTTGGTCCTATTCAACCTTCATCTGACAGGTCACCGATATATCTTGACTGTCATAGATTATGCCACCAGGTACCCTGAAGCTGTTCCATTGAAGAAAATTGATAGGGAGACTGTTGCCGAGGCACTTTTGACTATATATAGCAGAGTTGGTTTCCCTGACGAAGTGCTCAGTGACTTAGGTTCTCAGTTCACATCAGACTTGATGAGAGAAATTTGCAGGCTTGTCTCTATCAAACGGCTTACTACAACCCCTTACCATCCCATTTGTAATGGATTGGTTGAAAGATTTAACGGTACCATGAAGCAGATTTTAAAGCGTCTCTGTAACGAAAAACCCAAGGATTGGGACAGATAGTTACCGGCAGTTTTGTTTGCTTATCGTGAAGCTACTAAGAAAAGCCTAGGATTTTCCCCATTTGAAATGTTGTATGGCCAAACTGTGCGTGGCCCTATGCAGATATTAAAACAACTGTGGACTAAAGATGTTGAATGTGACGAAGTGAAAACTACTTATCAGTACGTCCTAGATCTGAAAACTCGACTTGAAGATACATGTAAACTGGCTCATCGCGAGTTGACTAAAACCAGAGTGCGACAAAAACGACGATACGATCGTGGAGCAAAGAAAAAAACCCTCAAAATAGGTGATCATGTTTTAGTATTGCTGCCAACTTCAAACAATAAGTTGTTACTTCAGTGGAAAGGACCATATTTGGTAGAGCAATGTGTAGCTCTGAATGACTATCAAATCAGAATCCATGATAAAACGAAGACATTTCATGCGAATATGTTAAGATTGTATAACAAACGACCTGATGTAACCAAAGCAGAGTATGCTGCTACCGCGATAATCGAATGTGGTGAAGATGTTGAAGATGATAATCTCTTAGACTTACCGAATGTAAAAGGAAAAGAGAATTATAGAAATTTGTTCCTAATTTTGCAGCAATTGCAGTCCCTTTGACGGACTTGACACGAAAAGGTCAGCCAAATCGAGTGAAATGGGAAGAGGCTCATGAGAAATCGTTTCTTACTTTGAAAATGATGTTAACGAAACAACCGGTGTTACGTATGCCAGATTTTTCTAAGACTTTCTGGTTACAGACAGATGCGTCAGATAGTGGCATTGGTGCCGCCCTTTTGCAGAGCTACTCGGATGGAAAGTTTCCCATAGCTTATGCCAGTAAGAAACTCATTGACCGTGAAAAGAATTATTCCGTCATAGAACGCGAATGTTTGGCCTTGGTGTGGGCCATTAAACGTTTTCAAACTTACCTATATGGAAAGGAGTTTGTCTTAGAAACTGATCATCAACCCTTGGTGTACATTGACAAATGCAAAGTCTCTAATAGTCGTATTATGAGATGGGCGATGTTTCTCCGGAACTACAAAGTTCAGATTCGTGCTATTAAGGGCAAAGACAATGTTATCGCTGATTATCTTAGTCGTATTCAGGAATAGATGTCTTGTGGGCGTAATATGTGTACATAGTATTGGAAACCTGTTGTTGGTAAAATATGCCGTGATATTTTCTTAAGAGGGGAGTATTGTCACGGATTCATGGTTTTTTGAGTTATGGTTTTGAGTTATCGATGTCAGTTTCATCTGTGTGGAGGAGTGCCACAGTTGGCCGAGTAATTAAGTTGTGTGAGCGTTCTAGATGTCAGCATCTGGGAAGGTCTAATTGCGTGACTGTGTACGAGTTAATTTTAGTGTCTTTGGTTAATTGCAGTAGAGATGGGAGTGGCAGTAGCCGGTATATATAGAACCGCAGTATAGAGCTAAACAGAGACAGATGACAGATGAGGTTACTGTGGTGAGGCTGTGTGCCATAGCGTTGTTAGGCTGTGTGCCATAGCGTTCTTAGGCTGTGTGCCAGCGCTTTGTTAGGCTGTGTGCCAGCGCTTTGTTAGGCTGTGTGCCAGCGCTTTGTTAGGCTGTGTGCCATGATATTGTGAGGCTGTGTGCCATGATATTGTGAGGCTGTGTGCCATGATATTGTGAGGCTGTGTGCCATGATATTGTGAGGCTGTGTGCCAGGTATTGTATATTGTGCGGCTGTGTGCCAAGGTGACAAGCTGAGAAGATGTTGTGAGAGCTGGGTGCCAGATATGTTAACGGAAATGGTGAATGTTCACGTAAGTGTCTCAAGTGTACTTATTTGTCTATATTTCATAAGTTCAAACATGTATTGCCACTAACGTATATGTATATACCTTGCCCAATAATTATGACTTGTTTATATTTAATTATAGCTGTGAATGCTGAGAGAAGCGGACTTGTACGAAAGAATTCTAGCTGCCATGTATGACGAAAACGAGAAAGAAAGAGGACAGAAAGAAGAGTTTTATTGTATCATGTAAATACAATCTTTCGCCCTCAATTTTGTCCATTGTTGATACGTTATAAATTACCCCTAGACGAACGTGACAATCACACTCTAAATTGTCAGAATTTAACTATAAGATTTTGCACAATATTTTAACTTGTAACTACAATCTGAAGAAAATGAAACTAAGAGAAAATGACTATTGTCCTTACTGTCGCGTTTCTCATACCATACCTCACATGTTATTCTGGTGTGATTCAATCATTAACATTTGGAAAGTTGTTTCATTCGTAATGTGTTGAACTGTCACACCAGCCGACATCGTAACTGGTTGCAACAGCTATATAGATAACTTTGGAATAACTGTATGCAGCTATATAAGATACAAAATCTACCTGATACTTAACCAAAGAGAAACTAGATTTGTTCACTCCGATATCAATAAATTATTTCTGGCTGAATTAAAAAAAAAATTAACATATACAGGGTAACCAGGGTAACAAAAATTAAAAATATATGTAACTGGCTTGAGAAACTAAATATTGCATTGACGTAAACAATGTCTTTTCTTTCTCCATCATGTTTTATTAACTAATACACATCCTCGGTCACAATCACACAGCCGATTCGAGCATGTCGGGCTCACAACATCCAGTGTCGGATCGAATCGATAACCAGGGAGTCAATACAACCACCGCTTTGCGCGTTCAAAAGATTCTATCGGGCTCGTAACTGCCTGCGGTGAGCTCATTAGATTATAGAAACATGAAATCTACAAATCCCCACCGAACCTCCACATAACGCGTGTCCTTGTAATGTTTTTGCGGCTTCACCTTACAACACCGTAGGCTGGGAACCGGCCTAGAGCTGCTCGCAGCATGCTAGGCCGGTAACTAGTAATTTTTAAGCCTCCGTGATTGGTCGAGCGCCAGTTGTCGTGCAGATGCTATGGCAAGCCAAAATGAATTTTCATATCTTCAAGAAATTAACCGTAAAATTGTTGTGTGCACGTCTTTACCTGAGTTGGACATATGTCCTATTATTTAAAAACATATTACAATGTGAAGTAAATGGGATAATAATTTGGATTTCACATAGCATATGAAACATAGAGATTAGGAATAGAGAGACATTGAATTTGTTTGCCCTGAAGGAGGATATTTTGGCAAATATTATACGAAGCTGATGTCGTCCTCGTCGTCATTACTGCTTATAATTGTGTTGACGAAACGGAAACATTGCCTATATTCCGTGATAATTCAGCGGCTAAACGACAAATTATGTCGAGTTGTGCATTTGGTGGTAAAAGCATGAATGTCCTTAATATCCTTGTATTTAAATTTAGCTAATTTCAAGTCGACTTTACCCCTGGCGACTTTGGACGGGCAAAACTAGCCAAAAAAAGCTCAATATCTCGCAAATCGACAATCGAACTAATATTTTATGTTTATGCATAGGTTTTCGGGGTCGCTGAATTAAACAGAAGATATTTGTGTGTATCTAGGTGTAACGCATCCTCTAGTTCCACGATGGTGGACAAAGGCCAGCAAACATGCTCAATATCTTAAAAACTAAGAGGTGCAGGGTACTTATATAGGGAAATGGCTCATGCGTTGTTCTTGAATATCCAGTGAGGACTTATTTTACCTTTGCTTACACAAAAACCTATGGACAGACATCAAAATAACAGTTCTATCCTTTTTATTGTGAGTCCAAGATATCGCTTATAATTGGTGACATTGTCCATCATTTAAATCTGACTCGACACTTAAATAAATTTGATTAGACATGAATTTCTAACATGTGAGGCAAATTTCATCCTTTTACCACAAAATGACATGACATCCTGTAGTACAATTCGGTAATACTCCATGTGTTTAATGGTCAGCTAGAAAAGATCTAAAACACACGTTCATTATTGAAATGTAGTATTGCAAAGGAGGAAAGACGGGCGCGCACGCACGTACAAACGTATGTAACTGTTTTCTTTCTTTTTCATAATTTAAAACACGTGGTAAGCCGTCTGACACCTACCCGCAATCTCGAACTTGATCATGTTAATACTGTCTCCTCTCCGCAAGGTCTCACGATCAGTTGCATTCATCAGTCGATTAAATTTCACTTTGGCTTTCCATAGACCCCCGTCTTATAAGTCAGTATATGTCGTAATTGGATATTTCCTTAGATAAATTTTACAATGCGAGGTTTCGTGAAGGTATATAGAAACACTTATGTGATGCAGTATGTGAACATCAGTTATGTTTTTTAAATTTGGTGTTTTGGTAACACTCTGATATTGCGTTCTGTTTCTTATCACCTGGTTTCGCCGGCGGCGTGTTACCACTACTGGTTCTTCTTCGTTTCTCGTTTTTCTTTCCTCCCATAATCCACTTTGAGACGGCCCCTTTCACTGCCGGGCCTCTCACTCGGCCTTGTTATGTCGACAACTTTACCACACGGCAATAATAAAGTTGATTTTCAATAGTTCTCGACGTTTTCATTCCATTGTAATCTATGTTACTTTAGCTTACTTCTGGTGCATTATTGGGCGTGGGCTTCAACAGAAATCTCTTCAAAAGGCTTGCCACGAGGAATCTTACGTCCTACCCGCCTCGGTCATTCAATTATTCGCTCGTAGACCTGGTTCACAGGGAAAACCGAATAAACCGAGCTGATATGTGGCATGGAACTGCGACATAGAGCGGGTCAACGGAAAATATATCCCTTCCGAGCGCATTTTGCCGGTAAACACCCCTTCCGAACGGATGTTGTCGGTAAAACGCCCATTTCGAGCGGAAATGTGCACGTAAAATGCCCCTTTCTCAGAGGATGTTCGACGTAAAACGCCCCTTCCGGGCGGATTTTCGACGTGAAAACGGGAGGGCTTTAGCGCGCCCCTCCCCCCAACTTGGCAATGTGTTAAGTACCCCCTCCCCCCAGGGGTATTACTTGTAGCAAGGTAATTTGCGGATGATAATAATAATAGACTGAGTAAGATCAAAACTGATTAATATTATGTGCATGTGTTCAATTTGAAGTCACTTAATTATAAGCCAGGATGGCTGGGGGAGCTGTATATTTCTGTTACTTGCATTGCTTGTATGCTGTATTCTTGAACCCACAGGAGACTATAATAAACAAAATAGCTATCTATCGATCTATCTTTAGAACTGGAAACCTGCATAGAACACAGAAGTGAATCCTGGCAAACATGTGTTTAATAGAGTCCCAGTATTTTTGACAAACGTCTGCATACAGTTAATTTCAGAATTCCTCTGGCTACAGTTTGAACGCGTTCGGGAAATACCCCTCCTTGAAGTAGAGATCAATAACATGAATCGAAGGAGTTGCTATGACGTAAATCTACGATATTCGTCATATAGTCTGTCGAGTTTGCCCGCAAAACGCAACATTTTGTCATATAACTTTACCCATCGATAGGTATCCGCACGCGCTCAGCCGTGTCGCCTTTTAGGCCCATTGTGTGTGGTGAAGTATCAAATCCGTGTGTGTGCGTGTGTATTGACGGGGGAGGGGACGCCACAGATATCGATCACAGTCAAGTGGCCAAAGTCAAGGTCACAGCAAGGTTAATGTCATCCGAAGGGTTAAATCGGGATCTGAGGGGTCGAATCGGATCCTATGGGTGCACTCTGGCTCTGACGGGGTCCAATGTGAATCTAAAGATGAATTCTGGATTTGATCGGTTAATCGGGATCAAATCCCGATCCGAGTGGTCAAATCTGGATCTGAGTGGCCAAATCGGGATCTCAGGGGTGAATCTGGATCTGAAGGGCCAGATCTGGATCTCTCAGAGATCAATCTGGATCTAAAGGGTCGGGATATGAGTGATGAACCTGAATGCTAGTGATCAATCCGGATCCTTGAGGTTTAATCCGGATCCTAGAGACCAATCAGTATCATATGCGACACATCGGGATCTGAGGGGTCAATCCGGATCCTAGGGGTCAAATCGGGATCTGAAGGGCCAAATCAGGATCAGAGGGTCCAATCCGGTGTGTATGTGTGTGCTCCGCCTCTGTAGGTCGCCAAACATAACATTTCCGTCATCATCCTTCACCCTGCTCAGGGGGCCAGCGCGACAGCTCAGTGGGCTAGACCAATCCTTCTCTCTGTGGGTGACGATGTTAATGCAGCGAGACGTTATGACTAATAACGTACATTACGTGGAGAGTTCTGCATCGGTCATAAGGCGTCATTCGCTTTATAGTATGTACCCGCTTATATTACATAACGATACGCTATACGAATAGATAAGCTCATTCAGTCTTAATCACAAATGCCGCGCTGACATTCGAAATATTTAATCTACAAAAAAGCTGCAAATCCAGTCACACGCAGACGGACTGATTCGAACCAGGTTAGCTTCTAGAGATCTAATGCCCAAGTACGAGGTATTTAGAGTAGGCCTACTGGATTTAATGTCATTCCTTCCTCTCTAAGCTATGATTGGAGGGAAATTTGCGCAAAACCCAAACTGACGTGCTTTACACTACGATTATCCTCGTCCTTGCTCATTCGTTTGGATGAAATCGACAAAAACAGTAACCACTTAACCATGAATTAAATGAACCCCCTCGACAACACAAGCATCTATATGTGCAACATTGAAGCTCACATACCAATCATTTTTAAATGGCGCTCACATACAATGCTCACTAAAATTAACAGGTCGGATAGTTGCTCACATAGCTCATGTCATAATAGACCAATTCACACTCCGACACTAAGCCCCGCCCACACTTTTGTTCTTTTGTATGACAATCATAACTGATGGCAGGTACAAGTGAAAAGTACTCATCTCTGAAACTGACAACAAAATATAATAATGCTGCTTTCTGTGTCCGACTTATTTGTCCGACCTAACGCACGTGCAAGACCTGTTTGCACCACATGATTGGATAAAAGCAACAGTGACGTCAGTGAATGGTTGACAGCCTGGATCGGTATATTGCTCAACCCATCGTCACAGGACATGCAAATTTGTTTCTGTAGACAAAGTTAACTTTGAACAAAATAATAGCGTGGCACTAAAGTGATTAAACGCCTTAGAGAAAGGGACGTCACGGTGTCACTGCCACAAAGGCAAAGTTCAATAGTGGATAGGGTTCTACGGACGGCTTATACTTGAACCCCCCTATGAATTCAAAGATGTTATGTTAAACGTCCTGACCCCTCAGATAGTTGGTTGGATATTCAGGACGCTTTAACCACTTTTGGTCATATCGCGTCAATGAGAGAAGGAAGGGAGAGTGGAGCCATGTCCCCGTGGGTAACCCCCTAGTCTTTGCGAAGGACATGGGATCTTCGTCTTGCGACCACACAGACACGGCCACAGCGGGGCTCGAACCATCGATCCACGTGCCGTTCAGAGGACCAGACCACTGAACGCTAGCCCACTGAGCTACCGGGTCGGCCCCTCGAGACCCCTTAGAACTATTCTGTTGAAGTCTGGATCCATAGAAATGATACACTTTTGAAGTCAAGATTAGGTGGAAGGATACACTGTTAAAGTCGCTATCCGTTGGAAAAATACGCCGTTAAAGTCGAGATCCGTCAGGAAGTTATGTTGAGAGTCACTCGATCAGAGCGATGATGACGTCAAAAATATGCTCTGAGATGGACCCGCTAAGCGCGATGATGACGTCAGAAAGTTATATTGAGAGTGACCCGCTCTGAGCGATGATAACGTCAGCAAGATGATGCTCATTGGGGGGGAGGGGGGGGGGGGCGGCGGTGGGGGGGGGGGGGGGATGAGTGTGCCACTTTGAAAATGGCCCTTCATAGAGAGGGTTTGCCGGAAATAAAGAGTAAACCGAGCCGGTCTGCAGGTAGCGGCGATTTCCGAACGGATTTTGGAAGTCAAAGTCAAATACCCCTTCCGAGAGGACTTTGGAAGTGAAATACCCTTCCCGAGCGGATTTTAGCGGTAGTGGAGGGGGGGGGGTGCATTTCCTCGGAATCCAAATCCAGTATTTTGCATTAGGTACCTCCTACTCCCCCGGATCGTTGGTGCAGCTTTCTCCCCTGCACTCGGCGCACACTCCAACCCCAGCTTTCTGCATGTACACCTTCTTGAAGTGCAGTTACCTTTGCCCTTGTTACCATCAGAAGGGCGTCTGGAATACGGTCAACTTAGTTGTTTGAGGTTCCAGCTGACCCTTTCAATGAACCCACCCTCGATGGATCCTAGTTGCACACCAGTGGTACACTCTAGCGCTGTGATGGCGGGCAGCCGCTGATGTGGGTGGGAGTGTATACATTGAACTGCTTGTGGACATCTCATCACAGAATCTTCGGTGACAAAGTGTGTACTAGCCCTCGCTGTATTTCCCTTGGAGATCGTAAATAGATGAGATATGATGTAAATGGCCTTATGTCTTTATGGAAGCATATCAGAACCAGTAGTTTAGTGTCTTCTGAAATCTACGTACTTGGATCTTCAGTCGCACGCACTACAGATGTCTGGATGAGAGTATTGACGTTACCTTGTGCATATGCAGTTTGGGCTCTCGTTGTTCGCAACTTCTGAGACAGTATGGCGACAAACATCTGTTTCTTTGCTTTTGTTAGTCAAAACGTGCTCGTCCTTGGACATAATAAGCCATTCAAGTTGACTTGAGCTCCCACGACACCACCTGAGCATTGAAGGTCCGCGGCCTGCTTAATATCCATCAAACACAATGGTAGATGGATAGAACTTGCTTTTGGGTAGGCACGTCACCCCCTCTGCCTCTGCCCAGATAGCATTGATCAGCCTGTGCTTGTTTCTCGTACGCTGTTACCTGTCCATTCCACGATTGCGGGTCAGCCCTCCAGTCGTTTTTGGTGGTTCTCATCTGTTCTATCACCAGGTCTGATGATAGACTAGCCCAGTAGCGATCACTCCTGCGAACAACATGGAGTCCTGTCATCATGAGGTATGTAAGCACACCAGGATGCTTGTCTGGTGTGCTACCTCCGGAAGCTGAAGCATCGGCTGTACGTAGATGTATGCTGACAGGCTTATTTGAAATGGCTTACTTCCATTTTCTCAGATGCAGATGAGTTTCGGAAGATCAAGGCAGACCTCCCAGATCTGTGTCACCTATTACACACCCAGCATCAGACGCCATAGGAAGCTCTGTTAATTATGTGCTTAACGCATTTGCTACAATCATTAGATTCAGGGCAGCATCCATTAGCAGGTGACCTTGCGCTGCTCTTGCTTTGGTTTTCCCATGCGAACCACTGTGTTGGGAGCATACACGACCTCTGGCAGCATTTGGAAGCCGGATCCAGACATTAGGTGACCGATACAGCCAAGAAAGCTCATTCGTCCATTATCGACAAATAAGTACTGCCCTGGATATTTTCCTAGACAGACGGCCAGCATCATGTCTGACCACCCGGACCTCTGTGAGCAAACTTCTGGGCTTGGTCGGCGCAGCTCTGGTCAACTGAATCGTGTAACTCGTAGGCGAGGGGCAACATTCTTTTCATTGAACAGCTTCCAGAGAAGCAGTCTGAGCCTGTTTGCATGTACACAAGTGCATGGACATAGTAAATAGCGACTAGGCACTACCGACATACTCACACAACGATCACCCCGTGACTATCTCAACAAAAATAAATTATGTTGCAATTAGTTCCAGGTCCACCCCATGTGGTGGTAGAATGACCGGACTATACGTGCACTAAAACTTACAGTACACGTAAAAAATCCTCACGAAATCGGTGGTTAACATTGTGAAGATATGCCAAATTTTCAAATTACAATTTAAAAATGTTCCCCCCGCCTAGATTTCTTTTGACTTTTTTCTGTTGTACTAGGTAATGTGTAGATACTATCCCAGCAAAAAGAAATTATGTTGCAATTTGTTCCTGGTCCATGCACAGAATGACTAGACTACAACGCCGAAGTGGAGTCCGTACGTGGCGAAGGACTGGTTTCGCTGCGCGGCCGACAGGGATGGGGGGCGCAGACGGAGGGACATGCACAGGGCGGATCGTGCGCAGCAGGCAGGACAACTAGTTCAAAACTGCCATGGGTCAATAAAGTCCAGCTGACGTACATCTAAGTTGTTGTTGCTTTGTTAGTTATTTCATTTCATGAAACCCAACTATGTTTGATCGATCCTACTGCCTGTAGATTCAGCTGTCACGATGTCAAAAGCTGTAGAGTAGTAATTTATATAATTGGAGGCACGCCAATTAAGGTCCTGCGTCATGCCGATGATTGTCGGAGGGCCGATGACGATTCTGGGTAAGTAGTGTCTTAGAGTTCGTCGGTAGTAATGCAGGCCTGTGTGCAATACGACAATTACCGAATATGGCCAAGTTGATTAAAGATATACAGAACTATTTTGCCAATACCAGTGTGCAAGACACTTTGGAGAATTTCTTAACTTCTTGTAAAAATACAAATAAAGAAAAAGGTGATCTAAGTGAAATATCACAGAAAGTGACTGTTGCCGCATGTATGTATATAGACTGCATACATAGACTATATACTACATCTATACAACAATCGGCCAATGCCGGAAGGTCATGCGAGTCACACCAATTACACCTGGGAATTCCGAAGCCGCTACTGCGATTGCAGTATCCGATAAATCTGACATGTTCGCTATTCGAAATCAATTCGGGTGTAACATATTGTCTCGGATTAACGGAAAACGCTTAGCTGACACTGGCTCTTCCATTAAGGAAATGTGATGATGGAAACCGTTCAGCAAGGACTGACATAAAATGTATACCGATGGGCTCACGATGCTTTCGTCAAATAGTCCCTCTGACAGGCCGTCCAATGCGGAAAAGCAGGCAGGTATAGTTCTTTGCTTTTTCTGCTCTGTTTTCGGGGAAGGAGTACCAGCGCTCCGCTTACGCCGTTTCTTCACCATGCCACATCACCTTTGAGACTGTCAATCTTGTAAATCACAATTAGTATCTTATCTACAGAATGAGTTAATGAATACATTTGCATCAACTATTTAATTGTATCAGATAAAAGAAGATGACTGAATTAAGTGCGCCCCCCCCCAATTAATATACTATAAATAAAAACAAAATACACTGCTATTTTTTTAAATAGTAAAAGTATATCACCTGTGCTATATATATATACATATATACTAGATATGATTATAATTAAGATATCTGATAATAATTTTAAATGTAAATAAATATTCATACATTCATATAAGTTTTGTCATTATTGCTTTTTCAAAAAAGCTTCAAAAGGGCAAAGTTCAAATACTAATTATTAGAAATATTTTAGCGGTGATTAATAGTCTGGAACGGTCTATTATTACAAATAAAATAACGCGGGGTCACAGTTCAAGGCACTTTACTCCTTTGACTTCGATTAAACTCGAACACAATATCTGATTAATAAAAAATTATTGCTAAATTTTACGGGGGGCAGAGGGACTATGGCGTAGCCGCTCGTCCGGGAGATCGAGTACATTGTTGAAGGTCGAATGGTAATTAGTAAGTCATGAAACGAACCATAGAGCCAGAGGAAATATCGACTGAGGTATGTAGTTGTCTGCGTCAGTTGCGCACGGCACGAGTGGCAGGTATAAAACGTATTTCATGGCTTTAAATGGTAGCAAAATGCTATCAGCTATTGTTCATCGATTTCCGCTAAACTTTGATAGGCCATTGGTATTTATTTTATGTCAGCCCTTCCTGGACGGTCTTCATCATCATATTTCTTTAATGGAACTTTAATGAACTCCGGCCCGACCGCAATGCCGCGTCCCCCCAGCATATTTCTTGTGTTTCCCCGCAGCCAACGCAAGCACGGACCTTTCTGTCAAAGTATAAGACCAACGCAAAGCGAGTGGCCCCGCATTAGTGATCCGACTTAGCGTACTGTTCGGGTCTCTTTTCTTATCTAAATCGTATCCACTTAGATGCGTGGTAATGTGCAACACCAAGCTCGGTACCTATTGTGCCGTCACTGTTGTCACGGTCTTAACCACCGCCGCCTACATATTTGGCGCATTTACCGAACAAATAACGCACTTGGGTCCAGACCTTCTTGAGATTCTACGTCTTGATCCAAAGCATCCTCTTGAGTCTGGAAAGCCGGACTCAGATGGACAACCACGTCCGGTTATCCAGGAAAGCAGCATCAGGAACTATCACGTGATCCAGTCGATACCTTTCGATGCGGATACGAAGGGAGTCAACAACGACGTGACGAGAGTGATCAACATGCCGGTCAGAGGGATAAACACGACACAGGACATGAAAACAATAATGATTTGGAATCCTAAGTTTGCCACCCCTAAAGATATGAAAGTTTGCCCCCAGTGGGCACAAAGGTGCAGCGTTACGACCGACCGGGGTATGGCGACGAAGGCAGACGCTGTCGTCTTGAACACGAGGAATTTGGGACTCATGAGAGATACAGAAGGGTTTCCTTATCACACGCATTCCAAACAGATCTTGGTTTTCTACAACGTCGAGGCGGCAATAGGCATGAGGGATGTCTTGATACCCTATAATGATGTCTTCAACCTGACAATGATCTTTAGACTGGACTCGGACATTCCGGTCAGATACGTGACCCTATGGCCGCGACCTTCATCAGATCCATACGTACCACCAACGGCCGCTCAAATGGCGGAAAAGAAAAAGAATATCATGTGGATCATTTCTCACTGCATCAAGATTGGCTCTAACCGATGGCCGTATGTCCTAGAATTGTCCAAGTATATAGATGTTGATATCTATGGGGGTTGCGGCAAGTCGGGGTGCCCCTACGGGAATCGTGGTACAGACATATGCATGACCAAAGCTGAACAGCATTACAAATTTTACTTGGCATTAGAAAACAGTGACTGTAGAGACTATGTGACTGAGAAGCTGTACAAAGCTTTGGCTCGCAATGTCATTCCCGTTGTCCATGGCGGACTGGACTATGACCGAGAACTACCCCCCAAGTCAGTGATAAAACTGGTCGACTTTCAGTCACCCAAACATCTGGCTGACTATCTCCACTTCCTGAGCGAGAACGACGAGGAATATTTGAAGTACTTTGAGTGGAAGCGTTTGTATATTCCTAGAGATATTGGCGTGGCAAGACGCTCAGCACTGTGCCATCTGTGTCAGATCCTACATGACGACGATTATCCTTACAAGACAAGATTAGACGTCCACAACTGGTGGGTGACACAGTCTAACACTACCACGGTCGAGGAACAGGCCAAACAGTTAGGACTGCGCATTGACGAAACGTCAGTGGAATGACACAGATTTACCTCGAAGTCGTAACAACCGGGAAATTCTGAATTAATTTTATGTATCCGTGAATTGTTATTTAGTACGTAAGGAAACGATCAACCGTAAGTCAACCATTCAGAGGCCGGCTGTTGGCTGGCGGCAAGACGTTCTACCCAGTCATTCGGACAACGGATGCCGACGAGACTGCCTCCTCCTCTCCACTGCCTGCGTTATAATACGTGCTGATTGAATTTCACATTAATCACTACGCAATGAATTATTAAATTGACATGTATCAGCGGCGGATCCAGGAATGTGTGAAAGGGGGGGGGGGGGGGGCGCCAGACAACGTGTGGGATTATTTTACATAAACAACTAAATTTTTCTTTATAAATTCCGACTTTAACAGTGCTTATCTCGTTTCTGGAAGGGGAGAGGGAGTGGGGGTTGCCAAGACTCAAGGTTCAAGACTCAAGGAGGACTCCAACAGTCTACAGGTCGCTCAGCCGTACTTTATGGCGGAGAGACAACAAACCCTATTTGTGACGGAACCTTGGGGAATAGTAAGCTGTCGGATAAGGATATATGAGTTAAACATACATGGACACTGTGGAGTGTGTCAGAAACTGGGCATACTTCATCAACAAAAGGAAAACGGCGGCGGAACAGTTCTTCTGATTGTAGCACTCAGGCGACGCCATTACGCAGACGTCGAACCCACAGCGTGGAAGGCCGAAACGTGCAAGGCACATTAGAAAAGTGGCTGACCAACGGTCACGGCTCGGTGAGGCCACGCTCTGCTAGCGAGAGTGACGGATCGACGGAGTGTACAACGGACAAGTGTTCTGACAGGTACGAAGTCACAGCTGTTAGCCCGCAAGGCGCTGAAACAATGGTAGGAAATAAAGTCACTGCTGTTGGAATTAAAAGCAGATCAGGCAAAACTGCGCCAGTCGCTGGAACAGAGAATCTCTACTGTGGAAAGCCAATTGAATGTGAGATTGACGAAGGATTTTAAGAATCTTCGAGACTTTGTTGATCTGGAACTTGCCCAAGTCTATAAAAAAATAGATACGTTTGAAAAGAGGCTGAAGGCGATAGAAGCAACGGCGTCACCCGCGCCATTTGATCCAGACTACAGCGTAAATTGCAGTGAACCTGAAAGAGGAGCCCGGGGAGAATCTACAAGTCAAATTTGAAGAGTTAATTCGCAACGGTCTTGGTCTGAGAGACATTGGAGCGCAGCGAATAGCGAGACTGCCCTCTAGAAACAATAAACCGGGTGCCGTTAAAATAGAATTTACCACAACCGACGATAAAATTGCAGTCCTACGTGCGAAGACAAATCTCAGGGACGATAATCAGTACAGGCGAGTCTTTTCTCAGGAGGTGTATGGACCATACAGAGCGCTTAGTTCTTTTGAACTTTGCTGAAATCCTCAAGGAAATGCCGAACGGACATAAGTACAGAATAAGCGGTAGCGGCCGGGTGGCGACGAAAGACAGCGGCGGAGGAACAAGAATGAGGCGTCTGCTATCGCATCCTCTGGGCCAGACTCTGAAGAGAACACGTAGGATGGCGCCCCGCACCCACCCTCGACTCTGACGGTGTCCACCTGGAACATCAACGGATTCACTGAGTTAAACAAACTGTTAAGGCAGTCAGTCATCAAAAGTGCATCGAGTGACATTTTTTGCTTAAATGAAACCCACTTGATAGAAAACTCAAGCATGTTGATACCTGGTTATACTTTCTATGCTAATAACAGAGGTAAAATGCATGTGAAGGCGACTAAGGGCTCCGGTGGAGTCGGAGTACTCGGAAAAGATACACTCTTTGCAGAATTTAAATGTCAGGTAATTCATAAAGCGGAAGATATTCTGGGATTGAGTTAACGCATAGATGTAACGGTTTCCGTTTGGTGTTGTTCGCTTGCTATCTCCCGCCTGAGAACTCTACTTGGGGTAAAGATGCTTCAGCCTTCTGTTCACATCTAATGGCTGATGGCTTTATACAATGAGGCCGATATGATCATGATTTGTGATCTAAATGCGCGAGTTGGTAAGGAGCAAGATGTCATTGGAGGTGTTGATGATGTGCCGACAAGGGAGGTTCTCGACAGTACAAAGAATGGTCATGGTGAATCTTTGCTTGGTTTTCTGCATGACAGTAAATTCTGTATGTTAAATGGGAGGTTACAAACCGTAGATAACAATTATACCTTTGTGTCGACTAGAGGTAAATCCGTGGTTGATTACATCACTGTGCCACATGACTGCCTAGCGGCGTGTAAGGCCTTGAAGGTACAGTTGGTGTCAGACCTTGTCACAAATAATGGTCTCAGTACTTTAGTTACAGACCAGTGTAAACTTTCAGATCACTCCGTTCTTACCACGGAATTTTGGTTTAGAAGCCCAATAGAACCGTCCGAAGAAAGGACCGATCCTCTGTTGTTTGCCAATGTTAAATTATCGGGAGAAAAGAGATATAAGTTAAGAACCATTCCCCCGGCTTTCATGTCTACCGAGAGATGGGGTAGAATAATGATAGAACTGATTGAGAGTAAAAGGTTAATCGAGAACAAGCTGCGATCGACCAGGAGTATGAAAAATTATGCAAAGCAATACTGAGTGAAATGGACGAATATCTCTCATTTTCACAAAATGCAAAAGGCGCTAAGCGCAAATTAAAACACAGTAAACCTTACTGGAGTGATCACTTAACTAGTTTATGGCGCGAGAGGAGTGAGAAAGAAAAATTATATGTAAAGTGTCAACACAAACCAAAAACAAGAAGGCTGAGAGAAAATTTTAAACTTGCTATGAATCGATTTGATAAGTGTCATAAACTTGATTACCAGTTTACTCCATTTGTAATGTCAGTTTCTTAAACTCAGCAGTGACTGTTGAGTTGAGTTGAGCTCAAATCGGTCGATGGTGAGATCGTTCTGGGAGTGGCCATATGCTCAGCAGCCGCTATTGATTAGCTCAGTGCGGTCGATGGTGCGTTTATCATGGGAGTGGCCATCGGTATAAGTACTGCATCCACATCGGAGTGGACAGACTACCTCAGGACAGGCGACGACAGAACATCCGATGTCGTCAAGACGATCCCTACGAGCGCTTCGGAGTTTAGGGCGCTAGGCTGCTACGTCTTTGTAGCTTCTGGACTCTGCCGTTTCCTGTGGGCATTCCAGATCGTGGTAGCGCTATCACCAGTGGACTCTATCACCGCGCCGCCTGGAGACGCCCCTTTGTAGTGGGGTGGTATCTCCGTTCGTCGATGATGACAGTGCCGCGACAGTCCACCAACAGCCATCTAGAAGGTCGACAGCAGTTTTCCTGTTTCCGGTCGGCGTCGGCATAATTGGAGTCTGTGATCCACCCAGACACATCACTGCTGCCCAGAAGCAGTCAGGAGAGTGACTATGACTTTGCCCCAAACCATGCTAACCGTGCAAATATAACACCCCATTATATCCAAGGTATACATTGCCAATATTATGTCATATTAAATATTATTATTATTAATGAGCATTGAGACCTTTTTGTTCACGTCGTGACAATTTCTGGAGGTTCCGCCGAGATTGTGTTAAATTGTACGCGACGTGTTGAGTAAAGCGAATGTCTAATGAAACTTACATGCTTGCTTGAAGATTTCAGTAGTTGCACTCTCAGCTGGAATGTGCTCCTGGCCTAACCCGACTTGGCGTGGATATTCAAGCAAGGACTGCGAGGCCAGTAAAGGTAGGCCGTTTCATTACGAGTTGTTTGTCGCCTGGTTATGTGATCCCGCCCCCTTTTGTGCTGTTTTCTTTACATAATGACGTAGCGTCGTTGAGGGTTGTCTGTGTCGTTATTAGCCAGTTACTGGGTATGTTAGTGGGTAGTCTCGGTGGAGCCATCGCTGTCGTTTGCTCCATGTGTTGAGTGTGTGCTATTGGTGCTGAGTGGGTTGCGGATCCGTGTTTTCTGAAACAGAGCGCCATAGCGGTAGTGGTTTGACCCCAATTTGGGTGGATACCAGTATTTTACAGGCATACATGTAAAATTGACACTCAACGGTCCATAGGTGTGTACGTCTGTTATTTGTGACGGATGTAGCTAATCTTTGTATAGGTTAGCGTAGCCCTAGTGGACGTGCACGGGGTTTTGGGTTGCCCAGACCCGTGAATTTGGCCAGCGTTTACAAAAGCTGGGTGGACGTAATCGGAAATCCCCTAGGTGCGATACAGCAAGATGCTGTGTGTAGGTGGTTGCTAACTAGGGTAGATGTGAGCTCTAGTGTTTGCGTTCACGGTACTTCGGTACGAGAGGTAGGCCGCCGTGGTCGGTCCTGCCGAATCCCCATTGGGGCAGTGTGTTCCCTTGCCACGGGAATTGTACAGGTGAAGGCGAGGTTCTCAGTCGTTATATAAGGAGGTTCGTAGGCAATCAAGCCATTTGTGGTTACCTAACTGCCCGGTGCCTAGTCCTATTATATCATGGCAGGAGTTAATCTCGTGGAGGAACGTAAGGCCTTTATAGCCTTGGGCAGAGAGATGGGTCTTGAGGGAGGGGGTTTAAACTCCTTCGTCTCTCAATCGGCGGCGGACGCTAAGGCTGAGCGCGAGGCCGAGAGAGAAAGAGCTGAGCGCGAGGCCGAGAGAGAAAGAGCTGAGCGCGAGGCCGAGAGAGAGAGAGCTAAGGCTGAGCGCGAGGCCGAGAGAGCTAAGGCTGAGCGCGAGGCCGAGAGAGATAAAGCTGAGCGCGATGCCGAGAGAGCTGAGCGCGAAGCTGAAAGGATGAAGGCCGACCGTGAGAGGGCTCACGAATTCGAATTAGAGAAATTGAGGATAGAAAAGGAAGTAAGATTGACCGAATCTAGTCTCAAGATCAAGCAGGAATCTGCAGAAGATTCGGGTCATGGTAACCCGGTCCTTGGGACAGGCAGTCCTGTTTTCCATCTACCCCAGTTTGATGAGGATAAGGACAATTTTGATGCGTTTATCTCACGATTCGAGATGGTAGCAAAGTGTCAAAACGTGCCATCCAATCAGTGGTCCATTTATCTAAGCTCCTTACTAAAAGGAAAAGCTCTTGATACTGTTCATCGCATGAGTGTGAGTGATTCCATGGATTACTTAAAAGTTAAGGATGTCTTAATGAGAAGATTCAGGTTGACCAGAGAAGGGTTCCGACGGAGTTTTCGGTCTAGTAGGCCAGATAAGGGTGAAACACCGGAACAGTTTCTGGCTAGACTGAGTAATCTTTTTGATCGGTGGATTGATCTTTCGAAGATTACGAAATCCTTCGAAGGTCTATATGAATTATTGTTGAAGGAACAGTTCATTGAATGTTGCAATAGGGACTTGATCACTTACATCAAGGAGAAAGATGGTGATTCGGTGAAAGAAGTAGTGAAGTGGGCAGAACGGTATGTGTCCGCTCATGGATTGGCGTCATTCACAGTACCATCGAGGTCTGTGCGCCAAGGTCCAAATGGAGAGGGTCTAGATCAAGGTCAAAGGTCGAAACCTATTCCACTTGATAAGAAACAGCCGGGAAGTGATCGGATAGATCGGTCAACAGGGCCTCAGTTAGGGAAACCCAAGCATTCTAATGCTAACCCATATGTGAAAGGATGCTACAAGTGTGGGGATCCCAAACATTTCATCCGGAATTGTCCAATGAAACTCCATTCCGGCCAAGCCCTCGCTACTCTGGGTCAACCGATTTCTACTCCTCCGTGTGCCAGTGCGGAGATTGAGGGAGAGTGGGTCTGGCGACCTCGCAGTAGGCATTTAAGTAAACCTGAAAAGGAGGTGGAGGATACTGATACTAAGATCAAAGGTGGATTGGGAGCTTGTGTCGAGTTGCCAAGAAAACCCGAAGTGTTGGCATGTCGGCAGGAAACTTGTGAATCGCTAGAACGAGTTTGTGAGTTGGGTATGTCTTGTGACGAAGTCGACTCACTCATAAAGCAGTTGCCTGTTGTATCGGGTCGTTTGTCTGGTGATATCCCGGTGTCGGTACTCAGGGATACAGGCTGTAGTACGTGTGTCGTCAAAGCTGATCTAGTCAATTCGACTCAGTTCACTGGTGAACAACAGACCGTCGTGTTGATGGACGGCACTAGACGAAAGTTTCAGGTCGCAGAAGTTGAAATTGATTCTCCTTATTTGTGTGGGAAAGTCAATGCAATTATGCCGACGCCGACGTGAACAAAAAGGTCTCAATGCTCATTAATAATAATAATATTTAATATGACATAATATTGGCAATGTATACCTTGGATATAATGGGGTGTTATATTTGCACGGTTAGCATGGTTTGGGGCAAAGTCATAGTCACTCTCCTGACTGCTTCTGGGCAGCAGTGATGTGTCTGGGTGGATCACAGACTCCAATTATGCCGACGCCGACCGGAAACAGGAAAACTGCTGTCGACCTTCTAGATGGCTGTTGGTGGACTGTCGCGGCACTGTCATCATCGACGAACGGAGATACCACCCCACTACAAAGGGGCGTCTCCAGGCGGCGCGGTGATAGAGTCCACTGGTGATAGCGCTACCACGATCTGGAATGCCCACAGGAAACGGCAGAGTCCAGAAGCTACAAAGACGTAGCAGCCTAGCGCCCTAAACTCCGAAGCGCTCGTAGGGATCGTCTTGACGACATCGGATGTTCTGTCGTCGCCTGTCCTGAGGTAGTCTGTCCACTCCGATGTGGATGCAGTACTTATACCGATGGCCACTCCCATGATAAACGCACCATCGACCGCACTGAGCTAATCAATAGCGGCTGCTGAGCATATGGCCACTCCCAGAACGATCTCACCATCGACCGATTTGAGCTCAACTCAACTCAACAGTCACTGCTGAGTTTAAGAAACTGACATTACAAATGGAGTAAACTGGTAATCAAGTTTATGACAATTACCCCCCCTTTAAACCATTTACAAGTAATGTATACCTAGTCGGTATAATTAATTAAAATGTTTAACGATAGTATATTCCAAAAGTTCTTGACTACACGCTGTTACATCGACACTTGTGACAAATGAGAAACAAAGTAATCCATACTATCAGTTATTATTAATATCGTAGATATTCAATCACATTTCTTATATTATTTCACATGCAACACCCTCGGCTGAGGAAATCAGCTCCTAAGTTTTCGCGACCTTTTATGGACAGTAGCCGGAAGCGAAACTCTTGTAAGGCTAAGGCCCATCGCATTACTCGTTTGTTAGTCGCCTGTTTCGTGTTTATATACAATAGGGGCTTGTGGTCAGTGTGGATCTCAAATTCTTGCCCATAAAGATAATATTCGAATTTTCGAGTCCCCCACACAATCGCTAAACATTCCTTCTCAATAGCAGAATAGTTACGTTCCCTGGGCAATAGCTTTCTACTAGCATATGCCACTGGGAACTCTGTTCCTTCCACTTCTTGCATCAATACGCTACCCAAACCTACATCTGATGCGTCTACCTTCAATATGAAAGGTCGAGTGAAATCGGGAAGCTTCAACACAGGGGGACACTTGAGAGCTCGCTTTAATTGACAGAAAGCCTCCTCCTGTTTCTCATCCCAGTATATTTTGTTGGAGACACCTTTACGCGTCAGTTCCGTCAACGGAAACGCAATATCCGAGTAGTTCGGGATAAACTCCCGGTAGAACCCGGTCAATCCTAGAAACGAACGAACCTGTTTCTTTGTGGTGGGGCGGCTAACTTCCTGAACTTTACAACAAAGATCATTTTTAGCTTTCATCAAACCCTCACCAATCTCGTATCCTACGAAGTCCAGGGACTCGTATCCTACCTGGCACTTTGATGGCCGAGCCACCAGGTTGGCCTCTCTCAATCTTTTGAGAACCTGCTCAAAGACATCCAAATGGGTCTGCCAATCTTGGGTATGAATGAGGACATCGTCAATAATGCATTCTACATGTGGAATGCCCTTTAACACACGTCTCATCATTCGAGTAAATAGAGCCCCTGCATTGACCAGCCCAAATGGCATGAACCGGAACTGGAATTGGCCGCTAGGGGTTAAGAATGCTGTCTTTGGCTTATCCGATTCCTTCAATGGAACTTGCCAATAGCCCTTCGTCAAGTCTAATTTCGTAAAGAAACGACTAGCACCCGTTGATGCAAAGAGGTCTCGACAGTTCGGCATAGGTGTGGGGTCGAATATAGTGACCTTATTCATCTTCCTGAAATCCACGCAAAACCTATTGGACCCATCTGACTTACGGACAATCACTATGGGATGACCGTAAGCTGAATTTGATTCTTCAATAACTCCAAGCTTCAACATGTTCTCTACCTCCTTGTGGACCGTATCGCGCATCGCGTATGGCACCGGATAGGAACGCGATCGAATCGGTTCCTCCGTAGTTAAGTTTATGGTGCATTCAGCTGCTGTAGTTTTCCGTGGTATGTCGGAAAACACGTCCCGGTAGGACAACAACAGTTTCGTCATTTGACCCTTCTTGACCTCATTCAAATTTGAATTAACCTGGACGTGGCTAACGAATTCTGTCTGCTGTGAGCCTGGGAAATCTATCACACAATCCCCGTACTCGAGATTATCATCGCCTGTATCCTTATCCTCATAGGATGACTCTGCATTCGGCTCCTCCGAAACAGATCCAACTACCTGCAACAAGCCTGCAGGGTGACATTCTTCTATATGACGCGAATAATAACGTTTCAACAAATTAATATGAAACGTTTTCCTGTTCCCATCCATGTCGATTGTGTAATCGTTCTCCCTCTTTATTTCAACAACTTTAAACGGACCTTTCCATCGAATCAGAAGTTTGTTGTGGTCAGTGGGGAGTAACACCAACACATCGTCTCCAACTCGAAGACTTCGGGGCTTTGTTTTGACGTCATAACGCCTTTTGTACTTAGTGGCCATGTTGGATAAAGTTTCCCGTGCTAATTTCCACGTTCTGCTTAATCTATCCTTCAACTCAATTATATACTCATACTCATTGCAAGACTCCGGCTCAACCTTCTCGTTTGTCCACAACTCCCGTAGAATTGCCATGGGGCCGCGAACATTTCTACCATACAGAAGTTCAAATGGGGAAAATCCCAGGCTGGACGTGGGTAACTCCCTAAGAGCAAACATCAGAGCCGGTAGATAACGGTCCCACTGTCGGGGCTGCTCAGCGCACATTCGCCTAAGGACCTTCTTGATTAGACCATTGTACTTCTCTACAAGTCCATTACATATCGGATGATAACGAGTGGTCATTAGATTCTTGATGGAGAGCAATCGAGACACCTGTTTCATCAAATCCGAAACGAACTGAGTCCCCAAGTCAGTCAACACTTCAACAGGAATGCCCACTCGACTGAACACCGTCACCATGGCTTCAGCTACATCGATCGTACAGATAGACTTCAGAGGCACTGCTTCAGCATACCTAGAAGCATAATCAACAATAGTGAGGATATATCTGTGTCCTCGCCCAGACATAGGATGTATCGGACCGACCAGATCCATTGCCACACGTTCAAAGGGAATTCCAATCGACGGCATCTTGCCTAACGGAACCTTAGGCACCCTACCCTTATCGATAGTCTTTTGGCATATATCACAGGAAGCGCAAAATCGGGAAACATCACCCGATATCCCCGGCCAAAAGAACTGCGTGAGCACCCTCTGCAAGGTTTTGGTGACACCAAGGTGTCCTGACAATAGGCCTTCATGTGCTACTCGAAGGATTTTCTCTCTGTAAACCTTAGGGACTACTAGCGTTAACGGTCCAGTCCCCCTTTTGAGATCACTACGATCACGCAACTGCCTACACAACCAACCTTTGTGTACTAACCAAATGTATTTTGTGTCTTTTGTATCATCCATATTTCGTGCTTTTTCCCACAATGGGGTAAGCGATGTGTCCTCCTTCTGAGCCTGGCTCAGATCAGTTGTTTTAACTTCGGGAAGACTAGAAGTTACCTTAAGTTCCTTCAACCCCTTCTCGCTTTGTGATTGGGCTCTCGTGGTGACCGCACAAATATCGCTGTCTGACCCTACAAGGTCACTCTCTATCGAGTCCTCGAGATAACCCTCCTCGCATTGACTCTCCTGCCAAGAGCAGGGTTCATCCTCCGGCTCCAGCTGAAACTTAGCTGCGTTCCTAGGCTGCCAGAGTAAATCGGGATCCCCTGGATCGCGAGCCGTAACGACGTTACCAATCACCACATCACAGATAGGGTTCGGTATGCATAATGCATTGACTTTCCCACACAGAAAGGCGAAGAGACAATACAGCTATGATAAAACGATTGGAAGATATTAATACAGATAACCCGCGAGAATTTTGGAATACCTTAATAACGCTCGGCCCTAGAAAAATGAATGCCGTCTCACTAAAAGTTAAAATGGAAGATGGCCACTATGCTACAGACCCCCATTACTTTTTAGAGAGAGAAACCCTATCTGGTCAGTGGCCAATGAATACGGATATAAACCGCGACATTGAACTTAGTGAGGTACAGCTGGTAACGTCCAGACTGAAGACGCGAAAAGCGGTGGGTGTAGACGGTATCCCTAACGAGGTGGTCAAACACAGTAACATTTTAAAATGTCTGCAAGTGCTGTTTCAGCGATGTTTCACTTTGGTATGGCTCCGACGTTGTGGGCGCGTGCTATAATCAAGCCTATCCCAAAGAGTGCACTGGTGGATCCATGTGTGCCGCTAAAAATTATAGAGCCATAAGCCTTATTTCATGTATAGAACAGGTGTACTCAGCGGTTCTCAGCAGAAGGATCACGCATTACTGTGATGAAGCTGATATTCTTGTAGAAGAGCAAAACGGATTCAGGAGTCATAGGAACTGTCTTGAACATATATACAGACTGAATAGCATCGTTAATGGTCGAAAAACCAGCGGGCTCTCAACATTTGCAGCTTTCATTGACATGGAGAGGGCCTTCAACCGTATAGACCGTAATCTATTATGGCTAAGACTATTACAATATAACATAGATGGCAAGGCTTATTTGGCTGTGCGCTCATTGTATCGTGATACACAAGCATCGATAAGGGTAAATGAATTATGTACACAGTGGTTTAATGTCAATTACGGTGTCCGCCAAGGAGACACCCTTTCACCCACGCCTTTTAATCTATATATCAATGATTTAGCTGTTCAACTGAAAGCACTAGATGGTGGAATTAAGGTTGGCAATGAAACAGTATCTATCCTACTATATGCTGATGACATTGTACTTCTGGCAGAAAGTGAAGACAAGTTACAGCAGATGTTAAGTTTTCATGTGAATGGTGCAAAAAGTGGAAACTAAGCCTTAATATAAATAAGTCAGGTATCGTTCACTTCCGGCCTCGTAGGCGTAGACGAAGCATGTTTGAATTTCATTTCGGGAATCAGAGAATATCGCTTGTCAGTAACTATAAATATCTTGGAGTCATATTTGACGAGCACTTGTTGTTCATTGAGTGCTCTACGGTGCTAGCTGAATCTAGCGGGAGAGCCCTTGGAGGTATTATCGGTCGCTTTCAATCTCTTAAAAACGTAGGTTACGAAACGTTTACTCATCTTTACCACGCAGGAGTTGTACCCATCTCTGACTATGGAGCTGGAGTATGGGGAATGGGTAGACACGCTAAATGTAACTCCATTCATTACAGGGCCATGAGGTATTTTATGGGTGTTCATAAGTTCGCACCCATAGAGGCTATTACTGGCGACATGGGGTGGATGATACCAAAGTACAGACGATATCTATGTATGCTATGGCTATGAAATGTTTTAGTGAAATTACCAGAGTATCGCTTACCGAAAATAATGTTTAATTGGGAATACGGACGAAAAGAAGGAACCTGGTGTGATGACATAGAGTCTATACTAGACAAACTGGGGATGATTAATCTATTTGAAGCTAAGGAGGTATGTAATCTTGGTGTATGTGCTACCCGTCTAACAGACCTGCAGAATATTGAATGGAAAGAAAGCATGCAATCAAAACCTAAGCTTTGAACTTACATAAGATTTAAAAGTCACATCGAACCAGAGCCATATCTCCGGCAATACCTGAGCAGAAGTCAGCGAGCCCTCCTCGCACAATTCAGGTGTGGTATTTTACCGTTGGAAATCGAAACGGGGAGATTTAGAACGAAGAAAGATCAACACTCTAACCGGTACAGAAGGAGGGAAGCGCATGAACGCTTATGTCGGATATGCTCATCCGGGGAGGTGGAAGATGAGGTACACTTTCTTTGCTGGTGTCGGGAGTATAGTAGTCAACGTGAAAACCTGCATTGGAAAGTATCTCATCCTGATTTTATGGCCCGGTCTAACTATGATAAATTGACTCATCTAATACAAAACTACTGGAAGGAGATTTTTTAAGCAATTTTTAAGCAATGCTTGGATGTCCCGGCGTAGTTTGTTATATAACTAAGACATAAAAAAAATTACACTTAAATTTAGTCAAATACTATTATTGTATCGCATTGATTTATTTAATTGAATTGATTTTTTTTCTTTCATTCTATTTCCCTTCGTATTTTTTTGGGGTTTTTTTTTTTCTTTTTTTTTTCTTTTTTCTTTATGTCATTATTATTATATATATATATTTTTTTTTGTTTCTCTTTTTTGGCCGATATGCGGAAGTCCTAACACCATCAATTTCACAGTCACTTGTAAACCCGGTAGGGCTGGGTGAGGGGTTATATTTTGTGTTTAACTGGTTGTTAATATTATCAGTTGTATGCCTCATATGTGACTTAAATAAACAAATTACTTACTTATTACTCTTATATTTATGAACTCCCGTAATAAATTGCATGACTTATAATTATCTGATTAAAAGATAACTGACTATTTAAGGATATGGATGACTGCTGTTCTTAGTTTTTTTGAACACGTTTGTAGATGCTATCATATTGTCGATACCCACAGCTTTCAATTAAATAGAAAGCTACATTACAAATGAGAATCCCAGTGGCTCTCATGAAAGCGACCATACGGAGTTTTAATGAATCTTTAGTCTCCAGACCAAGTATAAATCTGGACATTTTTTACTAATTCATTTTGATTTGATCAACTGATTATTTGCGAATTAGAATAAAGTCCAATTATATATTTAGTGCCAATATATTTAAACATGAATATTGATATATTTCTGATCATGGCGGATGTCCCCTCACCTTCCCTGGCTAAACGATAAGAGCAATCAGCTCAATAGACCGTTCCAGGGGAAAATCTAGCAGGCGCGTGTTTCGGCTAGTTCTAGCTCGCGAGTGGGAACTTATAGCTGCATAATTTTCAACAGTTTATCATAGGTCCACAAAAAACCCAAAATCAACTTTGTACAGATAACAGATAGCCAACCGGCGAACGTCTAATGTCTGTCACAAGGTTGCCCATGGCAAGAAAGCGTCCAAATCCTCGGTTTGCTGCTGTTCTTCAGTGCGGAAATAATGATCGTTCTGGTGTCTATTTTGTCTAGATATGTTACAAATCTGATTCAGGGATATATGTTGTACAGAATACATGACTTGGTTCTAGATGTGTACCAATTATAACTTGTTATAAAGCGATTATATGGACCGTTATACAGTGTCTTTTCAATACGAATCCGAGTGCACTGAAGTGGCCTTGTTGCGTAGCAACCAGGAATGTCGAACGGGGAACCGAACAGATAGGGCTGCTAAACTGTTCTTAAGATCTCTAGTCTTAATATAACTGAATCTAAACTGTTCTTAATCGCTCTAGTCTTAATCTCATATGGGGGTTCTTGCAGAAATTCATTAACAGAAAATTTTAGATATTGCGCAATATAGCGACATAGTGGACAGTGAAATTGGAGAACCAGAATTTATCCAGCCGTCTCCTTATTTTGACAATGAAGAATCGGCAAAGCAAATGGCTGGTACTGATACGTTTGTTGTTATTAGTTTGAAGTGTGCGTCGCTTTCGGCCAAATTTGACGAACTCAAAATATTTGTGGAAGAATTGTGTCATACAGGTGTTGAAATTAGCGCAATATGTATTGAGGAAAGTTGGCTCTCTGCAAACTCCGATCTATCTCAATTTCAGTTAAGCGGGTTTCGCACATTTTCACAAGGTAAAATCTGTAGTGAACATGGTGGTCTATTAATTTATCTGCGAGATGCCTATACCTATAAATATTTATTCCCTCATGATACAACATCTGCATGGGAATGTCAATTTATTGAGGTATCTTGTGATTTTATGAAAAAGAGCGTTATAATTGGTAATATATATAGACCCCCTTGTGAATTGGTAGCAAATTATCACACGTTTACTGAAGAATTTAAAGAAGTTCTCTGTCATCTAGATAATCTCAATGGGGAAGTGATAATAGCTGGTGATTTTAACATCGACCTTCTCAGGATTAATTAGAAAATCGTGACCAGCGACTTTCTTGGAAATGTATTGGCTCGCAGCTTTATTCCCAAAATCACTTTCCCCACAAGACTATCGAGATATAGAGCTACGTTGATTGACCATTTTTTCTGCAAGTTTTCTCCAAAGATGTTGCACTCGAAGGCTGGTATCATTGTCACGGCATTCTCAGACCATATGCAATATTTTATATCTTTTAAGTTTAATCAGGTGAAAGGTACGCAGCCAAAATTGATAGCTATCAGAACGCTTGACAAAGATTCAAAAGCACGATTTATAGAGGAATTGCAATCTGTCGATGTGTGTAATCATATGGACATGGACCCACTTGCCAGCCCAAATGGCAGCTATCGTGTTCTGGAAACATGGCCATTAAAAGCTAAAAATAAATGTCTCCCATTAAAATTGATTAGATTTCAAGCACAAGCAAAACACGTCCATGTGGATTACAAACGGTATATGGAAATCTATTTCCAATTGGGATAAACTCTACAGGCAACTCAAAGCCACCCCGCCTGACTCATTTGAATATGACAGGCAAAAAATTTATTTACGCACTTATAACAGAATAATTAGGCGAAGCATTAGCCTCGCCAAGAAACAATACTTCCAATTGCGCTTTCCAATTAAATGTAAAGGTGAAACAAACCTGGAATGCAATTAAAGATATCTTAAGTAAATGCAAAAGTAAAAACATATTTCCTGACAAATTCACTATCAACGGCCAGTTGGTTGAAAATCGACTATTACTAGCAAATAAGTTTAACTCCTATTTCTCCGATATTGGTCCAAGTACCGTAAAAATGCTAAGCAAGAATTCCGATATGTCATTTAAAAAATACTTAAAAGACCCCCCTATTAATAAGTTTCACTTCAACACTATTAACTGTGACTGTACCGAAAAGATAATTGACGCTCTGGAACATAAATCAAGCTCTGGTCCCGACAACCTTAGTGTAAGATTATTGAAGGAAATAAAATATGAGGTTAGCGAAGCCCTTACCATAATCATAAATCAGTGTCTGTCAACCGGTTTGTTTTTCTAGATAAGTCAAAAATCGCAAAGGTAGTACCAGTTTATAAAAAGGGGCATGAAGGTTTTAATTGAGAATTATCGTCCTATATCTATTCTTCCAGCTTTTTCTGTGGTACTAGAAAAACTTATCGCCGACCAGCTTTATGATTATTTGGTACGAAGCAAATCATTAAATAACAGTCAATATGGGTTTCGCCAACACCATTCAACAGATCTAGCTGTGATGGAACTCAGGGACCGAATATTAATATTAATGGATAAGAAACATATTACTGTTAGTATATTTTTAGATCTGTCCAAGGCGTTTGGCACCATAAATCACAATGTCTTTATATCTAAATTATCTCATTATTGGGTATCCAGTAATTCCCTTGAATTACTAAAAAATTGGGTGACGAATCGTAAGCAGTGTTTAAATCAAAAATACTCAATCTGATATGTCTGGTATAGCAACAGGGAATCCCGAAGGATCTATTCTTGGTCTCCTACTTTTTATTATCTATATAAATGATAGATTCTCATATATTTTATATATGCGGATGATGCCACGCTGTTAAGTACTATGACTACTGTCCCTAATGAGTCCAGCCTCGTAATAAATTGTGAATTGGTTAAAATTAGTGAGTGGCTTTATGCAAACAAACTTGCCATGAACACGGCACAATTCAAGTTCATGATCTTTCATACACAACAAAAATCTGTTAATGTTGCCTCTTGGTTTATAAACAATACGCAAATAGAGTGCGTTGACAGTTTTGATATGCTTGGTATCGTCACAAACACATGAAATGGAATAAACATGTTGATAAGATTGCGAATAAAATCTCTAAAGTTACTGGGATTCTAAATAAATTGAAATGGACCCCTCCTCGGCATATTTTACGCACAATTTATAACACCCTAATATCACCCCATCTAAATTATGGCATCTTAATATGGGGGTATAAGGCTGAACGTATCTCCAGACTGCAGAAAAGGGCTGTCAGAAATAATAATTTAACGCCCACACAGAACCGATATTTAAAGAAGTAAAATTGTTAAAGTTGGATGATATGCGCATATTGCAAACCCTAAAGTTTTATTACAAGCTCAAGCATGATACATTACCATTTTACTTCTCACAGTTTTCGATTGTTCATAGCCATCAAATTCATCACCACAATACGAGACTTTTCCAGATATTACGAATTCAATACATCGAACACCTACAATAGTTGCCTCCTTACTCAAAAATGTCAATTTATCTAAAAATCCACATAAAGCCTTCACCTGCTTATAATTAGCGTGATCAACAATAACACCGGAATCTGCATCTACGTCACATGGCGCGAAAATGACGGCTTTGATCGTTCAGAGTGGATGTCCCTGTTTGGTCAGATTTCGTGACTAATACGTGACAAACTGAGCCATATATTTTGCATAGCCACCCAGATTGCTTCAATATTTAGTCTCTTATGGATTTCTGATATTAAGGTTCACGAAATAATTCACCCAGAGGCTGGCTTTTGAACGATGTATAAGTACATCCGCAACTCTGTTTTTTCTACTTCAGCCGACGAGACCGAAAAATAAAAGGAACATTATACAATCCAAACAAATGTTACCAACTATAACATTAATTTGTATTAACTGTATGAAGACAGCTGTTACAAAAAATGATAATATGCATTACGTACAACACTAACCCACAACATCAGTAAGAAGGTAAAAGCAACGGGATTTTGAGTCTGATATATTGTTGCGAAATTCTACTGCGATATCCCAGAAATTTGCGAACTGGGTCAACCGTCATAAATGCATGCAAATGCGCGACATCGAATCCCACGGCGGTTATTGCCAGGCGGAAAATGAAAAGCCATATAGATAAGATCTCCAGGAAAAGACAACAGCACAACCATTACCCTGTTCAAGCAGAGAAAGAGCGCGAGCACATGCAGAATCCGGGGGCAGAAAAAGGGGCATTCTGGGGGTCTATTACGACGTTACCTTTCAAAAGAGAAATTCTGTTCTCACGGTTGTCTGAACAATTACATTGCCTTGAAGATATCAACTTTGCCAACTTTATACATTACATATAATTTCACAAGTTTGGAATATAAAATTAAACATCATACACCTTAGAAGTATATACATGTATCATGGTATTTTACTTGAAATTTACTGTACCATGTCCACAAAATATAGAATTGTCAGTACTATAATTATAAAATACTGAAGGAATTTAATTTAATTACATGTGCTAACATAAACCATATATCCTAAAGCCCTGGCAACTAATACGATTGACGGGCCCCATGAAATATGTTTGAACTCATCAAATACTGTAGGCCTGGTGACGGGCTACAATAGCGGGCGGGTGAGGTGGGAAATATCGGACCGCTGCCGTGACGACATTATCAGCTGCAATACGCTACCTCTATGACTGGGCCAGTGGTTAGTGTTCAATTGATGACTACTCCGTTATCAGATTAATAAACAACATGTCCTTCTGGGGATAAAATTCGTTGGTTTCATAGTTTCAACAAAAAGTCATTCATCGTTGGTCTTGGCTTTCCCTTTAATCGAATTAAAGACGAACCGTGTCTCTATCTGATGATGGTAGGTTGGTTATGCAGGACGCATTAAAGTGTTCGTGCCACGATTTTAGCTCAGAGTTAACTTTATTTATCGAAAATAAACAAATAACAATTTGTTTTAATGGGAGTTTACATTTTTTATTCCACGATATCACAATAAACGCGTTCGTCAAAGTAGAACAAGTGAGGTCCGGCGGGTTTATTTCTCGGAGCATTGCCTGAGCGTTAGTTAGAAATTCCCCAATGATGTCACAAGATTGACAGGTGAGCTTTGATGCTCTGCGTAGGCATCTGTTGTCGAGGGCGTGTATCATTCTCATGGCTGAGTGCTTTTCGTTGAGTTCAAGCCAGTGAGCAGAGCGACCACTTTTGGTCATATCGCATCAATGGTAAAAGGAAGGGAGAGTGGAGCCATGTCCATTTCCACAAAACAGTCATGGCCACAGCAGGGCTCAAACCACCGATCCGCGTGCCCGTTAAGCTCTCAGGTGGACAGAATTCTCAATGCGAGCGCTCCAGCCCACTGAGCTATCGCGCCGGGCCCTCGGCCGGGAGATCGAGTACATTGTTGAAGGTCGAATGGTAATTAGTAAGTCATGAAACGAACCATAGAGCCAGAGGAAATATCGACTGAGGTATTTAGTTGTCTGCGTCAGTTGCACACGGCATGAGTGGCAGGATAACACTTATTTTATGGCTTCATATAGATCCTGCGCGCAACGTTACCTAGCCTAATTACAGTTATAGAACTGGTGGGATAACGGGGAAGTTGATAAGCTGACCTATAGATTGTGTTACGTCGCTTGACGACCAGACTACTACTGCATCATTCCTGGGAGATTAATGCCACGTACAGGTTTGCTCGCCCAGCGGCGCAGATCAATTGCTTACGCCGTGGGGCTGAACTCCACACGCTACTGAGTGATTCAAAGTCAAGTCCAGCGTTTGATACGCATACTCATTTATTCTCGACTCTGGCTATGTATGTACTTCATGTATGCTATGGTTGCTTGTATGCATGTTACGTATGTATGATTCAAACTGCAATAAAAACAAGAACTCAGTGGGACACTGATGATGACAAAAATCGACTTTGTTTCAAAACGCGTGTCTTGTAAAAAATGGCGACGCTACGAGTCGTCAGGGCCAATTTCGGCTAAAGGGCCTTTTGGGGGCAATTTTGGCTAAATACTGCCTTCGACAGGCAGTGTGGGCACTGCAGGCGTAGCTTAAATGAACAACCTGTTTTAAGCCAAGAGCGCTTCTCGTGAAGCAATATTAACGGTACCTTCGTACCTTTTATATATTATGTCTTCGTGACTTCACATGGCGTCATTTGACGATCATGACAATATTCGCGATGGCTTCCATTTTGTTAAATATACCTACTTATGAACTCATGTGTAAACTCGTAAACTTATGGGTGATGGTAGCTATTGCCAAATTAGCTGAACATCAAGCAGGCCTAACCTTTCGTAGGAGCACGTTAGCTATGACGTTGAAGCACACTTAGCCCCCTCGCCATAGGTGTCTCTGAAGACGACGCGTAACGTCTGAACTGTAGGCGGAGCTTAAATGAACATCCAGTTTGAAGCCAAGAGCGTTTTTCTTGAAGCAATATTAACTGTAGTTTCGTACCTTTTATTTATTATGTCTTCGTGAACATCAAGCAGGCGCTTCGTTGACGATGACGTTGACGCACACTTAGCCCCCTCGTCATATGGCGTCTCTGAAGACGACGTTTACCATCAAATACACCAGGAGTCGGCATACCGTATAATAGCTGATAGACCCGCGCATATACGAAACAATCGTGCATGTTGTGGTAAAAGCATGAATTTGGCACACATGTTCGAAATTCATGGCTAATCAAATTGAGCCATAGTGTCAAATCAGATTTGACACCTGACGACCATGGCGGCCATTCCCATAGTATCTTGTAAACTGACAAGGATAAAACTGTTATTTTGATGTCTATCCATAGCTCTTCAGTTTCAAAATATGCCATATAAATCATTATGGATGACTTGTTTATCTGTAGCCTAAAGCCTGTATCTATAGCATAAACCTTCTCACTCAGAAGGTTGTGCCTTGTCGCCAGGGAGTTTCTCCAATTGGCTGGGATGGCGTTCTACGGGTCACCCCATGACATTTACTCGTGGTGATGGCGGACGCGGATGATTCTCAAAGAGAGAGAAAGTCTTTCATGTTTCCGGTGCGAACTCGACACGCAATGAAAGCCTTTGAAAAGAGATGGCTCTCCATCCTGAACACGTACACGCAGGAATGTTTTTTGTTAATTGTCATGCCCAGCGCCTTTACCGATGTCTTTCATGCGAAGCATGGTCCCCGCGAATATGACATTTTTGCGAGCAAAAGCTACGAGATATGAGCGAACTGATCCTAGATCTCGAAATCTGTAGCATATTGTTTGTAGATCTGGGACCACAGTATATATGGTGACCCTCACGATGACGGCCCTGCACTTTTTAGATTTCCAGATATTGTGTATTATAGTTGAAATAGCCGCCATTATGGCAAACTAAAGACGCCTTGCTCGTGAAGACAAGTTGTTGAATTCTTGGACCCCGAAAACCAATACATAGACTTAAACAGAGTGATCCCACTTCGTTTTGGAGCTGTTGTGTACTGTTACAGGCCATATCCGCCATCTTGTAAAAATGGCAGATGCGTTGCCCCAACTTACACAACTTAGCACTTCTTTATTCCCCAAAACGTATACATCAACATAAAAATCATCAGTGCAACATGATATTCAATAATTATTTTCTTTTGAGTTCAGTGACCCCGAAAAAATATGTACAGGAGTAGCAGAAGCGACCCCGATTAAATTCGCGAAATTCAGGGGCTAACGTTTTTGGGGGTAACGCTGTAGCACGCGCTCATGCGCGGCGCGCCGGTCTCCCACTGCTACCTTGCAGGCAAAGGTTACACTCCCCCCCCCTCCCACTATGCCCCCCCCCCTGCACCATGCAAATTATCCTACCCCCCACCGTTCCCTTTTCACGCCCTCCCCCCTCCCCCACCCCCCTCCGGCGCCCAACTCCCGATATTACGGTACACTTACGGACCCCCCACCTAATCCCGACCTCTCCTACCCAACCATACAGACGGTGAACGCTATTTCACAATCACGAATTGACGTCATAGGTGTCTCATCGCCGGATAACTGCAGCAGTTAAAACACGTATGTAGTCAAAATAGTCTCCCGCCCTCCAACCCGATACCCCTTTCTCACCCCATCCCGTCCCAACCCTTTCTTACACGGCTGCCCCTTCACAGCGGCTACAAACGCGGATGCTTATACAGAGCATGTCAGGTCACCCCTGTCTACCCCCAGCCATGAGTGACTGATGTACCTCCCTCCCCTCACCCCCATACGCGAGGCCCAGTCCACTCGTCACCACTGAGCGGGTTCAGACTTGTCTTGTTTTGTTTGTACAGGAGACCGAAGGTCATAGAGGGTGGGGATGTGATGTTGGTGGGCAAAGTTCAACCCAAATGGCGGCCATCGGGAGAGTATAGTTTATTTTGTGTAGTTTTTGTAGTAGATTGCTTGATGTTGGATTATTCATAGACCTAAGACATTAATTACACTGATTTTCGAGTAATATTCGGAATATTTTAGATCCAGCCGATATATATATATTTTTCTTTCGTGAAAGTTACGTGAGAGGTGGAAACAGAATTTTAAATGTATTACTTGTCGGAGGATGTCTGGTGTTTACATGTTTTCTCAAAGGTAGTCATCAGGTTGTGGTTATTATTTTTAAATGTATATATATATATGCAAGGGGAAGTGACTAGTACGGCTCGTTCGACTTATGACTAAGCGTTTCTCGGGGACCACGCTCGTTGGAGTTTGTAGGGTAGGATTGAGGGGATATGAACGCATGCTCTATTTTTAGTGATGACGCGACGAGGAGAGCAGGTGGATGATCGAGGGAGTTGGGGTGCCTATGCACTGTTATTAGCAATGACCTCAATGTTGAAAGCAAAGGAAGAGGGTGGAGGGGTTATTATTTTAGCACTGACGTGTTTGGATAAAACAGGGTAGGTGGAACGTAGAGGGGGATATCTGAGCGGTGATGTCTCTATGCTCTATTTTCAGAAACTATGTCAGGGTGGCGGTGCCGCGGACGTAGAAGGTGTTGCATGTTTGTGAGCCAGCGGGGGAATGAGGGGTATGATTGAGAATGTTTTGAGAGGTAATGAATAGTTTTACCCAATCAGACGAGAGGAGGGATGGGGAGAATTCTGCTATAAAATGTATGATCTACCGGCGTTGGAATCATATCGACCACGACAACGGAATGGATAGCTTCAGATGTCAACAGTGTTCACTGCAGTGTTGTAATGACACTAACCTAGCAGCCCACATACAGGTGCACGATGTTGGATTAGGTCCTGTGTACGCTTGCCGTATATGTCAGTGCCCCTTCAAGACGCCAGCGCAGAAACGACGTCACTAAAGAAGACATCGCGATCCCCTGTCACTGGTATGCCTGCAATGTGACGCCACTTTGTCAACCGAGCAGGCGTTACGGACCCACGAGAAAAAGCATCGTAGTTACGTATGTCTCAAGTGCTATGTAATATTCGGCAACAAGTTATGTCTCACAAGGCATATGAAGACGCATGAAGAGACACAGTATCAATGTCCACAATGTGACAAGGTGATTAATGGGACACGGAACTATCAGAGACATATGACTATGCACGCACGTCAGAAGACATGTGGGCAATGTAAACGTACGTTCTGCACTGGACGTGAGTTGCCACATCACAAATGCCAGGAGAGGCATATACCAGTGACGAAGAAGGTGCGATGCCGAGAATGTAATCAAGAATACAACAGCTGGCGTGAGTTTTATCATCACAGACAGGAGAATCACCAAACAGGAGCCGGCGTGCCCCACGCCCAACTATTTCTCACTGGCAACGAACCATGGCTGGGACAAGATGGTCGAGTGGATGCATCCGTGCACGCGGCGTATACGAAGCATTCGCGTGTCGTCTTGGGCGGGCATCAGACTCGTCCGGGGAAGTTAACAGGTCGATATAACTTTCCCGTTAACCCTAAGCAACCAATTGACATGATGAACCGCCTCCGGACCATTGTGGAGCAGGAAGGGAACGCGTTTAAAGTGAATGTGACGCCTGGGAAGTTTTGTCTACAACGGGGAAGAAGTGAGATATTTTTATCCCCATCAGAACATTAGCTGTTTGACAAACCCCTCATCATCAGTCGGCCATCAGATATGAATCGCATCAAGAAACGATTGGATAGACCAGATGTCAACGAGCGAATCGGCAACGAGCGCCCCAACACCAAATGGCAACTATCGTTTCTGTCTAACCTCCAATATGACGTCACCAGAACAAGTTACACCATGGGCGAGAGAGAGGTGGAACTCCCAGCCTATTTATTAGACAAGATACACCTGATCACATTCCAGAGAAACGCGTCGCATTGAATACATCGCGACATATTATGTTTTTTCCGTTGTCTCGCGTATTTTAGGGGTACGAAAGACAGTCTGGAAGACAGTGCCATCACTCTTTTGCAAGAGTGGTGTGCATATAACTAGGAACATGATGTCTTCCATGATGCCCCCAATAGAGAAAGATTCCAAGGTGTGGACATGGACGATCTCCCTCATTTGGAAGCGTGCTCCTTAGCCCTCTTACCTAAACGAACAGCTTTAGTTTTGTCAACATTTACTTTCAAACCCGAACAAAATTTAAACATTTCCAGAACCCTTAGCGCATTTCTAATAGACTCTTCGCTTCCATCAAGCATCCATCAACATAAAAGTATCATCTGCGTATTGTCCTATTTTAAACTCTTGGTCCAAGATCCGAATACCCTTAATCGATTTGCCGTTTTTGATAAATGTAGCCAGTGGTTCAATACACAAAATAAATAAGTATGGTGACAGTGGATCTCCCTGTCTACACCCGCGCCCCAATTGAAAAAACTTGGAGAAAACACCATTGTTTATAACACAACTGCAGGCATCCTGATACAATATTTGTATCCATTTTACAAAATGTTCACCAAAACCGTATGTATCTAAGACCTTATGTATATAATTCCAGCTCAATGTATCAAATGCTTTTTCGAAATCTATAAGTAACAAAGTTCCCGTTTTCTCATTTTAAATCAAGTAGTGCATAATATCAAAAACTAACCTCGTGTTTTCACCAATGTACCGATCTTTTAAAAATTACTTCTGGTCTGAACTGATAACATCGGGCAATACCTTCTTCATTCTAGATGCTAAAACCCCAGATAATATTTTATAATCCGTGTTTAACAGAGAAATCGGGCGCCAGTTTTTCATTAATTCTCTAGGCTTATCCCCCTTTGGCAGGCAGGTTATTACCCCTTGGTTTTGTGTTATCGAGAGACCGTTTACTTTATACGCGTGTTGGATGCTCCTTAACAAATACGGGCTCATCTCCTTCTAGAAAAATTTGTAAAATTCAATTGGAACACCGTCGCTACCAGGGGACTTACCATTTTTCATGTTCTTAACAACCTCAGCCATTTCACACATTGTAATGTCACCTTCGCATGTTTCTCTCTGCTCCATACTAAGTTTCGTAATTTTTGAGTTCAGAAACGCCGTCATGTAGTACGTCGCGTCAGGATGGTTATTATTCGTATACAATGTTTCGTAGTACTTCTGTTGTTCGCAGAGTATTTCTTTCTGGTCCACCACTTCTTTTCCTTCAACCTTCAATCTATGTATAGGCTTATTTAAATAGTTTCGTTTCTCTAGATTACAAAAATATTGACTTGGCTTTTCTCCTTCCTCGTAGTACTGCGCTTTTGATCTAATAGAAACTCCTTTCATTCGCGGCATCCTAAGTTGCTCCAGTTCCGTTTTTAACTTTTCTAATCTGTTTTGAAGCGATGCACCTTTTTCTTTAGAATCGTCTAGCTCATTTATACTATGCTCAATTTTACGTTCCTTCGTCCTGTTAGCTTTACTCTTGTAGCTACTGTAACTAATGGATTTCCCCCTTATTTCTAACTTAAGCATCTCGACGATTTATTAAAACCCTTAAACTGAATTAAAACAAGTTACCAACTCCGTTAAACAGTTTGTAACTTATCTGACAGAAGTTTGTTAACTGTTTGACAGCCCCTTGCTCCGCAGGGCGGTGTATCCGATTAATAAAGATCTACTCCCCTCCTAGCTTACTAGCCAGAAACCCGTCCTCCCGCAACCCCGCTTACTGACTAACTCACTGCTAAACTCAACCCAAGCGGTGACATCACCGCTGTGGTTGCTTTTTTCATGACACGTAACTTGTTTTACCAATGGTATAATTAAAACCATTGGCCATTGCCGGGTCTGCTGACGCCTGGAGCTATAGGTTATTACGATGGCAGTACTTAATATATTCCTGGCAGCATCTACCGTGAACGCACTAGTGCAGCAGCATGTAAACTCGTCGCTCCATGGGATACAGCTACCACCGTTCATGCATGGCATGCTGCCACACGGTCCGTCTGCAACACCAGCTAACATGCATGGGCATAATTTGTATGACAATCTTTGGCATAAGGTAATTTCAAGTCAATGGGAAGGTGCGGCTAGTCGGATTCGAATGTTACACATTTCCGTATATTGTAACGTATTAAAGGCCTCCATTGTTTGGTGCCTCACTTGGATCCTGCGTGACCTTGACTGCCAAGGACGGCATGTGACTGCGACTCTGCAAGTCGACAGGATATGTACCTTTCTCGCATACCATTAAAAAATCGAGGATTCGATGTCATCGATCTGTAATGTGTCAGACAGCAAGTGTAAGAGAAGATCTAAAATGTAGCATAAGGCAGGCCGACAGTGACACACCAAGGGCCGACAGCGACACACCACGGGTCGACAATAACAATAGTGATATGCTTATTTCGATTAACGCTTGTTCCAAATGTAACTTTTTGGATAATTATATTATATCAACTCTTTCATTCTGCGGTCATTAGCACACTCGTTCACCATTGAACTTTTATTAATGTATTGAGATATTGCTGGCATAATTAACCTATGTCTATCAGATCATTGACACTCATTTCATTTCGATTATTGTAGCTGCGCATTGCGCAGCCGGTTAACTACACCATGGGATACTTGGAATATCCTAGCAAGCTTGGCTTGGTGATCGGTGTGCCTGTGGCAGCGGCCGCCATCTTGGTCATCGCCATCATCGCGGCCGTGGTGGTGGTCGGGAACAGGAGGAAGAGGAACAAGGACCGGCTGGGCGTGTTGGGACACAGTCTCCCTCCAACACGGATGACTGGGTCGTACTGCCGGCCCCGCCTTCTGATCACAGCTTGGATGGAAGCATGCACTCTGAGAAGGACGTTGATACGCGGGAGCGGAACAAGTCGACTACATTCGCTTACAGAGAGAGCACCGAGGCTGGAAGCGGCGAAGTGGTCAGGGACTGCAGGGCAATCGGCTACTTTACAGCTCCAACCGCAATGAAATGAATACGAACTAAAGGACGAAGGGGGTCAATAAAGATTGTGACGCGCGACACAAGGCATGTTGCGCGAGACACGTGGCTATCGATGTGTGTTTATTGTTGAGTGAGAGACGCCAGCCGAGCCACGTGGCTCTCGATGTGTGTTTATTGTTGAGTGAGAGACGCCAGCCGAGCCACGTGGCTCTCAATGTGTGTTTATTGTTCATTGAGACACGCCAGCCGAGCCACGTGGCTCTCGATGTGTGTTTATTGTTTAGTTAGGGACGCCAGCCGAGCCACGTGGCTCTCAATGTGTGTTTATTGTTCATTGAGACACGCCAGCCGAGCCACGTGGCTCTCGATGTGTGTTTATTGTTTAGTTAGGGACGCCAGCCGAGCCACGTGGCTCTCAATGTGTGTTTATTGTTCATTGAGACACGCCAGCCGAGCCACGTGGCTCTCGATGTGTGTTTATTGTTTAGTTAGGGACGCCAGCCGAGCCACGTGGCTCTCAATGTGTGTTTATTGTTTATTGAGACACGCCAGCCGAGCCACGTGGCTCTCGATGTGTGTTTATTGTTGAGTGAGAGACGCCAGCCGAGCCACGTGGCTCTCAATGTGTGTTTATTGTTCATTGAGACACGCCAGCCGAGCCACGTGGCTCTTGATGTGTGTTTATTGTTTAGTTAGGGACGCCAGCCGAGCCACGTGGCTCTCAATGTGTGTTTATTGTTCATTGAGACACGCCAGCCGAGCCACGTGGCTCTCGATGTGTGTTTATTGCTCATTGAGACACGCCAGCCGAGACACGTGGCTCTTAATGTGTGTTTATTGTTCATTGAGACACGCCGGCCGATACATGATGATCTCAATAGTTTGTACATTGCAGTACGATATGTCACCTGAGACACACAACACAATGCATCTTTATCGTTGAGTGAGATACGTGGCCCTGAATACTTGGCCAACTAAGATATGTCAGCTGAGATACATAGCTCTTAATGTGTTTAATTTTCGAAGCGGATGCATTCTTAGATGTGGGATTCAATGTAAAGGAAATATTGCAATGATATAATTAATATATATGCTATATATACTTAATGACAAAGGGATTCATGTGGGATTGACGAGCATCCCAAGGCATGTCAGTCGAGACACGTGGTTCTCAATGCGTGTTTATGGTTGAGTAAGACAAGCGAGCCAAGACATGTGGCTCTCAACGTGCGTTTCTTGTTGAGTGAGATTGCCGTTTGCCAAGACATGGGTCTCCCAATGTGTTATCGTTTAGTGAGACATGTCTGCCGGGACATGTGACTCTCAATGTGCTAGTACTATATTTTAACTTGTAGAGGTGACTCATTGTTGTTGAGTAAGAAAATGTTTCTCACAGTCTAGACACGTGGTTCTCAATATGTCTGGGGTCAAATAAGATATATCGGACAATACACGTGGCTCCCGACGTGTATTGATTTTTTTAGTAAGGCATTCCTGCTGAGGCTTATTCGGGATGCTTTAACTCTTTTGTATGGCATGTTATTCGAGTCATGCTATGCGCTATGTGTTCGGTGTAAAATACATATTATGCCTAGTGGTATGTTTTATATATTTGTTGTATGTCAATGTTTTATATATTAAAGAATGCAAAGGTTATATTTGGTATCACAATAAATTGCGAAAAATAAATAATAAATGAAAAAAAACGGATACCCCAGAACCATCTTCTAATATCCTTATCTCCTCTCTAGAAACGGAAGATAATCAATTGCTAAGGCTTTTTGCACGAATAATTCTTTTTTAATGTACCGAAATATTTCTTTAATACGCAGGCAAATATGTTGATGGGTCTTTGATCTGCAGTGAGTCCATAATGCTAATCTTTAATCAGTCTCGATATAGGCCAAAACTGCCAAGTGTTTATGATTTCATCGGAATGTAGCAAGTATCTAATGGATCTATTGCAGGTATGTTTGTTATTCATGTATTCCTAGGTACACTAGTTACATGTCATGTATTTTCTCCTGTGCACTCCCGACAGACTAACCCGATAATTAAACTGGCAAATTGATTAAACAATTTCTCTTCAGAATCTTGTCAGCAGCATTTTCAGTGATTGCCGCTTAAGTGTAAAGTAGATACGTAGTAGACGTCCAATATACTTTGGCGATCTACATTAGCTAGGTGCAGATTATGGTACCATGTCGCAACATGCACGAAGCCTTTCAATAATGTCAGATGTCACATTCCGCGTACAACACAACGTGTTTTCGAGCTTATTTCATTGTTGAATTCCCGCCACCGCAAGGTAAGAAAAAACGATTCCTTATTAACGATTATTTTGAATTTATTCACTATTCATGTGCAATACAATCCCGAATGGGAGGTAACTAGAAACACGTTTCGTCATTTGGTGGATGCTAATTTACGTTACTTGTGTCTTTAAAAAAAAAAATTACCTGCATCTGATCAATGTTATCTGATGAAGTGTTTCTGCAATCAGCTGTGAGCGAGATAAATGAAACCTTATTATGCCCGATAAGAGCGTTTCATTGGTTGAATAAAAACTGTTCAAATTCGAAATAAACGTTTCGCAAGAACCCGATAATCGGCCGACAACAAGTCAAGGCATTTGTAGAGAGACTGGTGAGGGGCATGAAATGCCATACCTTATAAGCCGTACCGTATGCATTAAATCCAATGAACAAAACTTCATTTTGATATCACTTCAGTTCGGATCTTGTTCCAGTACAATCAGCATTGGTCCATGCCCAGTCGCAGTTCAAGCATGCATTTTATATTTGATCACTTTTCTATATCTCGTGACCTTTATATCTGTTATACCTATAATACGTATTCAGTCTATGTGCAGCCGTCATGTCCGAGATTTCCTTCAATTTGTGGGGAACGGATGTACATACCCTGTAATCACTGCAAAGTATATTACAATGATCGCAATTGACATATGTACATATGCCCACTTGTAATCTGTACGTCATGGTAATTTCTCTACGATGTTTACAACACTCACAGCAGTTGCAAGTCAATAGATGATTGAAGCCTGAGTTATGCAAATCACCGAATGATTGAAACCTGAATTATGCAAATCACTGGATGATTGAAGCCTGAATTGGGCCAGTCTTTGGATAATGGAATTCTGAATTATGTAGATCCCTGGATGATTAAAGCCTGAATTATGCAGGTCCCGAGAGGATTGATGCCTCAATTGTGTATATCGTTTGATGGCTGAAGTCAGAATTGTGCAGATTCTGGATGATTAATGCCTGAATTATGATTGATACATGACTTTTGCAGAGCCATGGGTGATTGAATCCTGCATTGTGCAGATCCCTTGATGATTAAAGCCCGAACTATGCCGGTCCTTGGGTGATTAATGCATGAATTGTGCAGATTCGTGGATGATTGAAAGCTAGAATTATGCAGATCCCATGATGATTAATGCCTGAATTAAGCAGGTCCTTGGAGTGATGCATAACTGGTGCATGGTTGATTGAAATCTGAATTATGCAGATCCCTCGATCATTAAGGCCTATGCAGATTCGTGAATGACTGTAGCCTAAATTATGCAGAGCCCGGGATGCTTGGTCAGAATTATGCAGATCCTGAATGATTAATGCCTGAATTATATGCAGGTCCCTGGATGCTTGATGCATGAATTATGCAGATCCCATAATGATCAAGGCCTGAATTATGCAGGTCTTTGAATGACTGAAGCTTGAATTATTGAGGTCCATGGATGATTGGAGCCGGAATTGTGCGGGCCCCTGGACGATTAGGGCATCAGTTGTGCAGGTCCATACAAGGTTGACGTCTGACTTATGCAGGTCTTTGGGTGATTGAAGCTTGGATTACTCAGGTCCCTGGATAATGCATTAATTACGCAGGTAATTAATCAGTCAGTTGCAAGCAGGGTCGTACGGTCTCCTCCATGGGTGCTTCCATCACTCCCGCACAGGTGGCAACTAAGAGCATCGGGGACGTCCGGAAGGCCTACACATCTCTGCTGCTGGATCCCGACGACAAGAGGCGTGCCATGTGATTGCTGTATTCCGGTTCAGCGATCAACACGCACCAGACAAATGGATTGAAGGCTGGCAGGACGATGGCGCGCACGGAGCTGGGCGACACGTTCGTTACTTGATGAGACGTCAAAACCTGGACAACAGGGCTATATTCCTGACGGTGTCCGGCCGTGAAGCTCAGCTGGGACAAGACGGCTTCCGGCTCATCGAGTCAGCAATAGAGACACTGGTGTGAGGCAGGTATTCCTATATATCTATACATGCATTGTGGACGGTTATACTGTTATATAATAATCCCAAGTTGTAATTATGCAAACGTTTAGTGTGAACGTACAAAGGCGCGATGGCGAATGGTATGCAAAATTCAAAGAAGTATGGTATCTACCCCCGCCCCCCTCCACCCTTAACATAAAGCTACGCTGGCTCGCCCCCTCTGCTCCAACCCTCGCCTCTATGCCCTTTCAATGCACTGCGATCTTCTATTTTTATGAAGAATTGAAACGTGTGGCTTGTGGTAATGTGTACGGAACCGAGAGTTTGTTTCTCTTCTTGTTTTGGAACTGCTAGTGTTTGGAGACATTATTTATTTATTTAATTATTATACATTTGTTTCCATTCTAGTCGTCAATACCGTATGCTGTACGACGGTTTCCCTGTAAGCTCACCAATCTAGGCCCCGACTCACTTGCCAGAGAGTTAATAATGTGGCCGAATGTTTTTTCTGTCCTGAGTCAATATGTCGACCAGTTTTGACTGACCTTGATGTATTTCCTTGAATGTGTAATTAACAAGCCACTAAGTCTTGTGACACAAGTGTCCAAACGCAACATTGCTAGTGGTATTGAATCACCTTGCATGAAACCCTTGAGGTATAGGTTAAATGTAGGCCAAGTGCAGTAAACCGGTCTCACGAGTGTTTCAATTGCAGCGAAGTGTTCGTATTACATAAATTGTGAACAACCGTCTGTTTCTCTCGATCTCGGCCATGTCCCACCACGGGAGGCTTGCTCTGATTAATTCAGCAGTGTGTGGCCTGGATAGCCTGCTGCGCGCCCCACAAATTGAGCGTGTGAGCTGTTTACTGCCTTAGCCCTCGTGGTCTTGACCGCGGCTAATGGCTAAGGTGTGAGGTAATTGCGTTGAGGTAACCAGCAGTCATGAGTCGTTCACGTGTCACGTTTTCCAATGAGACTTTAACTCATGTTTTGTGACGGTGACGCAGGTGCGCGTTTAGTACTGAAATCGTAGTTCCGCTCGGTGTTAATTTGTACTTGGTAGCGCTTTGATTTAATGTCATTTAACACTTCAAACTGTCCGTCACGTTTTGGATCTTCGCGTTAAATTGCCCAGAGACCTGGGCACTAACACGCGAGATACTGTGTATAAGTTATGTTTTGTTTCTAGCCTTTGGTTTACCTTGTGTTATTGTCTGTTAGGTATCACTTTATCTATTCTATTGTACACCACGAGTACAACAACAACATCATGGCTCATATTAATGTTATCAACGAGAAGTTATGTCAGGCGTAAGCTATAACAATATAGAAGAAGGCACTCTGAGATTATATGGGGGTTCTTGCAGAAATTCGTTAACAGAAATTTTAAATATTACGCAATAAGGCGACATAGTGGACAGTGAAATTAGAGAACCAGAATTTATCCAGCCGTCTCCTTATTTTGATAATGAAGAATCGGCAAAGCAAATGGCTGGTACCGATACTTGTGTTGTTATTAGTTTGAATTGTGGGTCGCTGTCGGCCAAATTTGACGAACTCAAAATATTTGTGGAAGAATTGTGTCATACAGGTGTTGAAATAAGCGCAATATGAATTCAGGAAAGTTGGCTCTCTGCAGACTCCGATCTATCTCAATTTCAGCTAAGCGGGGTTCGCACATTGTCACAAGGTACAATTTGTAGTGAACATGGTGGTCTATTAATTTATCTGCGAGATGACTATACCTACAAATATTTATTCCCTCATGATACAATATCTGCATGGGAATGTCAATTTATTGAGGTATCTTGTGATTTTATGAAAAAGAGCGTTATAATTGGTAATATATATAGACCCCCTTGTGAATTGGTAGCAAATTATCACACGTTTACTGAAGAATTTAAAGGAGTTCTCTGTCATCTGGATAATCTCAATGGGGAAGTGATAATAGCTGGTGATTTTAACATCGACCTTCTCAGGATTAATGAGAAAACAGGGATCAGCGACTTTCTTGACACTGTAATGGCGCGCAGCTTTATTCCCAAAATCACATTCCCCACAAGATTATCGAGATATAGAGCTACGTTGATTGACAAGCAAGCTTTCTCCAAAGATGTTGCACTCGAAGGCTGGTATCATTGTCACGGTACTCTCAGATCATATGCCATATTTTATGTCGTTTAAGTATAATCAGGTGAAAGTTACGCAGCCAAAATTGGTAACACTTGACAATGATTCAAAAGCACGATTTATAGAGGAATTGCAATCTGTCGATGTGTGTAATCATATGGACATGGGCCCACTTGCCAACCCAAATGGTAACTATGATGTTCTGGAAACATGGCTCTTAAAAGCTAAACATAAATGTCTCCCATTAAAATTGAGTAGATTTCGTAAGCACAAGCATAAAAAGTCCATGTGGATTACAAACGGTATATTGAAATCTATTTCCAATCGGGACAAACTCTACTGGCAACTCAAAGCCACCCCGCCTGACTCATTTGAATATGACAGGAAAAAAAAGAATTTACGCACTTATAACAGAATAATTAGGCGAAGCATTAGCCTCGCCAAGAAACAGTACTTCCAATTGTGCTTTGATTAATGCAAAGGTGATATGAAACAAACCTGAAATGCTATTAAAGATATCTTAAGTAAATGCAAAAGTAAAAAACAATTTCCTGATAAATTCATTATCAACGGCCGGCTGGTTGAAAACTCCTATTTCTCCGAGATTGGTCCAAGTACTGTAAAAGAGCTAAGCAAGAATTCCGATATGTCATTTAAAAAATACTTAAAAGATCCCCCTATTAATAAGTTTCACTTCAACACTATTAACTGTGACTGTAACGAAAAGATAATTGACGCTCTGAAACCTGAATCAAGCTCTGGTCACGACAGCCTTAGTGTAAGATTATTGAAGGAATAAAAATATGAGGTGAGCCCTTACCATAATCATAAATCAGTGTCTGTCAACCGGTTTGTTTCCAGATAAGTTAAATATCGCAAAGGTGGTACCAGTTTATAAAAAGGGGAATGAAGGTTTGATTGAGAATGATCGTCCTATATCTATTCTTCCAGCTTTTTCTAAGGTACTAGAGAAAGTTATCGCCGACCAGCTTTATGATTATTTCGTACGAAGCAAATTATTAAATAACAGTCATTATGGGTTTCACCAACACCATTCAACAGATCTAGCTGTGATGGAACTCGTTGACCGAATATTACAATTAATGGATAAGGGACATGTTCCTGTTAGTATATTTTTAGATCTGTCTAAGGCGTTTGACACCATAAATCACAATGTCCTTATATCTAAATTATCGCATTGTGGGATATCAGGTAGTTCTCTTGAAGTACTAAAAAGTTACCTGACGAATCGTAAGCAATATGTTCAAATCGAAAATGCTCAATCAAATATGTCTGATATAGCAACAGGGATTCCCCAAGGGTCTTTTCTTGGTCCTCTACTTTTTATTATCTATATAAATGATATATCCTCAGCTAGCGATATTTTCAAATTTATTATATATGCAGATGATACCACGCTGTTAAGTACTATGACTCCTGTCCCTAATGAGTCCAGCCTTGTAATTAATTGCGAACTGGTTAAAATTAGTGAGTGGCTTTATGCAAACAAACTTGCCCTGAACGCGGCAAAATCCAATTTCATGATCTTTCATACACAACAGAAATCTGTTAATGTTCCATCTTTGTTTATAAACAATACGCAAATAGAGTGCGTTGACAGTTTTGACATGTGTGGTATCGTCCTTGACAAACATTTTTTATTTATTTATTTTTTTTTATAATTATTTATTTCCAAAAATAGCAGTTTTGTGTCACATTACATAAAATACAAGGATATAATGTCATTTTCATACATCTGATCATCAAACACAAGAAGAATACAATACAAGAAAGATACCCTACAAAAAGATCCAATACTAGAAAAGTACAATACAAAAAGCAAGAGCTGGTAGTTTTGAAAGCATTCAAAATGCCAATGGTATATAAACAGAGGTAGTTCAAAAAGCTGAAATTATACAATTCCATTTGTTTACAAATAAGGTTTTACTAAAATGTTCGTTATGGTCTACTATATGTTTTTCGATTTGATAGTAATATTTTATTAATCTTGGGATATCCCGCATACAAGGAGAAACCTCTCTACACTTGCACGAAAAAATATATTTCTTAGCCAGTAGTATAAGATGGTTTAATAAACGGTCGTTTTCTGAGTTCTTTATGCCGAACAAAACAACCGAGAGTGAGAAACTTTAGCTGATCTCTATATTTGAGTTACCTTCGACCCAATTAACAAAAGAATTCCAAAATTGACTAACAATGGGACAATGGTAAAACAGATGCTCGATTGACTCAGACGCGGCTTTACAAAAGGTACAGGTGTCCTCACTCTTTATTTTACATCGTTTTAAAAACACGTTGGTTGTTATAAATTGGCAAATAACTTTATATTGAAAACTTCTTAACCGTTCGTCGACTGTTGTCGTTTTTGCAAGCAAATAAATCTGTTTCCATTCGTTTTCCGAGAAATTGATATTTAGTGAGACTGACCATTTAAGTTCATGCTTTCCCGATGATAGCAGTTTCTTAACTAAAAACTTATATACTGCGTTACATACGTTGTCATTGCTCGACAAAACACATAGCCCTGGTGCTACCACACTTACAAGTTTGGTACCAAGTCGCTCACTTTCACATTTCCATGCTCTCGGAATTGAGTGAATAAGAGTAAAAAAAGTCTAGAAAGTTAATACTTATTTCATAAATATTACAAAAGTCTTGCCAACCCAGTGGCGTCCCATTGGTATCAATAACATCATTATAATAAACAACACCTTTAGATATGAATTCATTTTTTCTAGACGAAAGATTTTTGTCAGTCAAGAAATATGTATTCCACAGAGGATAACTTCTAACATCTTCCATTTTTGCATGTATAGCATATGACCGCCATGCGTCAAATACATCGCGCCAAAAAGGGTTACTGATAGATTTTGACAAGTACTGCAAGGAAGACGGGTCAAGTTCCCAGCATAACTTTATATTTCTACATATAGTACCAGCAAAAAGGTCCTGCCATGCCCCAGTTGAGGTTATAAGCCGCTTGATCCAGGTTATCTTTAGCGACTGGCAGAGAGTCGGAATGTGAGTCAGATTGAGCCCACTGTCGGATTCTGACTGAACCAATTGCTTTAAAGCCACTTTGGCCGTACCAGAATTCCAAATAAAATCTCGTATCATACCATTTAATTTGTCTATAACACATTTTCCCGGGGACGGTAAGACCGACATGATGTCAGTTAACTTAGGTATTGCCATAGTTTTTACAACAGTGATTTTTCCACGTAACGACAGCTTTCGTTTTCTATAAACATTCAATATATTCTGTACCTCTTGTAGTTTTTTTCCATAATTGATAGATTCGATCTGTTCCATTTTCGTTGAGAATACTATGCCAAGCAATTTAAATTCATCTTCCCAGGTTATCGCAATATCAGGGCATATTATACACGGACTGTTTACTTTGCAGCCAAGTTGGATCCCTTTTGTCTTCTCAACATTTATACATAGTCCGGAACAAATTCCAAACTCCCTTAACACATAAAATGTTCTTCTGAGGGAACCTTCCGAATCATCAAGAAACATAAAAGTATCGTCGGCATATTGCCCTATTTTGTACTCCCGTCCACCAATCACAATGCCCTTAATGTCGGGATCACTTTTTATTGCCATTGCCAGCGGTTCTATGGCTAAAATAAACATAGAAGGGGACAGAGGGTCTCCCTGTCTGCATCCTCTTCCCATACTAAAATATTGTGAGCAGTGTCCATTATTAATAACACAGGAGCTTGCTCCTTTATATAATAAATTGACATTTTGTATAAATTGACTACCAAAATTATAACTGTGGAGCACATAAGTAATATATTTCCAACTAAGAGTATCAAAGGCCTTTTCGAAATCCAAAAGAAGCAATGTTCCAGTTTTATTTTGTTGGATAAGATAGTGCATGATATCATAAATCAATCGATTATTTTCTCCAATGTATCGGCCCTTCAAAAAACCTTTTTGATCTTTACTTATTACTCTGGACAGTGAGGCTTTTAAACGTCTTGCAAAGACACCTGACAACAGTTTATAATCTGCATTTAACAGTTATTGGTCTCCAATTCTTCAAAATTTCTCTTTTCTTATCACCTTTCGGAATGCAGGTTATTACACCCTGACTTTGTGTAACTGATAGTGATTTAAATTTTATTGCATATAAAAGGCTACGCAAAAGATAACGCCCTAAGTCTTTCCAAAAAAACTTATAGAAGTCTGCATGAAAAACCGTCATTTCCGGGTGATTTATTATTCTTCATATTTTTGAGAACTAGCAACAACTCATTAAGATTAAGTGAGGCTTCACATTCTTCAACCTCAGGGACATTTAATTGTATTATATGTCCTGGATTCAGAAACATTTCATAGTTGCCTCCGTGTTTATTCTGCTCTGCATAGAGATTTTTATAAAATTTCATTTGTTCCTTAAGAATTTCGTCTTGTTCTTCAATTTCTTTACCGTCTACTAAAAGTCTATTAATTTGTTTGCTAATATAGTTTTTCTTTTCCAAGCTACAAAAATATCGAGTGGGTTTCTCCCCCTCTTCATAGTATTTTGCCCTTGCTCTTAACAAAGCTCCTCGTGCTTGAGGCAGTCTAAGTTCTTGTAGTTTATCCTTTAAAGTTGTTATTTCATCTGTAATAGTAGGATTGTACTCTGAGTCCCGTTCTAATTCCGCAAGGCGTTGTTCAGTTTTTTCTTCCTCCTTTCGATACTGTCTCTTTTTATACACACTATAGCTTATCGTTTTCCCCCTTATTTCTAATTTTATCATTTCCCAAAATAGTTGATCGTTAATTTTATCTTCAACTAAGTTTTCCGAATTATGATTTACACCATATTGCAGTTCTAAATCACGAATACATTCTTTTACAAGAGTTACATATACCGGATCATGCAGCAATGAAGTATTAAACTTCCACAATCCTTTTCCTCTTGTAATTGGCTTAAAATTAATTTTAAGCGTTACTAAAGAGTGGTCTGTACGGTAGCCCGGCTGGATACTTTTTATTATCTATATAAATGATATATCCTCAGCTAGCGATATTTTCAAATTTATTATATATGCAGATGATACCACGCTGTTAAGTACTATGACTCCTGTCCCTAATGAGTCCAGCCTTGTAATTAATTGCGAACTGGTTAAAATTAGTGAGTGGCTTTATGCAAACAAACTTGCCCTGAACGCGGCAAAATCCAATTTCATGATCTTTCATACACAACAGAAATCTGTTAATGTTCCATCTTTGTTTATAAACAATACGCAAATAGAGTGCGTTGACAGTTTTGACATGTGTGGTATCGTCCTTGGCAAACATGGAATAAACATGTTGATAAGATCGCGAATAAAATCTCTAAAGTTGCTGGGATTCTAAATAAATTGAAATGGACCCCTCCTCGGCATATTTTACGCACAATTTATAACACCCTGATATCACCCCATCTAAATTATGGCATCCTTATATTGGGGTATGAGGCTGAACGTATCTCCAGACTGCAAAAAAGGGCTGTCAGAAATATTAATTAATATTATTAGTATTAATATTTATTAATTAATATTAAATATTAAGTCGATTTAACGCCCACACAGAACCGATATTTAAAGAACTGAAATTGTTAAAATTGGATGATATGCGCATATTGCAAACCCTAAAGTTTTATTACATGCTCAAGCATGATACATTATCATTTTATTTCTCACAGTTACCGGCTGTTCGTAGCCATCAAATTCATCACCACAAGACGAGATTCAATTCCCGATTGTCTACCACTATGGTATTCCACGACTTTGCAACTAACTGTATTCGACATAGCCTCGTTAAAGTTGTAAATGAAACTTCAACACTTATTCTTAACAAAATATATACGCATAGTTTACCTGCATTTGCAAGATATGTTAAGGATAATTTAATAATTAACAATGATTTCGAGTGTCACATCGAACATTGTTATATTTGCCGTCAATTAATTGTCTGAATAACTTAAGTACATATATTGAAGCTGTTCATATGAGGTGTGTTTTTATTTGAATTGAATACCTAAAATATTAGTGTATATATATTACTGTTATCTTTTGGTTGTTTATGTGTAACTGTATAACTTTAAAAATCACAATGTTGCGTGGCTCTAGCGCCAGCGACCTTTAACGTCTTAGTTGGAGTCTCCCGGCCAAGTCGACACTATTTGTTTCACTTCTCGTTTGTATTTACGTCATAATTGGTCAAATAAACGAATCTTGAATCAGTTGCGCATGTCTCTAAACGATTGCGGCATGAATGATGCAGATCCCTGGATGATTGACGCTTCAATGCAGCAAATATCAGATTGTTTCGCTCACATGTCACGAGGTGGCTTTCCACGACCAGTCCTGCTGCATTGCCTGGAGATGCCGCTGCAGCCGTAAGCCTCCAGCACGTTCCCGCTGCAAGCTAATGTAGTCAATCTGCATCGGGACAGGGTCATCTCTGCTGGCGCTGTCTGCGATGCCTGAGGGTAGCGCTGGCAACACGATCCATTCTTCCATAGGTTTCGCGGTTTTCCTCTGCGCTACCTTTTTCTTCCTAGTGGCGACTATGACCACCGTGACAACTATAGCGAGGGTCACGATGACGGCCGCCGCCACAAGGAGACCGATCAGTAGGCCTTCCTCAGGGGGGTACTGCACCTCTCCCATCGTGTAGTTGACACTCCGTAAAATGTTTAGCTGCAATTAATTAATCATTGCTTAGTGATATTGCAGACATAATATTCATGTCAAAAAAATGCATATATGACAATGCGTAATAACAATCATAACATTATTATATAATGACAATATCGAGGAGGAAAATGCAAAATATTATGTCGCGGCAATATCACAAAAATCGCATAATATAGCAATAACGCGAGTTAGCCGGGCGTTAGGCAACTTCACTGGCCCGAATTCAAGCTGTAGCAGTCCGTCAATTTTCATTAATGAAAACGAAGGGCTGCTTCAGCTTGACGAAGGGCCAATTAACTGTCTAACGCCTTGCAAAACTGGCGCTATTACTATTATTACGAGATAAATTTATGTTCCAGTTTACCTCACATATGTGCTGAGCGTTAACATCTCCTTGCTGCTTTGGTTTAATTCGCAAAAACGTTAGTAGTAAAATGTTTAGCGCTTAGAAGCCGTCCCGCACTTTGTGATCCACTCGCCTTCTTTACACCATATAAGTATATATCAATCAGCTAGGCAACTAGACGGCTAGGCCGGCCATTAAATTAATAACACGTACATTGACACTATGAAATTCAGCATGAGGCATTATGACATAACACGTACAGAAAGGGTTATTTGTCTATATTTATGTGAACAGATATCTTCTCCGCCTGTTAAATCCAATAGTTTCTACATTGGTATGTATACACAAACGTGTCTCTTATTTCTGATCCGGAACACGTAATAACTCTGATAACATTAATAACTCTGATTCTCTTACCGTTATCGTGTGGTGCTTGCTCATGCTGAAAGGGAGTCTTTGGGGTGCCTCCTGCGGCACATCACAGTGGATTGACGTAGAAGTCTTCTCTGTGATTAAACAGTCGCCTTGGCCAATCAGCACTGAATATTCCGCGTCCGGGTCGATGCGAGCACCCTGCATGGTATGTACGCGGAGACATTTGAGATATGAGATATAGCAAGCTGGGTATATGCATGGCAATCCCGGCCGCATGGAACTGTGACGCACTGATCTATATGACGTGACATCCCCATACACCATTAGTACATCTTAGAGATAACTTATTAAGACGCATATATTTTTAATTTATCATACATATTTGCAGACTACATAAGTACATGAAGATTTTATCAATAATGAGCAAATATCCCAGCAAACACGGAACATTCGCGTATTATTCGCTCAATGTTATTTCCATGTTATGTTACGGACGAACATTCCCGTAATATTAGCAGAATGTTCTTTCTGTGTTATGCTACGGACGAACATGCCCGTAATATTCGCAGAATATTACGGGCGAACATTCCCGTAGTATTCGCAGAATATTACGGACCCACATTCCCGTAATGTTCGCTCAGTTTTTCTTTCCGTGTTACGTTACGAATGAATTACGAGGAGGTTTTGCGAATGGTACGCTTGCACAAAGTAAATGTTGTTACGTTATTATGCATTGAAACTTGCGACATGAGGGGGGCGGGCTGGGTCTCTGAACAAAATTGCGAACGAGGGTCCACCAGAAATTGCGACCGCGGGCGTCCACGCCTCAGATAGTGTTCTTCCTCAAAAGAGAGCGAGAGAGAGAGGGGTGGGGGGGGGGGGGTCCAGGGATTCCGGACCTGCCCCTCTTGGATCCACCCATCAGTTGTGATGCACATTAGTACATTTTTTTTGGCATATCCAAAACTTGTGCGGCGCTGGCTCCCGGAGGATATTGGCGCATTGACATGTCAACCACGCGGTCTAATAATGAAGACGTTAAAAATGTTTCACGGTTTTCTGCTTCATTTCTGTGAGTACACCATCATGTTCGTTTAATGTCCTGGAAAGATTCGCTTGTAGTATTCGCAAAAAGCATTCCCTGAATACTAAGAAAACTTTCCTGAAAAACATTCCCGGAATGTTTTTTGGTAATATGTCAATAACATTGGTGGAATATTCGGAGAATGTTCGGAGAATATTATTTTGTTACCTGGAAAAACGCGCGATGCAAACTGTGCATTGGAGGATGCAACGACTACTCGCCAATGGCTAAAGGGAGACTCGGGGTCGCCCCTTGCCTTTGTAAGTAGCGCGTGGGGCTATTGTCGTGTGTTCTGTGATGGGCAAGGTGCAAGCGGTTAGACTCCCACCTGTACCGATGCTGCCGTTTGCCCAAGATAAATGTCCCATGTCTTCCTTCTCAAAGAATAGGTCGGTTACTATGGTGACATGGCTCCTCCCTTCCTTGACCCTTCCCGTTGTCGCAATATGACCTATACTGGTTAAAGCGTCCGATACTCAAGTCAATAAATCTGACACTTACCCGTAGAATCAGGGGCTGGCCTTTGTAGACAAAAACTTCCGTCCGCGGCGTCATGTTGTGTACCGGGACATATCCCAACGTTCGGCTCGACTCCAGGGAGGTGTTTTGCAGATTTCGGTATTTCTCATACCCGTCAAGTATGAAACCAGCATACAGAGCCAGCGTTGACTGTTCGTCTGATGCGTTAAAGCTGTCCGGTATCACAACTGTCGGAGTGAGACACTCGGCCCTCTCGTTGGTTAGGACAAAACATCTCTGTGGAGAAGGTTAAATATAATAACTATTCATAGTAGTCATAAGCTAATAATAAAAATGATTCACATACATTATTTGAAACTAATAACAATACGATTTTTTATCAATAATGTATCTAAAACGATTTGCAGTAATCACATGCATATCTATTCAAGACCAGTCATAGCAATTATAATAAAAACTGTCAGAACTATATGTGATTCACGCTTACATCCGTAACCATGGTGATAACGGTAGAAATGTGGGTGAATGATCTCGGTGGCTCAGCACTCGATCTCACCTCCCTGAAGTATTTCCTGATTGTTTCAACAATAACGTTGAAGGTCTCATGAATAGTTGTATTTATTTCCATCGTAATTTCTAGATATGGAGTGTCCACAGACATCAGTCCCTGGCCATCGACCGTTAAGGTGGAACCGCCCCTGTGTCAAGCAGTTAAATGAAGTTGATATGATTGTGCTAAAGCTATTATCGTTAAAATGCAATTTTGGCAATCACATATTATTGATGTCAGTGATTTCTTGTTGCACTTATATCCACCATCATTCGTAAGGTGGCATCTAGCCGCATGGCACTTCATGTGCCTCAATAACGCTGATAATTACGGCGTTGTTGTCTACTAGGTGCGCCTGTTTTGATATTTCATACACATTAACTTTCTTATATAGATTTAAGTATATTACATATATTATAAACTATATTAATACATAGCCTAAAACCTACTATATCTTAATCATATAAATCATTGGTGTCTAACGGGCATCGAATGCCAGAAGCAGGATAAAGACAGGTCCACTCACTCGAGAAGGGTGTTGTTTGGGTACAACGCTGTGATCTCCGGGTTGGCGCGGTACTCGAATGACTTCCGGGTGGAGATTGTCAGACCCCCCTCGAAGACAACCTCAATGGATAGCGGCACGCCAACGTCCAAGTCCTCTCCGCGCGGTGTTGTCGCCACGAGATACGTCCCATTGCTTCGTGTGACACAAAAACAACGTCATACATCACGGAGAGATATGTATCAATGTATTGCAGGTCTGTTTATATTAGCGCTGGCGGAAAATTGTGCGCATCGGTAATTATGAAAGATGGCGGGGATGCCATTCTGCATGTAAGACTCAATATTGGTGTCAGATCAATGTTTCTAGTACAATAAATATATTCTACTGCAGATAGTCCCGATGGAAGAGTTACTACGCTTAATGACATTTCTTGCGTATCCACTTTTTTAATAAATTAACCTTTCGGAGGCTTCCCATCAAACCTGACACGTTTAGATGATAACACACATGCATCTTTGCCCGGAAACCTTTGTGCTGGAACTCACCTTTGCCAGACTGGGCACGCGTACTTGTCGCCTTGCAGGCGCAAGCGCATAGGCTGAAACCCAGCATCGAAGTTATTACCAAGAACGGTAATATTTGTTCCGCCCGCCACCGGCCCGAAGAGGGGCGTTACATCTAATGCTTCCGGCTCCCTGTTCACCACTACAGTATTGAGAAACACATATACAGTCAGACCCCGTTAATCCGACACATTCGGTTACACCCGAATTTGTGTCGTATGACGAGTATGTCGAATTGACGCATTCAGAAATCCCAGAGGGGGGGGGGGGGGGGACTTACTTGACACTTCGGCAATGACCCATTGTGCAATGACCCATTGTGCGTTCGAGGCAACGGTAACCAATTTTAAGAAATTATACAAAATACATTGCACACGGGCATAGGAAGAATAGTTCTGTAAGTTTGAGCAAAGCTGCCATATGGTTCAGGTGTTTGACACACAACCTGGAAGCTTCTAGCTTCACCGTGCTTGGGGAATTGATGGCGAGGCGTATCTTGAAGCGATTGAACCACCCGGATGAGTACTTAAAATCAGCTGGGACAAAGAATGACACCTTCAGGTGTCGACGCTTGAAAGCAATAACCATCAGTGTCCGTTGTTTGTTAACAGTCCACCGGCCACGTATCACAACGAAAGAATGGAGCGAAAGCCAATTAACACGGCGGGGCCCGGCTTCATGGCCAATTGGTCGGATAAACGAGAGAAATTGGCACTTTAGTCGCACAAAAGCCGTGTCCATGTTGGAAAGCAAATGTCGGATTAACGGGGGCAATTAGCATTGTGAAAATCCGTTACAGGACGCATTGTGTCGGATAGCGGGGTTTCCAGATTAACGGGTGTCGGATAAACGGGGTCTGACTGTATATATTTATGAATAGAAACGCAGAGGCGACAGATGTCCATATATGAGGCATATTTTCAGTAAGTGGGATATCGATTAATATGTACCTTGACTAGGTGGCATTTTCCTCAAATGGTAGGTTACGTCTATAGAAGTTAGATGATAAGTAATATTTCCACTAAGCTATGTTTCTATTATTTGATATTTGCACTAAATGGTATTTTTGTTATTTGGTATTTCCATATGATTTGGAAATGTTTGCCACTCATGATTCTATGCGAGCTTTCGCTTGCTTTGTTATATTGGCAGTGTTTTGACTTCATATTCAAGTCGCTGTGATAGGGGTTTTCGTAGTGGTGGTGTTTCGAGAGATATAAACACTTGTAGTACATAACTTCAGGTCTGTATTACATAATTCACGTTCTGGCAAGTTGCCGGCGCAATCTTCACCCACAAGGTTCTTATTAATGGTATGCAATAATGCAGGTCCTCTACGTGGCCTCTGCGCTGTAATGGTGATAAGCGCGGATACTCATTTTCAATGTTAAATGTACGCTATCCTCGGCGTGGAGACCCATTGTTTGGGTTCTCCCACCCTCCATCAACCAACCAAGATTTTTTGCGAGATTGTCGGAAAACTGACTCCAGCTACCCAAATTTGGTCTCCCACCAGCCTCTTCGCCAAGTCTTTTCCTGGCTTTGTTGCAGGATGCGGGAAGCGTCGGTTTAAGTTTCAATCATAATATCTATTAGGGACACGAGAAAGCAGTTCCACAATGCATGCGCATTACAGACGATATTCTGCTTGTGGGTCAGGGCCGCAACCCGTTGTCAAATCCGGCATAGAGATTCCGTAGTAGGCCGGCCTGGATATGCCAGTTTGGATGTAAAGGTTTCGTGATTACGATGATGTCATATTACTGGATTTCGCTTCATGCTTAACGTACCATTGTAGGAATGACTTGAATGTGTAGACTCATTTATTAAACACATTAAAGGCATGGAAACACACATCACATGTATTCGAAGCGAAGGGCCATGAGTGCCTCATGCTCAATCACAGAAGCATGCGTTATTAGTGGCCTATTTACCGCACAAAAGGGTACATTTGTTAATACTTATGGTGTTGATGGAATATTTAAATAATTAATGAGTGAAAAAATACACCCCCAAAACTATACCTTTCGATATTATGCTTTCTAACACAATAACAGTCTTACCGTTAGAGCAGGTAGCACCAGCATAGGTGTTGCCTGCTTCCTTTAGACATTGGCACTCATACCCGCCAGGGGTGTTGGTGCACTGTCCGCCATGTTGACAAGGCTTGGGTAAACACTCGTCGATATCTGAAGAACAAAGTTCATCAGTGTACACTTTCCTCTTGGCAATAAATGGGACATATGTCAGTATTATATGCTGCTAATAAAAATGCAAACATAACCATGTGATCCGTGATCATATTCAATGTTACATAACGCAAAATAAATACGGGGAAATGAAAAGCGAAATCTACTTCTAAAATCATAAGGGAAGAATATCGCTAAGGTTTCGGACAGAAATGAAGGCATGTGTGTTCCTCTGTTCTAGTTTAAAGAGATCATTTAATTAAGAGGAAAAAAACACCCGTGGAAGATACACCATCGTGTACCCAATTAAAAGACAATCATAGCATCTTTTAGGGATAGAAGAGAGCATTTCCACAACGCATGCGCATTACAGACGATATCCCGTTTGTGGGTCAGGGCCGCAACCCGTTGTCAAATCCGGCATAGAGATTCTGAGTAAGCCGCCCTGGATATGCCAGATTGGATGTAAATGGTGATAGGTTACGTGATTTACCGTACTATTGTAAGAATGACTTGACTGTGTCGATTCCACCCACGACATGGGAATACATTGTTCATACTGAATGTATTGTCGAGGCGAAGGGTCATATATGCCTCAAGCTGTCGCGTCCCCGGTGATATGACAACTATCGCTACCAATGGCTGCGTGTCGCCACTGCATACGGTAAAGCAACCCGTGGAAAGTGTTTATGGAGTAGATCTGCCTACCTGTGACGCACGTCTTTCCAGTGAATCCGGTCTCTCCGCAGTCACACGAGGGTCGTCCTCCATCGTCCACACACCGCCCTCCGTTCTCACACTCACCGAAGGCCAAGTCACAGAGAGCTGCCAAACAATGATGTTTGGATACAATTGACGATGTGTAGATCAATCATATTCAGGTATTAATCATATAGGAAGGACATTCCTGAATATGCTGATATTTCCGCTGTATAATCTGTCTGTATCATTAGACGTTCTATTTACCAAGACATACTTGTCATACGCGGATCCCGCGGCTTAGGGCAGGGGGGGGGGGGGGTGTAGGTTGAAATAAACTGACAATCGGAGGCAGCATGGGGAAGGAGGGGCAGGCAGGTAACGGATCGTCGTGAAGGGGGGTGACATTATTTCATCTTGTGGGGCGGGGAGTGAATGAGATAATCTGCTCCCCCCATCCCGAATACGCCACGGCTTCCATACTGCTATTTACGGTAAGACACAGGTTACAGTATTCTCACTCCTGCACTGGCTGGATGACGTGGAGCCGGTGTCTGACGTGTTGTAGCCTTTGGGACAAGAGTCACATTGAAGCTTCTCTCGATACTGTTGGTATTGTCCGTGTGGGCAAGGGAAGCACGTGTCTCCCGTGACGGACGTCCCGGCTGGACACGGACCTGGATACAAGAAGTGAGATTTTAAGTGATTCCAAATTCACTTGACATGAGTCACACACGTTACGTGACATTGACAGGGAGGCTTCCGTAGAGTAAATGAAATGAAACGCTTTTGCGCAAATAGAAACTAAAATAGGCAAAGCTATCTAGCAGAACAATGACATGTGGTTGGAGTAGAATTGCTCCAGATCCCAGGAGCGATGGTTGGTACTCTTAACCTGTTGATCTGCATATCAGTTTGGTTACCAACTGCGCGACGCCATAGCTTATGATGTTAAGACTCCTCTACAACTCCGCATCACGGCATGTTGCGTGACAGGACAGCATCACGCACTCTAGCGTTGGTAATTAGCGCAGGTAGAACTGAAAGTTACCCCGACAAGTCGCACTGTTTATCTCCAGGATGTAACCATGGTAACACGAACACGTGTAGTCGGAGTTGGTGCTGTTACAGATGTGATCGCATATTCCGTTGCCACACATGGATGTATCTGCAATTAAACATTGGTGCTTTCGTTAGTATAACTGGACAGAGAAGCAGTGATACGGTATTTGCTCATATTTGGACTGGTTGGAAGGAGCGCCAATAGAAAACAATGGGACATTCCTTTTGCAGCATTGGTTGGGAACTTAACCCCTGCGTACTCTTGTGAGACGTAGATGGTTGATAATTTATCCTGGAGTGGCGGTATAATCACTTTGAATTTTGGCACATTGGATGGAAAGGATGTGTTGTGAGGTTAAGCAATTATACCTTCGGTAGATAAGTAGGCGTCGGACAACAGTTTGCTGCAACATTATATGCAACAAACACGATATCATTATTCCCGTAAGCACACACATTTTTAACACATTAATTAATTAATTTAAATGAAATGTATTTTCGGTCACTTCGCGTTCATGTAAGGCTTATGGAAATCAATAGAGGAACAAATATTTCTTATCTGCATTCGTAAGGTCACTCAAACAATATCAATAGTCGTGTTATCAACTGTGATTTGATTGCAAGTCAGAGTAACCAACGTCAGTGATATTTGAACAATTTATTAAGTAAATTGTGGTACCTACCAATGGGAGAATTTGTGGTGTAATCTGAAAGCATTCATTTGGCATATGACACTAAAAAAACGCTAAATATTGATGATGTATTTAAGGAGCGTGTTTACTAATTAATAAGAAGAAACACCACCTGTTCATTCAGAGTGAAATGAATCCACTTCAAGAGTAACGCATCAATACCTTAAGTCAACGTTCTTCCTGCTTCATAACATATTAATCTCACTGAGTAAGTAACTGACCGGGAAAAGCCGTTGTGGTGTCCATTGTTGTGGTGACCATTGGAACGATGTCCATTGTTGTGGTCTCCATCGTTGTGGTGACCATTGAAGTAATGTCCATCGTTGTGGTGTCCATCGTTGTGGTGACCATTCGAGTAATGTCCATCGTTGTGGTGTCTATTGTTGTGATGTCCATTGTTGTGGTGACCATTGGAGTGATGTCCATTGTTGTGGTCTCCATCGTTGTGGCGAATATTGGAGTGATGTCCATCGTTGTGGTGTCCATGGTTGTGGTGTCCATCGTGGTGATGTCTATTGTTGCGGTGTCCATCGTGGTGGTGTCCATTGTTGTGGTGTCCATTGTTGCGGTGTCCATCGTGGTGATGTCTATTGTTGCGGTGTCCATCGTGGTGGTGTCCATCGTGGTGGTGTCCATCGTGGTGGTGTCCATCGTGGTGGTGTCCGTTGTTGCGGTGTCCATCGTGGTGGTGTCCGTCGTTGTGGTGTCCATTGTTGTGGTGACCATCGTGGGGGGGTCCATTGTTGTGGTGTCCATCGTTGTGGTGTCCATTGTTGCGGTGTCCATCGTTGTGGTGTCCATCGCTGCGGTGTCCATCGTTGTGGTGTCCATTGTTGCGGTGTCCATCGTGGTGGTGTCCTTCGTTGTGGTGTCCATTTTTGTGGTGTCCATGGTTGTGGTGTCCATTGTTGTGGTGACCATTGGAGTGATGTCCATCATTGTGGTGTCCATGGTTGTGGTGTCCATCGTGGTGGTGTCCATAGTTGTGGTGACTTTTGGAGTGATGTCCATCGTGGTGATGTCTATTGTTGCGGTGTCCATCGTGGTGGTGTCCATCGTGGTGGTGTCCATCGTGGTGGTGTCCATCGTTGTCGTGTCCGTTGTTGCGGTGTCCATCGTGGTGGTGTCCGTCGTTTTGGTGTCCATTGTTGTGGTGACCATCGTGGGGGGGTCCACTGTTGTGGTGTCCATCGTTGTGGTGTCCATTGTTGCGGTGTCCATCGTTGTGGTGTCCATCGCTGCGGTGTCCATTGTTGTGGTGTCCATCGTGGTGATGTCTATTGTTGCGGTGTCCATCGTGGTGGTGTCCATCGTGGTGGTGTCCATCGTGGTGGTGTCCATCGTTGTGGTGTCCGTTGTTGCGGTGTCCATCGTGGTGGTGTCCGTCGTTTTGGTGTCCATTGTTGTGGTGACCATCGTGGGGGGGTCCACTGTTGTGGTGTCCATCGTTGTGGTGTCCATTGTTGCGGTGTCCATCGTTGTGGTGTCCATCGCTGCGGTGTCCATTGTTGTGGTGTCCATCGTTGCGGTGTCCATCGTGGTGGTGTCCTTCGTTGTGGTGTCCATTGTTGTGGTGTCCATTGTTGTGGTGTCCATTGTTGCGGTGTCCATCGTTGTGCCGTCCATCGTTGTGGTGATCATCGTGGTGGTGTCCATACTTGTGATTTCCATAGTTGTGGTGTCCATAGTTGTGGTGACTTTTGGAGTGATGTTCATTGTTGTGGTGTCCATTGTTGTGGTGACCATTGGAGTGATGTCCATCATTGTGGTGTCCATGGTTGTGGTGTCCATCGTGGTGGTGTCCATAGTTGTGGTGACTTTTGGAGTGATGTCCATTGTTGTGGTGTCCATTGCTGTGGTGACCATTGTTGTGGTTACCATCAGAGTGATGTCCATTGTTGTAGTGTCTATTGTTGTGGTGTCCATTGTTGTAGTGGCCATCGTTGTGGTGCCCATCGGATTGATGTCCGTCGTTGTGGTGCTTGTGGTGGTCACCGGCCGGGTGGCGACAGTTCCACCATCCAGACAGCTGACGCCCACATCCTCATAATGTATACAGTTGTGGACTCCCCAACCAAGGAACGAGCACTCAGTGAGGTTGGTCGCCCCAGTCGGACAGTTGACGTTGTCAGCCCAGATGGGACCTGAACCCTGGCCGAAATGGACTGAGCTGTAGGCCTCTCCGCCCCCGGGGAACCCCAGCTGGCGACACACCGTGCTGTAATATAGATTGTAATATCACATTGGAAGCATGATCACATCGGGAAATTGAAGAAAAAAGTAGTGACGTCAAGATTTTAGTTCGGTATACTTATCTTAAATCGACTGCCAAGGTGTGCAATAGTACTGGCTTCTGTTAAACGCTAAACACTTGGTGACACATCAAAACAACCAATTCTATTTACTCCTACAATTAACATCTGGTATTAATTTTTGTTTAATTATTATTAAACATATTGGAAAACAAAACCTCCATACATCATGTGTAATTATGCAAAACAGACGTGTAGTTGTGTCAATTTATAAATTATAAGCCCTTCCGTCAATTCAGTGTTGAAAACAATTTTATTATATATCCACCGTTCACTAACCACATTTTTTACATCAAATAACAGATCCGGCACAATACAACCTCAGCTTATATTATTATCAGGTGTGTATCAGCTAACCTGTCCATTTATAACGCCCACTTAGTAGGCATTTTTATAGCATTCTAGTTGAATCTCAAGGACGGGGAAAATTATGTCACAGAAGCACAAACCCAAATGTTTTCATTCTAAGACCATGATTGTCCCTTTTCATTGGCATTGAACATATAAATGAAAGAGCTCACTTTGCTTCATCTCTGGAAAAGCCATCGTCACAAACCGTCCCCCATTGGTTGTCATGGAAGATCTCGAGGCGGCCGGTTCGACCAGGAACTCCGTCCGCGAGACGAATGGGTCCTTGGCAGACATGGACACACGATTAGCGTTGATTTATACTATCAGCAGCGCCGACGGTGCAGGTGGGAAAAATTACATAAGAAGCTAATGTTTCAACTTTTTAGTATGTCGTTCGAGGCTGATGAGTTTTCAAGCAGCACCAGTGGCTTTCAATTTTATTCCGTGGTCCTTTTGTGAAATTTACCTTCTAAAACCTGGCAAGTAACGCCCACATCGTCTTCATGGGTACAATTATTGAGGCCCCACCCCAGGAAGGAGCATTCGCTGAGGTTTGAGGCGTATGACGGACACTCGATGCGGTCAGCCCAGATGGTTCCGTTTCCCTCTCCAAACGTGGCGTTGTAATGAACCGACGCCACAGCGACAAGACCCAATTGCTGACATACCACACTGCAAGGAGATGACATTATCACTTATATTGCCACAATATGTGCACATAGCTGCAGAGCACTCGCTTTATCACAATAATTGCGTTATCTTATGGGGTATTCAAGGGAACGATTTAACGAAGTCATATAATAAGACTGCACAAATTTTTACAAGAGGTATATTTTGTTAAATGATTGGTACATGGTTAACCGGCTATACAATAATGCTTAGGGGAGCTAGATGCATAAAATGTTATAGTTTCCTTATACGACAGTTACATTTACCCAATTTTTAACCAGTCATGATTCTAAAATCATGACACTAAAAACCAAAATTCACATTGTTACGTGTTTCAATGATTTATTTGGGGATTAAAGGTGGATTATTATCTTTTTTCGCATCGAACGGTTATGCCAGGGGCAAATACAAGCTGCGCATCATTCCGTGCAAGCTTCATAGGCAACTTGGACTTACCCGGCATGCAGCAATGAGAAGTGATTGCCACACACTGTGCCCCACTCGTTGTTATGGAAGACCTCCAGACGACCGCTCCGATGGGGAATGCCGTCCGCCAGGCGAATGGGTCCTAGTAATAGCAATATTTATAGTGGCGATGATTTGCATAATAACTATAATTTCGTCTAGGCTATACTATATATTAATTGAGCTCGGTCATTAAAGACCGGAGGAATCCTACGTTTGTTTTTGAGTATCACACGCTTTGGATGAGTTTGTTAGAACATATTTATATAACGCTGGTGGCATAAAATATTAAGACGAGGTCATATATAAGATACATTGGCAATTGCCAGAAACAATACACCTACCTTCTTTTCACGATCGTATATGGCATCCTCACATATTATTGCATCTCACCACATATGCCACATCGCACACAAATACATAATTGTGTGCTTACCGTCTAGAGGCTGAGGGTCGCAGACGAGACCCACGTCCTCTGAGTGAACACAGTCGTGGACACCCCAACCCCTGAATGAGCACTCTGTAAGATTGGCAGCCCCTTCAGGGCAGCTCACATCGTCAGCCCAGATGGGACCAGAGCCTTGTCCGTACGTGGCGCAGCAGTACTGCACGCCACCATTTGGGAAGCCTAGCTGCCGACACGCAGTACTGCCGAATAACGTTATGCATGATTTAATGTGATGATTAAATGATTAAATAGACAAATATCGCCATTTCTGCGATGTGTTTGCAAGAAGGCGGGGACGCCAGAATGTTTCTATGGAAATTATATTGAGGAAAAATTAATCGACAGCATCCAGTCTAATTAGAACAATATAACGCAATGTAAAGCATATAACATTATGATAATTAAATAAACTGACTTTGTTTGAATAATCTTGATGAGCTAGGGTCGTATTGAGATTGATCGTAGTCCCCTCAAATACTCGTTCTTTAGCTTAATCCTTTATCGCTAACGTGTAACGTGTGAAATCGACGCTTCAAATTCATCTCTCAGATCATGTGTTACTTGGCAAATATTTCATCCATTTGCTGCATATTAACGAAATTCCGTCACATAGGTACATACAACCAACATAAAGTTTATTCGTTTTTCCTTTTGCCTCTGAACATTATAAAAGCGGAATTTTCCCTTTTCCAATTTTCTGTTTGACAAAATGCAAAGCAGAAAAGGGTTTCGGCAATTATTTTTCCCATTACTGTTTTGAAAAATGAAAAAGGTAAAAGTCATCGGAAACCGTTTGCTCAGGCTGCGGGCTATGGCTCCGGGCTCAGGCTTCGGCCTATGGCTCCGGGTCATGGCTCTAGGTCATGGCTCCGGGCGTCGGGCTATGTCTCCGGGCTATGGCTCTCGGTGCCGGGCTATGGCTCCGGTTTTTGGGCTTCCCAACCTCAGATTATGGTTTCGGACCCCGAGCTATGGCACCGGGCTCAGGCTCCGGGATATGGCTCCGGGCTTTGGGCTATGAATCCGGTCTCTGGGATTTCCGACGCTTGACTATGGCTTCGAGCTTCGGGTTATGGCTTCGGGCTATGGCGCCGTGCTCAGGCTTCGGGCTGTGGCCCCGTGTTCAGGCTTCGGGCTATGGCTCTGAGCGACAGGCTATGGCTCTGGGCGTCGGGCTATGGCTCTTGGTGCCGGGCTATGGCTTCGAGCTATGGCTTCGGGTGTCAGGCTATGGCTCTGGTTTCCCGGCTATGGTTCTGGGCGTCGGGCTATGGCTCTCGGTGCCGGGCTATGGTTCCGGGCTATTGCTCTGGGCGTCCGGTTATGGCTTCGTGTGCGGGCTATGGCTCCGTGCCCTGGACTGTGGCTATGACTATGTGCACCGCGCCTAAATCGAGAACGCGAGGGCGATAACGCGAGGGCCAGAATGCGAGATCGCGAAAAAGCGAGGGTGAGATCGCGAAGGCTAGAACACGAGATTGATCTTGCCTTTGCATTCTCGCATTCTCCTGATCTCGCAATTTCACCCTCGCGATCTCGGCCTGGCGTTGTTGCGATCTGGCCCCCGAGATCTTACCCTCACAGTCTGGCTCTGACGTTCTTAATATCAGCTCAGTGCACGGAGCCATAGTCCAGCGCACTGTGCCATAGCCCGCGCACAGAGCCATAGCCCGACGCACAAAGCCATAGCCCTGAGCCATATACCGGCACCAAGAGCCATAGCCCGGCACCGAGAGCCATAGCCTGGCACCGAGAGCCATAACCCGGAGGCATAGCCTGGCACCGAGAGCCATAGCTCGGCACCGAGAGCCATAGCCCGGAGCCTGAGCCCGGACCCATAGCCCGGAGCCATAGCCCGCCCTTATGAAAATATACCATGGTATACCATGGTAAATACCATGGTGTTTTGGCGAAGGTATTTTACCATGGTATACCATGGTGCTTTGGCGAAGGTTTTTTACCATGGTATAATACCATGGTAAATTACCATGGTAAAATACCATCGCCAAAACACCATGGTATACCATGGTATTTCACCATGGTATTATACCATGGTATACCATGGTGTTTTGGCGATGGTAATTTACCACGGTAATATACCATGGTATTATACAATTGGTATACCATGGTGTTTTGGCGATGGTAATTTACCATGGTATAATACAATGGTACGTTAACGATTATGTTAACGAGAGGAACTGGACTTCATATACATAAGAACAGACAACCGTTTCATGAAACTGGCCCCAGGCTCTAGATCGAGAGAGAGAGGGGGGGGGGGCAGGATTATCCCCTCCACTCCATCCGGTACGTGTTCGCCATTTCACCCAGCAGATCAACAGATTTGGGGGGGGGGGGGTGGGGGGGGGGGCAGGCTTATCCCCTCCACTCCATCCGGTACGTGTTCGCCATTTCACCCAGCAGATCAACAGATATGGGGGGTGACAAGGCTGTAGTCTGCAGGCCTATAACTATATAAGTACTGTATAGTGTAAACAAATTTCAATTTAGAAAGGCTCCTTTTGTCCTAATGTTATGGTGTCACGCTAAAACCTTGGTGTCTTCAGGTGCTATACAGTATAGTATTTATAAATACATACCTTTCATCGATATCCACAAGCAAATATTCGTGAATATAAGCTAATAGTAATCGTATACATGCCGTACTCCGCTCGCCTTTCCCGCAATATTTTTAAAACTTCGCGCATGTGCCTTGCGATCTCCACTGCGCATCTCCGCTAGGCGGCAGCGCAATCTGCCTCTTATACATCTGCCACTTAGTACACTATTGGGTTTGCGCCGCGGGACGGGGGGGGGGGTGGGGGGGTGGCGGTAAAGCCGCCAAAATACGCTCGTAAGGGGCATTTCCCCCCGGAAAACGGCCTAAACGTTTAAGCGGCTTAAAACGCGAAAATGTCCGCTCGGCAGGGGAATTTTTCTTCCTTGGACCGGGCCCGCTCGGTTTATTATTTTCCGCGGGATATGTATACCCTCTCTATAAATTAACCCACAGTCCTCCCCCCCCCGCCCGCTATCAGCGACCGAGCGGAATTTAGCGGTAAAAGGCCCCGAGCTGATTTTGGCGGTGGAAAACTCCCCCAAAACCCAGCAATGTACGTCTAAGTTCGATAGTCCAGAAGTCTAAATGCCAGTTTCCAACTAGATTTTAGCTGCTAGAATATTTAAAGTCCGAATTTTAAACAAAATAATAACTAGCTGATGGATTACACAAAATTTCACTGCATAGTCAGTTTTTAGTTGAGTCTTAGTTATATGTCTCAACTGAGAAGGATATACCATTGAATACTCTGCTGATATACCATGGTATAACTCTGGTGGTACAATGATTTGGCATAATATTTCATGGTAATATATGCACCATGATTGCATGGGAGCGTGGTAGAATGATATACCACAGTAATATCATGATATTACCATGGTATAATTATATATAATGATATATCAGAGTAATACCTAGTCCCGTGTGACGTTTTCTAGGGAAAACAGTCACGTTGCCGACCATGTAAATTTTGGGCACATTTAAAAAAAAAGTTGGCGACTGACTCTCGTTAGAAGCTACAGCATTCAAATTTATTACATTGCTTCTTAAAAACTAACTTCATCTAATTCTGGTACTCAAGATGCATACCTTGCTGATATAGCCCCCTAATTTCTCCTTTTTGTCACGTTTTGCTGAAGTTTTTCCCGCTCTCGCGCGGCCATCATGAATTACCAAACACCGAAAAATACGGAAGTAGCCACACCATCTTCATGTGGTGTGGTGGGCCTTAAATTCCCTGGTCAGAAAAACAAAGAAAACTTCACTCTTCAATATATCTGTACAATTTTCAGTCAACTCTTTTGTTTGATTATCTTTCACAGTGGTAGTTCACCCCCTCTGTGAAATTTGGGTGCTGACGTAATATTCCACACATTCTGTACTTGTCAAGTGTGCAACACAGTTTCGGTGTTTAGAACCTTGGGTTCAAAATGAGGTATGACTTCCGTTCTGCTAAATCAGACCAGCTCAAGATTAAAAATTGCATATTCTATACCTTCAGATCATGAATTAGTTTAAACTTACTGGACAAACAGGTAGTGTACTATTATAGCAAGCTCTTGCCATTAATGAGAACCTCCCGCCATAAGTTTTATATTTCATGTCAGAAATTAGCATGGAGGGACTTGTGGCCCTATTCCTTGAATTGGGCGACTTGGGGCTAAGTAATACCATGATATTACCATGGTGCCAGGATATTACCATAGTATCATGATATACCACAGATATATCATGATATACAAAAGATATACCATGCTATACCAGATATACCCAAGTAATACCATGGCATAACCATGATACATTGTGGTACGTACAGCATGATAAAGCATGGTATTAGCATGGTATACCATGATATGCCATGATACACCATAATATTTTATGGTAAACCATGATATACCATGGTTTTCAGGTAATACCATCGTTAACAATGGTATACCATGGTTTATCATGATGTACCATGGTATATCATGATTTACCATGGTAATACCAATGTTTACCATGGTATACCATGGTTTATCATGCAGTACCATGGTATACCATGGTTTATCATGCAGTACCATGGTATACCATGGTTTATCATGATGTACCATGGTATATTATGATTTACCATGGTAATACCATCGTTTACCATGGTATACCATGGTTCATCATGCTGTACCGTGGTATACCATGCTATGCCATGGTATATCATGATTTAGCATGGTAATACCATCGATTACCATGGTATACCATGGTTTATCATGCTGTACCATGGTATACCATAGTATATCATGATTTACCATGGTTATACCATCGTTTATCATGCTGTACCATGGTATATTATGGTATACTATGGTATATCATGGTTTACCATGGTTTACCATGGTAAACCATGGTATATTTTCATAAGGGCCGCGGAGCCATAGCCAGCTAGAAACAAATTCGCCCGAGCGTTACTCATTTTCGTTTTGAAGTTCGAGCAAAGGATAAAACGGTATCGCGCGCGTATTACCTATTTCCGTTAGCCCAGAGCACGAAACAGACTGGCTCGAGTTTTATTCATTTTCGTTTTGAAGTTCGCGAACACGGTAAAACGGTATCGCGCGAGTGTTACCTATTTCCCTTTTGTACTCTATAAAAGGGTAAAAAGTATCGCGCAAATGTTACCTATTTTCGTTTTGGTCCTTTCGAAAAGGGCAAACGGTTTCTGACAACGTTTACCTTTCTTTGCTTTTTCATGTTTCAAAACGGTAATGGGAAAAGGAATTGCCGAATCCCTTTTCTGCTTTACCTTTTGCGAAACAGAAAATAGAAAAAGGGAAAATTCTGCTTTGATAATGTTCAGGAGCATATGTAAAAACGAACGAAATTGACAAGCCGAGCTTGAGAAAGACGAAAATAGGAGGGGGGGGTTAGGTGCAACTTGAACATGTTAGTACCGACTGCGACTATGTACATGCAATATAGACGGGGTTATCGTCCCGAAACGTCACCACGCCGTCAGTCATTTGACGTTTCGGAAAGTTACAGACAGGCTGCAAGACCCAGAGACCCAGATAATTCAATCATACTTTCCTTTCTGTGGCAATCTATTCGTCCTATATTATCCAAAGTATTCTTGCACATAATGAACCTCCATTGACCACAACTGTCTGCCTCATAATAAGCTAAAAGAAGGAGCACATGCCTGTTATGACGTCTACTGTCTCCATTGTCTCAATTGCATCCAATGGCAACCATTGCTAGGCAACGTTGTGTGCACCCTTCTTCTTTTAGTCTGTTTAATGGCTGATGTTTGTGGTCAATGGAGCTTCATGTGCAAGATTACTTAGGATAATCTAGGAAAAATAGATTGCCTCAGAAAGGAAATTATGATGTTGGCAAGTGAACATTTGCGGAAGGAAGGTATTATTTACAGTATCACGAAGTTCCTCTAATTTATCTCACCCGGTCGCCACTGTTGTGTAACTAATCAAATGCTTTATTTGTTCAGGGATATAACCGTCATGTCGTATTCAGATTTGTGTTACGCAGTCTTATAATTAGGCCATGTGAGATAGATACTTACTTGGCATTCCTTGAATCGAATTCATCGTCACATACAGTGCCCCATTTGTCGTCATGCCAGATCTCAAGCCGACCCGTGCGGCCTGGAAATCCGTCTACCAGGCGAATGGATCCTAACACGAAACACAATGTGTGAGACAATATAGTACACTGTTGAGAAACTAGATTCGGCATTCAAAACAGCAATGGGGTAACTATGATGTTTTAAACCGAAGAAGATAGTTCATCACATAGACGTCACAGAGCATGTCAGTGTCGCAAAATAACCCATTTGACGTTCCCATGACGACTGTGAAACTATCAATGCGTGATAGGGGTTACCTTCCAGCAGCCCAGAGCCGCAGAGGACGCCCAGAACGTTATCACCGCAGTTGTGAACGCCCCATCCGGAGAACCTGCATCCATTTAAGTCATTGGCCCCAGAAGGACAGTCCACACCGGCAGCCCATATCCGACCAGACCCTCGCCCGAAGTAGTATGACGTTCCGCCTTCGGGGTAACCTAGTTGCCGGCATATTGCACTGAAATAAAGTACCGGAAATTGGTATTAAAACCGGTAGTCATAGTTAAAGTGTCTGTCACATATTGCTTGCAAAAAAGGACTCGCGTCTATTATATATGTCATATAATAAAATAATATACGCCAGTTTTGCGGACATCATATCTACAAAACTAAAATCCAGCGACTCTTTCGCTTAAGGCCAAGCAGATTGTTTAATATTTAAATGTTTAATTATTTAAATGTTTTATTCGTGTAGTTTTTCGTTGCAGTTAAACACGAAACATACTTGGCTGTATCCGAGTTGGAGTTGAAGTCGCAGATGGTTCCCCATTTGTTGTCATGGAATATCTCCACGCGGCCGCTGTGGCTCGAAACGCCATCAACAAGTCGGAGCATTCCTTATTGGAAATGTCAAATATAATGTACCAACAGTTAATACAACACAAGTGCAGGGGTTTGAATGGCATACGTACATACATACATCAAATTCATTTGTGGTATCATGATATCGTGATACTATAATTGTTACCTTGTCCCAGCTGCTAACCAGCTAGCAAAAGTATCACATACATACGATTGGGGAAATACGTGGAGATTAGTACTATACGTGCAACGCCTACCGTCCGGGATGAGCGGGCCACAGGTGACACCCACGTCATTGTAGTGACTACAGGTGTGTTTGCCCCACCCAGAGTGAGAACACTGATTGAGGTCCGTGGCTTCCGGAGGACAGTCCACGTTATTCAACCAGATGGGGTCGGAACCCTGGCCAAATAGGGCACAGCAGCTTACGTGGCGACCTTCTTGGAAGCCAAGCTGAAGACATGTAACACTGAAAAAAAAACACTCAATATCATGAAACAATGCCACAAAATAAAGACGTTCATTTGAGAATGAAACAGATATAGTGTCAGGGCGCTAAACTGTTATCACGGTTGACAAGTCCAGTCTGTGTAAATGAATGACATGTGTGGTGGGATATTCAAATAACTAACACATGGAACATGTAAAAATAATAATAATGCAATATGTTAATAACAGATCACTGATATCTCCAAACCATTGGTCGCTTTGTATTGTAACAACAGAAGTTAGATATTTTAGTTAGATTTAGAGTTAGATATGTATTCGTTCATGTAATTACTTGGCTTCACTTAATCCGAAGCCATCATCACAGACAGTGCCCCAATGGTCGTCATGGTAGATCTCGAGACGCCCGCTCCGACCAGGCTCACCGTCTGCCAGGCGAACTGAACCTGTATCACAAGAATAAAAAAGAAGATATATAGTGTTATTATCATGAGTGAAAGAGGTAAGCTTATATGTAGTATTTTAGTGAGTTATTCTCTCTGGGATTTTTGTCATGATGAGTTTAACTTGAGCGATTTGTGTAAATGAGCTGATTTATTATATGTGTGTTTGAGGATGTCTGCTGCCAGATGGCTGGATATCGCCCCCCCCCCCCACCAACGGAGTTTAATACACCGTTCCATTACTCGCGAATTCATCATCCCACAAGACGGCGGGCCATGTTACAGGGCTTGGCGGGATATTCAAATTCCATTACCTTCTGTAGAGTCCTGTCCGCAGCTGACACCGACGTCTTCCTTGTGTAAACAGCTGTGAGTGCCCCAACCTGGGAATACGCACTGGCTCAGGCTGGACGCTCCGGGAGAACAGTCTATGTCGGCCGCCCAGATAGTGCCATTGCCTTCGCCGAAAGTTGCGCAACACGCTGCCACACCGCCCTCTGGGTAGCCCAACTGTCGACACACAGCGCTGAAAACCACGTCGAGGAACGTTGCAAGATTCTAATATAAACGACATTTAACTGCATGGGAAGTGCTAGACTTGTCACCAAGATAGATATATAAATATTGCGTGATGGAATATTTCTTACATATTACAAAAATCCACTAACGGTTGTTGATGTAGAAATCAGTGAGTTATTCATAGACAGACTGAGCAAGTACGAGGTCCATTTACATTAGCTTTTCTTTTTATATATTTTCTGCACGGACCAAATACATCCCAACTGGTTATTCACAATGTTAAGTCACTCATCCCGGTTTGGGTCCCAACCAAGCGACCCAACACCTTAACTTGAATTTTCACAGTTAGATGTCATACGCGCCATGGAAATCGTCTATTCCCTTTAACCAATGCGACTCGTTTACGTACCTATCGATACAAATATGTGTGGTAGACGTTAGATGTTGGCCTATTGGTCTTTTATAAATAATACCCAATTTTATATCCGTTCGGAAAAAATATTGTTTAGCCTAATTACTGTGAAAAAGATTACCTGGCCTCGGTTGTGCCAAAGTTGTCGTCACAGACTGTGCCCCACTGGTTGTTATGGAAGATCTCGAGACGACCGCTCCGACCGTAAACGCCGTCGACCAGGCGAATGGGTTCTGAAAAGAAGGTATATCCATACTAGCCCCATGTGACGTTGTTGGGAAACCGGTCCATCAAATCCTGCATTTTACAAACACGCGTGGCGAGAAGCGGCGCTGATGGCGAGAACGTTTTGGGGTATGGCAATAGTTTCTAAAAGTAGGTATCTTAGAACGTATCTTGTTATTTTAGTTGGTCTCCGTGATTACGACGATGTCGTCTGTTGACTTTTCGAAGCAGCAGACAACTCAGTTCTGTCCGCCGCCTTGCCCACCCACTGGAGAAACTGTGCATGCGTGCATGTCGTTAAAACCACACCATTCGCTTGGTGGCGCTTCATACACCCAGCCAATGACACGCAATAAGCGAAACGCCACCTGGCGAAAGCCGCTGGTGGAGAATGACCAAAGACGAAATGGCGCAATAAACAAAAAGGAAGTCTAGTTACAATCGACTTGATAGTAATGCGATACTTTGTTAGTTCATATGCATGCGGGTTTTGTGGTAAATATGAAGTTTAGGTATCAGAGTACAAAATGAAAAGGGTTGGATGGATCGTGCCGTTAACAACACTTAGTCGCCCACAAAAATAAATCTTACACCCTCATTTTCTACATAAGGGCATGAGACTGTTGTGCAGAGCAACATATGGGACTACATACATACATGACCTTTATATCGCCACAATAGTTAGGCCAGGTTGGTCACTTTACAGTGGCGAGGGATGACGCCGTGCCCCTAGCGTACGTGGCGATGGGAGCAGGCAGCTATGGACATTTACTATAATCTGTGATTACGCAGGACACTTGACTAAGTCAAAAGTTATTTCCAAGACCCGTATTCTGTAAACTTCTTAAAGTTATGTTCCATTTTACACTTTATCTTAATTTTCTGGGTAAGCTAAGATTTAAAACTGTATCAGATTCTATAAACAACTTAAGATCCATCTCATCTGAGTTTTTACTCTCTCCGCAACTCAATCTCGGAAGCGCATCGCTTTGCCAAGCGTGGCGACCAAATTAGACCTTGAGTTGTGCTGCCATCTGACGGCTACCGGATAATGACGCATCATTTTGGAACTCTTTAATGATGAAGGTAATAATGTACTTTAGCAGACAAATCCTGTCGCAACCAGCAGATTGTCAGGATGTTGAGTGTCATCCTCTGGTGACAGAAGTAGACACACAGAAAAAGCTTAACGTCGCCAGGTAGCGGGCAGCAAGCGTGGATCCAGGAATTTTTAAACGGAGAGGTCCACAGCAAACTTGCGATTGATGACACAGGGGAAGGGGGGGGGGGACAAAATTGGGACGGGTGGGGCTCAACCAATTCAAATTAGTTGACGATGAGAGGGTGGGATGGGGGTGGGGGGTCCACGATGAAAATTTGAAATTGAAAAATGGAATTCTTCCGCAAAAACAGAAGACCCCGGGACCCCCGGGACCACTCAACCGAACTGGATCCGTCCGTGGGTAGAGCCCCACCGACTCTGCGCCTTTTGCCTGCAAACGGTACGATCAAAACCTGGAATAAGCTTGAGCATAGGCCGAATCAGGGGCGGGTCTAGCGGCGGGCGGGGGCCGAGGATTAGGAGGGTTTGCAACGCCCCCCCCCCATGGAAATCAGGATTCACTGTAAACGTCGGGCTTCACGACAAAGTACATCGCAAAGTGGCTTGTTGTAGCTCTAACCCAATGAATCCAGCGGGTGGGGGGGGGGGGGTTGTGGGAGATTTAACCCACCACCAGGCAAATGGATGATCAAGACGAAATGTCTTAATGACCCTTTTTCAGGAAAAAGGGCGCATTCCCCCACAACATCAAAGCCATCTGAAGCGTACTCCCCCCCTCCCCCACAGTCGCAATTTTATAGAGAGCGGAGCTGGAGCGCCCAAGCCCTCCCCTCACCATTTCCAAATTCCTAGTTCCGCCCCTGCTAATGGGACGCAATCTAAATCTATTTCTCACGGATGTTTCTATTTTGCCCCTTAATTCAAGCGGGTTCACGCGAGTTCAATCTGACTGGTACGTTTAACGTTAAATCTGGCATCACGCTTGCGCCTGCGACGCGAACATGACTGAACGAGGTCCATCTTGTCAAACATCAAAACTTAAGTCTCCTAAAAGGTTTCTAGTGGCTGTCAAGTGAGATCGTAGCTTCAGATGTATGCAGAATACGCGTTTGCAAACATAGATAACAGTTAGAATTAAAGTTTTGGCCAAAATACGGGCCCAGGTGAATAACGCATTCATCATCTCCGAATGTAGCTCCCTCTCTGATATTTGCTTTAAATTTATGGAATCAAGGCCGTGATCCTCGCCCCCCAATTCAATAGGCCAAAATTAAAAGCCAGAATCGAGAGGGGCGTACTCTTTGGAGTCGAATAGCCTGCCCATCCATACCTGGATCGATTCGCGGCCCACAGCTGACGCCTACATCATTACTGTGGCTGCAGTTATTGCGTTCCACTTCATTTATGGAACACTCATTGTAGTCCGTGGTGCCCGGGGGACAGTCTATTTGGTTGGAGATGATAGGGCCGGTGCCAGGGCCGAAGGTGGCACAGCAGTACGGTATCCCGCCGTCCGGGTAGCCAAGGAGATGGCATATCAGACTGCAATTAAGGCGCCAGAGATAAAATAATTTACACACCAGAGACCGATGGGTATTGACAGTCCACAATGACCCTTAAACAGTTTTAAGTAGTACCCACTAAACGTGAACGTTAACAGCTTAAACTAAACCGTTGAATAACAAAGCGGTAGATGAGAATAAGTTGTGGGAACGAGGCGGAAATGGTGGGGGACACTGCCTTTAAAAGAAAATGCCGGGCAGCTGCAATGTGATATAAAAATTACACTCAAGTTGTTATAAAATCAAATTGCATTTATCATCAACAGCACAAAATACTGATTTTTACCCGTCAGCCGGGTGTCGACATGTTGTGAACACATGACCAGAGTTAGCCAATCACACGCACCTCTCCTCCCTCCACACCTCCCCACCACCTATAGACCGCCACCCCACCCACCCATACGGCCTTTCTGGTAATATGGCCGTCCTGTCCATACACCCTTCAGTGAGAGCAAGTTTCTAAGAGAGCAGTTGTATCAAGTTACACCATCGACTGCCGCTTTCCGAACCGAACCGCACCACCCCCCCCCCCCCACCCTTCTAATGCCACACGGCTTCACTGACAACGCGATGCTTCAACGACCTGTATAAACAATGTCTAATCCGCCATCTTCGTCCCTTACGGGTTCAAACTGGTACCCGGTTACATCATCAGTTGGAAAAATTTGTTCTTGCTCCGCCATATTGTAAACATCCGGAAGTTCCATGCGCGTAAACACTCTAACGCGATGTAATTCGGTAATTACACCGCTTCAAAATTACAGCTGCCGGCAGTAGTAATCGTCTAAACCTACTAGTCGCTTCATCGCCGGTGACGTCATAATCAGTGCGCTGAGGCGAGTGCCTATGGCAAGTTGGGTGGTAGATTAAATTACTACATTACTACGGTGGTGGGGGTGTGCTCCCATGCCGCATAGAGGATTTGGAGAGCGAGAGTATTTGAACACTTATTTGAACACTTTCGATATCAATTAGACTATATAGTCAAGAACTGCAAGTTTGAAAAAAAAAGATGGGCGTATGGAGAGAAATTATTGATTTCTGCTTTGGAGATTGAGAGAAAAAAGGTGACAAAAAGGGGTCATTTGGGCGGCGTCATTTGAGCGGCACATATGTACTACATTGTACATATTGTTAGGCACTTTGAGCCCAGTAAGAACAGACCAATCCACATCCTTCAGTACGTCATAAGGAACTTAATAAGATAAGCCACTGGTTAAATGCCAATAAACTGTCGTTAAACCCTAGTAAGAGCAAATTTATGGTCTTTCACTTACCTGATAAGAAATTTCCATTGCCAAATCTTTTTATTAATAATGTCCAAGTTGAATGCGTGGATGAATTTAGCATGTTGGGTCTACAAATTACTAAGCATATGAAATGGCAAAGTCACATTGGTAGAATCTCCACTAAAATTTCCAAGACTCTGGGAATCATGAATAGACTGAAGTATTCTCTGCCAAAACATGCCCTCTTAACGATATATAATACTCTAATTCTTCCGCATATAAACTATGGTATACTGGCTTGGGGATACTGTGGGGAGCGAATCTATCAATTGCAAAAAAGAGCAGTGAGAATAATAAGTCTAAGTAGATTCAAGGATCACAGTGAACCCCTTTTCAAACAGCTAAACCTACTAAAGTTAGATGACATTCACCGTTTGCAAATACTAAAGTTCTATCACAAATTAAAGAATAATAATCTTCCCACGTATTTTTCGCAGATTTCCATAACACATGCATACGAGATACACGCATACAACACCAGACATAAGGCACTGGTCCGTACCAATAGAGCACACCACGACTATGCCACAAAATGCATTAAACACTCCCTAATTGAAACTGTGAACACAGAGCCCGCAAGTATCTTAGATAAAATCAATACACACAGCCTGATAGGATTTTCCAAGTATTTAAAAGATGATACCATAAGTAATTATTCCGAGCATTGCACTGTACAAAATTGCTATTCATCTCAAAGGTAAAGTAGTGCCTCTCCCATGGTTGGCCCTTAAATTAAATTAACTTAAATTAAACTAAATCAAATTAAATTAAAATAACTGGATTGAAGCGCTTACATTCAATTGCGTTTTAATCTATATTTCATTTATCCCATATTTATGACACATATTGTTTGTTGTTGGAAACGTTTAGTTCTGTGTCTGTTCTGTTCTGTTCGGTTTCCATTACTTACCATCATATAATATTCTGTTTACCACAAATATAGGTGGCTCTGATGCTAGCGGTTCTTACCTTAATCAGAGTCTCCTGCGTCGAGCATTCTTTTTTTTTTCTTTTTTTTCTATAATGTACCAAATGAAATGTTTGCTTTGACGGAATAAATGAGATTGAATCTTGAAAAAAAATCTTGAATCTTGTATATACCTAACTATATGTAGTGCCCCCACTCCCCCCACGGGAGCGGCAGTTGATGGTGTAACTTGATACAGCTGCTGTCTTAGAAACTCACCGTCACTGAAGAGTGTATGGACAGGACTGCCGTACTATAGAACGGCCGTATGGGCTAGGATCGGTGGGGTGGCGGCCTTTGGGGGTGGTGGGAAAGGGTAGGGGGTGGAGTGGTACGTGAAGCTAGCAGCTTGTCGACTCGAAGCATTTATTCTCATAGTGGTTGGAGCATACCCTTGAACATTTGGTGGGTTTAAAACTCACACGAGCAATCTTGCGTAGCCATTGCCGCAAAAGCTGCTGGTCGCCTAGCGAACAGCGGTAAAAAGATATCCTGTTCTTGCCGTCCTTTTTTTGCACTTGAATTGTTACAGCCAACAGCTGAACAGTACACCATTTTATTCTAAATGCATCGATGTTTCAATTTTATGAGTCAAATTCGCTTGTCACTATTCATGAGAGGTGTTAGGCCGACAGCTTGCTCCAAAGACGCTCGGCTCGCATGTAAACAAAGTTTTGGTTCCGCAGAAGGTAGTCGTCAGTGACGCCAACGCCTTGCGTGTGATTGGCTAACTCAGGTCAGGTGTTCGGAACATTTCGACACCCGCCTGATGGGCGAAAATCTGTAGTTTATACTGTTGATGTGCGATTTTTTCGATAATGCTTTCTTTTTAAATAGAACGATTAACGGCAAATAGATTTATACCAACGGAGTTTTATTTTTATATCACACTGCAGCCCCCGGTACTTTCTTTTACCTAAGAGAAGACAAACATCCATCAATTACGAAATACAAAGCAAGATACATTAGTAGTCATAGTAATGTTTCAGGCCAGTAAGAGAGAACTACCACGTTACAGTTTTTATTCCCCTCCTCTCTTCCACTGACCCTCCAGTAGCAAAGTTGAGCTGCATCTGCTGTGCTTCATGCTAAGCACCACAACAGGGAGTCCCCCATTTTAACTTCCGATGGGTGTGTGTTGTATGGACTTTCAAAAGTGTCCGGATAAATCGTGCGAACGATAACTAGAGGTGGAGTGAGATTCAAAGTTGTGATCACGAAGCGGTTACTCGAGGAAACGTAGTGCAACTCATCGTGGAATAGACCAATTATCAACAAGCAGATTTACCATATTTAATTGTCTCTAGACGTTTGTTAATAACAAGCTGTCACCCAGAGAAATGTTTCACCATCTCTTGATTCAGATAACAGAACATTATATTGTAAAATATACTTCAACTGTCGTGAAAGGCATTTAAAAAGGATGGAAGCAAGGCTACAGCACCACTTTACGTTGAAGCCGTGGGTGTGCTAATGTACTGTGTGGCTTACGTGGCATTATTGATGTCGAATCCGTCGTCACAGACTGTCCCCCACTTGCCATCATAGAGGATCTCTAGACGACCGCTCCGACCGGGAACTCCGTCCACGAGGCGAATGGAATCTTCGGGAACAATTAAAGGCGAAATTAAGTGACCAGCTCGGCCAATAATCCCACAACTAGAACTTTTTATTGAAAGTTCAGTGTGGAAACATATACAACGCTTTCTTATCTTTTTATGTGCATCAGTATTAATTATGTCATCTCATGCAAAAGTCGATGTCAGTTATGGATATGCTACTTTGTAATGTGGATATTTGTCCGGGATACTTACCAGAAATGTCTGTCGTGGCGGTACTCGGAACGGCTTGCAGCAGGAGCAGTACCATCAGGGGCAACATGGCCGCCATTGCACCGAGGACCGAGCCTGCAAAGTTGAAGTCAAAGTAAGATCCGCTTGCACGAGAAGGTGTTTGAGTTTGGAGCACGGTTTTTATCTCTGTGACACATTTTTGTATCATCCTGCTTCATCCTGTTTGAGAGAAACTAACATTGTTCCAAGGACCCCTGCTAAAAATCAAGATTGTTAAAAGAAACTTGATTTACTAGATTATTCGGAAATTTCTAATAATTATTGAACTGTCATATGATTTAGAAGGAGCTGAACATCAATTGAATCGCGGCGCTTGATATCAGAGAGGACAGGTGGAGCCAGCATGTTCAGGGATGAACGAAAGTTGCCTTGTAACACTGACTAGTGGTAGGTCTTGCTTCGAAAGTAGTTGTAAATGTTTCACAAATGTTCGTAGAAGGCAGGTATGTGATTGATTTGGAGATTCAGCCATTAGTTTTGCGAATACAAGGCGTCGAACTGGGTGTTGAGGCTCCCAGGCAACCGTTGAATCATATAACCTGTTCTTATTGAGCTCGTCGCGGCGCATCCCAGGCCTTCACCATAGACTTCTCCTATTAAACTGACTAAAAAAAACGTGCGTCACACTGACTTGAAGAGGAGTTGTCAAACTGGGATGAGGCTTGACAGTGATCAGCTGATTTGGCTGGACTTCACGTGTATATCTGGACTATAACTTTATGTGTTGTGCCCAAAGATGATGCAACATAAATGATTGTTCATCTGGATCATAGTAAGTGTCAAACTTTGATTACATCCATATTTAGATAAGTGCTTTGATAGTTATAAGTACTGCATTTTTTCTTTTTGAGATACGATTGACACATCTGTCTTTATACTTTGAATCTGTACGAACCCTGCTAACAAATAATCTTACTATGTAAGCCTGTTATTGACTATCACATAGAATTCATTGCATGACTGCAGTATTATATAGGAATACAACTTAGTACAACCTCGTATTCGACAATTAATTGTGAATATTGAATCTCTATAATCTTTACTGTGTACAATAAGAATCGAAATATTTGGATAGTCTATTTCATATCATACAAAATAAGTTTCTGAATTTGACTAATTATTTATTCGTAAGACTTCTTAATCGTCAAAGAATATTATTGAATTTTTAGAATTTTTTGATTCTCGACATCACTTAGAATCCAGAAATCTCAAATTGGTTATGATTTTTAAGTTTAACGTCTTGAAGCTCTGTTTTGCTTGCAAGGATATCACAAAGTTATAATATTATATTAACTAGATTTATTTAATTAAGATTAAATATAATCAAGCCTATTTGATATATAAGATTAGATACGATAATTACTCTTAGTTTAAGCAACTAATACTGATATCTGGTATAAATTATAGGATAAAGTAATTAGATTATTATTTAATAAAATTAATGAATTCTAAAATTGGTATTAGTTAGATTATTGAATACTGTATTAACAATAATTATCTATATCTAATTATCTAATTATTATCTACAAGTATGATTTTAATTTTTTGAATATAACTAAATAGTTAAATATTTGTTTAATGTTGAAAGATGATAGTCGCTTCATAACTTGTTTAGTAGTGTCATATGCTGATTACTTGTTTTTTTGCCAATGTGGTGACACACTCAAAACTTCAATTTATGTGTTTTGCTTAGGAATTAGATTTTTAGGAACCTTTTCCACTTTCGAAGTAATTTGAATTTTTAATTGTACCTTGAGTACATTTGGCCTTTAGTATTTCTTCATTGATAGTTTTTTTGTAGGGTATATCCTGTTTGATTATTAGGTGATTGGCTTGTCTTCTTCTTCCTTGTATTCTGTCGTTGTCATTGACATATATCTGTGTGCATACTTAGGATTGACTTTTTCGAGTGAACCTATTTATAGTGCTTTGACCAGTACTTTAGACTGGATACTTGTGATTTGTGTGCTTGAATTTGTTGATTAGATTGTGTCGATTTTTGCGTACGCTAATCCGGATGGGCTTTAATCTGGATCTTTTAATTACTTAGGGCGCAATCGTTTAAAGTTCTTAGAAATGAAATTTGCTCAGCGGTGTCTATCGCGGAAAAATGTTGATCATTCACATGAAGCTGAACTTCGTTAGCTATTAACTGATTGTAATGTGACTGCAGAATGGCTGCGGTTTCACAGTCATTCTGTTTATTTGTTGTTCATTTCGGCCAAACAAGCTGGTAATATCATGGCTGCTTTGCAAGATTCTTCTCTCAGCAATTTTGAGCTGGATATCAGCAAGTTAGATGTCGATGCAGAGATGAAAATTTGTCGTCTGTGGAAACAGGAACAGTCAGACTGTTCAGGGTCAGCCTCTATAACAGATAACGAATCTGTGGCAGAAGTTGTCTGTGCAGGATCAGGAGTATATGGCTTCAATAATGAGATCATCTGTGAGTGATGTTAGGAAAGTTGAGAGTTCACCATCCCCTCCATACACACAAGCTGCGGCACCGCAGTCAATCCTGCAGTTGGAGCACACCCTCACTCTACTCTGCGCTTGTCATCAAACTTCTCTGGTGATGGGGGTAAAGGAGAAGCGTTGTATGAAATTTGGCGACAAGAAGTGATGTCACTGCAATCTAGTGGATTTAGAGATGTTGAGGTTTTGTTGGCCATCAGGAAGTCATTGAAAAGAATGGCAGCTGAGGCGATGCTCCATATGGGTTAAAATATCACTGTCACGAATCTCATTAAAAAATGGACAATGTCTGGGAATGTGTTGCCATTGAAGAATTTGCTTGAACAATGCTGGAGTGCTCGTCCGAAACCCGGTGAATCTGTCACCACTTGGGCTTGTCGTCTAAAACACCTTGTTTCCCAGGTTCGTTCTAGAGAAGCGTCGGTCTTTCCGAGTTTTGGTCGGGACTTCGTGAGGATAGGATGAAATCGGCTCTTCGCCACTTGATGGATGGGAACGCCCCCTATGATCAGATAATAACATCGGCAAGGGTGGCTGAAATGGAAGTAACTAAAACAACTTCACATCAAGTGACTGAGGTTTCTACTCAACAATCAAAGAAACTGGATAAAGTGCTTTCGCTTCGGTCCCAGATGGATGCACGACTCTCTGCTGTCGAAGGAGGTGCAAATAAGAAACCTTTCCATAAAAACCCCATCTAATCAACAAAGGAACTTCAATAGAACAGAGTTCCAAGGTGAATGTTATCAATGTCACCAGAAAGGCCACAGGAAATCTGAGTGTCATTTAAACTACTAAGTACCATTGGATGTGGGCTGTCCAGTGGGAAAAAGCAAAGCCCTTTGGTCACTAACCAATTGATTGGGAAAACGAATGAGATACCCGTTGTGGTTAAGGACAAAGCTATAATGGCGTTACTAGACACCGGATCCATGGTTAACACCATTTACTCTTCGCTTACAAGGGATCTGGGGTTAGATATCCGTCCCTTGCATGAATTAATTTCAGTGGAAGGTGTCGGAGGCCACAAACTGGAATATCTTGGTTATGTCGAAACGCAACTGACTAGACTTGAAGACAGATACTGACGGTCTTTTGCTGGTAGTACCGCATACAAGCTACCATGCCAGGGTGCCTGTTCTAATTGGTACCAACCTACTTCACATATTGCCAGGACAGTGTGGATCGACGAGTTCAGTAGCAACGAATTGGGAACAGGCATTCAAGGCATTGATAGCCTTTGACCGACTGTCTCAAAGATCTAATCTAGCAGATGTGAAAGCGACGAAGGCAATTACTATTCAGCCTAAAGAGAAACTTGTGATACATGGACATACAGGACTGAATGCGTCTATGAGATTGACAGTCTTGACTGAGGAATCCCGTCACAATATGCTTCTTGGTGGAATCAGACTGACTCCCTCTGTACTAAGAGTCTAACACTCTAAGTCTGCCCATCGAGTATCGTTGATTAACTTTTTGACAAAAGCAGTGATAATACCACCTCGTACTGTACTATGTGACTTAGAGAGAATTGATGTAACTCTGCCAAGATACATGAATTCGTCTGTGAACCCAGGCGAAGCATTTTTTGCTGCTATGGGACTTGACGGACATAGTGACATAAACCCAGATAGTGACTTTTTAGCAAAGCTTGATCGAAGCCACGTTGACAACTTGGATGAAACGGAAGTCAGAAGGGTAGATACCCTTTTTACCAAGTCCGTCTTTGGCAAGGTGCAATAAGTTGGTCTGAAGTTGAAACCCTCAAAGTGCAAATTCTTTCAGAAGTCGATAAAGTGTCTTGGTCATATCGTTCCACAAGACGGCGTCCAGACAGATCCTGAAAAGATACCAGCCGTTCGACAGTGGCATGTACCAAGTTCGCTACATGAAGTGCAAAGTTTCTTGGACTTTGTTGGCTATTATCGACGTTTCGTTCGTGATTTTTCGAAAATCACCAGGCCTCTTCATCAGCTCACTGCAGGTGCTCATACTAAAAAGACTAGAAAGAAAACGACTAGCACATCGTTTCACTGGGGTGAAGAACACCAGTTAGCTTTGAAAAACTGATAAAATGTTTGACTGAAGCACCTACACTTGCGTTCGCTGATTATAAGAAATCCTTTGTGTTGCACACTGATGCTAGTGTTTGGACGGGCTAGGAGCGATTCTCTATCAAGAAGTTGAAGGGACGCAAAGAGTAATCGCCTATGCGCACAGAAGCTTAAATAAGGCTGAGAAAGACCGTCCTGCTCATAAACTAGAAATGGCTTTGAAATGGCTGTAAGTGAGAAATTCCGCGATTATCTCTACGGTGCGCCGTTTACGGCGTATTCAGATAATAATCCTCTGACGTATAGCCACTTATAGCCTTGAACCTCTGCTGTGCGTCTCCCCACCTTCCCCCTCTCTTATGGCCGCTGAGGGCTATCGGACGTGCATGCTGGGGCTGGTGTATACTGCCCTCCGGTCCCGAGCTATAGGTCTTCATAATTCTCATGGGTTTTAACTCCCGTATATATGTAATATGTGTAATATGCTTGTGCACGTGCTCCGATCCTGGCATTTTTAACTATAAAATCCTTATATTATTACTCCTTATATCGTCCGATATGTTTTGTTGGGAGAAATATCAGCGATGTTTACATTTCTGCGACAAATGGATCACCATTGTCCTGGCCTGGCTATTCCATATAAGGAACGATTGCACGTAACCATAGATACCGCGCGCAGACGTGCGATGCATGATGATTATTAAGTCCTATGGCAGGGAAAAACCCATACGACACATTAGACGCGTTTTTGTAATTCACACCCGGTTGGTTATGATTATGCAGTTTCTTGTGAATATTCAAACAGATATCTGCATATGGGCAAAAACACTGTTAAATGTAAACTTTCGGCGCGTGTTATTTTCGGGGCAGCACCAGTATTTCGCTGCTTCAACTGCTAAAAGGAGAAGATTTGTTGTCAGTCTACTAAGAAAACAATGGTCCTAATTTCGAATTTCTCTTAGTATTTGCAAACTAAGGTTATGTTTTTCAGTCATAAAATAATATGTGTCGAAACGTATCAGATATACCAGATGAGACGACACTTTTCATCTTGGATCCTATCCTATATGACTCAAATCTGGCCCTAAAAACCGTCCTAGTATGGAAGAAAACCTACTAGGGTCTATATCTTGTCATTCTAAGTTTGAAAAATTCAATGTAGATGCTTGTATCTTTCTTTATTAGCATCTTGACGCAAAGCAAAAGCAACATACTATGGTCAATACTAGAGTTCTCTCCAGTGTTTACCCAAAAGATATTTCGGGCAAACATGGAACATTCCCGTAACATTCGCTAGAGTTTCTTTGGTTGCTTACGGAACGTAGATGAATCGCAAATCGACAAAATTTGATCCAAAGGGGCGTTTTAAAAAAGAAAATCGCTATATACCAAGGGGAATTTTTACCGATGATCACTCCATGTCGCAGTTTCATGCAGACCCGCTAGGTTTATGCTTCGTTTCACAGCAAACTCTCTCGGTTTGGTTTAAACATATTTTTATTTCACAATCGGAAAACAGGCAAGGCCTATATTAATTCCTCTTGCACATGATAATAATATATAATATAACACACACTCTCGGTTTAATTTCCTTTCCCGCATAGAAAACCCGCTTTACCAAAATACATTTCTAGAGCCCCCTCACCCCCCCCCCCCCCCACTGTCCGGGCGTTTTGAAATATTCGCGCTCAAGGGGTATCTTTTTCATTACAAATGTCTGCTCTCTCAGCTATCAAGGGGCAGCCGCAGAACTCCCCACCCCCCACCACCACCACCATATTTGTATAATAGTGCCTCCCTCCACCCGCCCCCCGGGCAATTCGCGAAGCCACTTGGCGAAGTGGCTGCTAGTGTGTGGATCCTGGTTCGGCGGCCCAACGTCTAGCGCAGGTACCAGCTTCTGTTGAGCATACCTCACCGATCATGCCACCAAGGATAGCGGCCTAGTTCCTCGACTACAACGTCGCTCAGCAACTAGGACGAATGGCGGTACCAGGTTTTTACGACGAAAATCGTTTCGTCTTATGTCGGTGTGTTCGGTTTGTCTGTTAATCTATTTGTTAAGAGGAAAATCTACGATTTTCGTCTTATGTCAGTGTGTTCGGTTTGTCTGTCTGTCTGTTTGTCTTGTCGCGCCATATCTGTCGGATGCCTAAAGATACCGATTTTCCCCGTTTACCAAAACATTCCGACAGACCGTCATCAGGTCAAGTTCGTAGATGGGCAACGTACCTCAAACGTCAACGTCCCGGTGACGTCATACGTCGAAAACACATTTTGCGCCCTAGGTCTCTTAATATTACAGCTAGAGATCCGCAATTAGTGTCAAAATACTCAAAATCTTTCGCGTTACTTGCATCAAATTTGACGTAGGATGAAACTTTTTCGCGCTACGGGCTGTTGAGAATTTGCAATTGTTTTTTTTCAATTACAAGATACGGAAGTTTTCCTTCTGCAGAAATAATGCCACAGCCCAGTGTAATGCTAAGTTCGAAGATGGGCCATGTAGATCAAAAGACAAGGTCACAGGTCTCGTTAATAGTTTTCGAGTTATTCGATGGTCAAAAATGAACCGAAGTGACATTCGCTTAGCCATTGGGAGATAGGACCAAAAGTCGAAAAAATAGCTATAGCGTTCACATTAATTACATGTAATCACACTGCAGAGTATTTCAAGTATTGGGTTTGAGGGTACCTTGAATACGGTCTTGAAAATGTAGCAAATCGCCCGTATAGTGTTTGTGCAAAAAATCCCAAACTTTAACATGGCATCCTATGAGAGAATTTTGGCGGGAAAAAAACCCTCCATTTCTCCGTGATGGGGACAAGTCAGACAAACGGTGCCTTGCGTATTAGATGACATTAGTATTTGGACGCGAATGACTATATTCACCGAGGTCACGCATCCAAGGTTATGGTCACAACAAGGTCAAGGTCACGCATCATGTTTTTCTTTGTAGCTCCTTTAATATTGGCTAGAGATCCGCGGTTTGTCTCAAAGTATTCTTCTGAGAGAGGCACAGAAAAATGTGGTCTCAGATTTCACCTCACATTTATAGTTTTCGAGCTATTGGATTGGTTAAATTTGACCCGAATAAAAATGAAAAAAAAAATCGCTGTGACTACATGAATACATGTAGATCACCTATATGTGGTGGAATATGTGCCAATATTACTGACATCATGCGTGCCAAATACCATTCAAATCAGACCAGTGCTTTGCAAGCAAAAAAACAAAACAAAATAACATGGCCGATCCCATTATAGACCTTCGATAACCCAAATGACTCACCGCGCGCTGACATTTCGGCCTATACTCTGTCAGTAATGCATGTACATAGTCGGCACTCGCTATATATATTCCAGTTGCACTTATCCCCAGATTTTCGTCTCCCTTCTCAAGGTACGCTTGACGTTCTCCTCTACATTGTCTACTGGTCTGCAGCTCATGCGTTGTATTTCAGTTTTTATTTCTAACGCCAACGTCAAAGGTCAAGCAACTTGTCAACTTAAGGACTGGTGCCTTATGTATCGGGGGATATTCTCCAACTGCACCAATCGACTCAAGTAGTTTAGTGGCTGTAGGTCTATTCGTTTATGCGCGGACAGAATACTGAATTCTCTACTCCAGTCGAACAAGGCAACTCACAAGATTACGGCCGCGTATTAGGGCCATGTCACAACACTTTCCGAAGTTGAAATTTCGCGTTGGTGAAGTCGAAATTTCGTGATCGGAACCCGAAAATTCGCGCTGGTGAAGGCGGAATTTCGTGACCGTAAGTCGAAATTCATCAACGCAAAATTTGGAGTTCTTGAACGCGAAATTTCGTGTTCATGAACGCGAAATTTCGACTTCATGAACGCAAATTTCAACTGCATGAACGCGAAATTGCGACTTCCGGTCACGAAATATGCACTTCTAATTATGAAATTTCGCCTTCACCAAAGCGAAATTGCGACTTCACCAACGAGCAATTTCGACTTCATAAACGCAATATTTCGACTTCCGCTCACGAAATATGGACTTCCGATCACGAAATTTCGACTTCCGATCACGTAATTTCGACTTCACCAACGCGAAATTTCGACTTAGGAAAGTGTGGTGACATGGACCTAATACGCTGCCGTACAAGATAGATCTACGTCATGAAACTCTTGCATGAATCCCCCTGCCAGCTGGCTTTTCCGCTCTGCGACTATGGAGGGGGGCTCCTTTGTATCTGTAGAGGGTACACCTGCATAGCAGACCTATTTCAGAGCTAGCCTCTCACTGGTTTATCCGGGATATTCGCTCCACAGCACAGAGCAGGCAAAGCAGTGGGTGGGGGGAGGGGAGGTGGGTAGCCCAGTAAACTTGACACTTCTGACACCAACCCCCGTTAATATTGATGTCGTCAGGCCCATGCGCCAGGGGGAGGGTGGTGGCTCATTCCTGTGTACATGAGCAGACCAGATGCCACTCAGCTCAGTGTCAAACCCTATATTTATAAGCTTATAGAATAAATGAGACCGTCAGATTCGTAACACAACTATACATGTGGCTTGATTGTTCGTTCGCTGTGTGGCATAGGGTTAATTAAAGCGACTAAGTTGTATGTTCTTGTGTAAGTTGACTTACATTTGTATACCATGCTATCAGGCTGTTTTATACCGGCCTGTCGGGGGAGGAGGGCAAGGGGTATTTTCATTCCTCGGGGACTGGCTCTTCATTTAACGGTGCACTGGGAACCAGGAAAATAATTCTTCGTGAACTGAGAGTCTCGAAAGTCGGATCCTTTTATTTGCAGAAGCAAGCAGTTGAGCGCAACGCGGAGCAAAAACTTGTGACGTGGACGCCGTGATCACTGACACACTTCGAAATGCCCCACATTGGGGAAAGTCAAGGTATGTTGAAAACTTGATTCCCTTCGTATACATTTCCTTCAATGATCGAATCAACTTGCTAACGATTTAAATGTGCCTCTTGATGAGACTATTTGAATGTTCTACTGATCCTGACGAAGCCATAGGAGCGTAATGTGATTATATTTGAACAAATTGCAGTATACTTTGCCTGAGATAGTTTTAGCACTGTTTTCCTTTTTCAGGGGCAGCTTGAGGATATCATGGCATAAATGGACGACATGCATGGACGTCGGTTTCTACAGATGTTTTATAGCGCATAATTAGTTTTGATTAATTAATGGGTGTGTTGTTAATAAACATGTTGACTGTGATATCTTTTCTCTGTTATTCCATGACACATCAGAAAAACATTCGCGGAACGTTCCCTGATAATGTCCTATGCTAACATTCGAAGGACGTCAAGAAAACTCTCATGTGAAATATTTGCGAAATGTTCCCGCGTAACATTTCTTGCGAATATTCGGAGGAGGTCAAGAAAACTTTCCTGAAAAACATTCGCAGAATGTCCCCTCGTAACATTCCGTGCGAACATGCGGCGGACGTCAAGAAAACTTTTCTGAAGAACATTCTGGGAATGTTCGCGCGGAATGTTCCCGAAACCTAGCGACAACATTCGGCGAACAATCTCGGAATGTTATTTTGTTTGCCGGGTCCAGCAAACACGGGACATGCGCGTAATGTTCTCTCAGTGGTCTTTTCTTGTTACGTTACGGACACGGTACGAGGATGTTTTGCAAATGATACGATTTCACAACCGAAGTGAATTTTGTTACGTTATATGCATTGAAACAGCGACAGGGGGGGGGGGGGGCAGGGGCTGTAACATGTCAATGTTACGGGAATATTACCAAAAAATATTCGGTGAATACTAAGGAAACTTTCCTGAAAAACATTCCGGGAATGTTTCGTGGTATTATTCCCGCAGCATCGGCGAAATATTCAGGGAAGATTCTGAGAATACTTTGTTACCTGAGTATGGATTTGTCGATATATTGCACAATATTGAACACGAAAGTGATAACATGGAAAGGCAAGAAACAAGTTACTTACCGGATGACGTCACCAAGGGATAGTGTCATACACAATTCCGATAACTATACTGCCAACGTCGCAGGATTATCCAAATGTGATCCGCCAGCCAACTGTACCAGGTTGGTAACCGCTCAGCAAATCGCCAATGAACTCAGCTATTATATCTCAAGTACTTCCTGCTTCAGCCGACCTGGCATGCAGCCTAAACGCCGTGCACTTGCAAGCCAGTCACGTCTTCGAGTGTTAGCTTGGCCAATACATGTAGACAAAGATTTGTTTTTGAGGCTTAAAACAAAACGTTACGAGGGGCAATAAAATGACAGATAAAACATATATTGCGTCTTGGAGACGCACGGTGCCATACTCGCGATCCGCCGCAGTTCTACCTGACGGTGTTACATATACATAGTTGACGTAGTTTTTACTTTAGATTTTTACCGTGAAAGGAGTTAATGCTCTCACGTACATGAACGGTGTCACACATACCAATGTCGTTCCCTCCACCTTGTTGTCTTGGCCTTGCGATGGTCACGTGATACAGTGACATGGTGACACAATACGATGCGTGAGTGCATAGGAATATAATATTATAATAACTGCCGCGTAACTAACCAACACAATAATTAGCATACTCCATGGTAGCAGACATATAGTATTTTCACACAATGCCCAGTATTTCGCGATCAAAGTTAGACGATTTTTTGGTACCCTTGTATTTCGCATACCTAGCACCTGGTAATGCTTATTTTAGGGGGTCACTATATCTACAGTAAAAACCGCGTCCACTTTATCAAACTGACTGTGTTAAGAGGTTCCAACAAGGCGTACTCAGCCACTAGGCGGAACCTCTTAACGCAGCCAGGTTGATAAAGTGGACGCGGGTTTTACCGTAGATATATAGCATTTAGACCCTTCATCGTGTCAGTAATCTTAGTGTATGCTATGTATCTGGTGCTCCCCAACGCCGGCGTTGTGGGAACTTTGCGTAAGGGGGTGGGGGGATATATTGTTGGGTTTGGAAGGCTGAAACATTGATTATTGTTTTGGCCAGGTAACTACTACGCTGCCGCACTTTCCGGTGTGAGGGCTCTGCTGTTTTGCTGTTGTGTACCCACAGGGTGACAACTGTCAATGCTTTACCGTTAACTTCGGCGCCCATATGTGTATAATAGTGCCCCCCTAAACATTAAATGATTGTCTAGGGGATTTAATATGGGGTCGTGGTAAAGCGTTATTAAAGCGTCCGCCTCTTGGTTTGAGTAATCACACAGTCTAAACTCTTCCAAACGACACCCACATTTAAGTCACGCAAAGTTAAATGATCGCATCTTTTATTCGTTCATGCAACCGGTCATATGGAATATTCGTGCAATGGGCCCTTTGGACGCATGACTGTACTGTACTGACTGTACCTTCAATTCCTAAATTGTGGACGCCCAGATGTGAATGGCTTTGTGCCACGTGTTAGCAACCAATGGTCTGAACCGAGCCTCGATATCTCCCGAAATAATTAGATGCACGGTGGGCCTACACTTCTCGGGCTCACGTACCTCACCTCAGAATTATCCTTCATATGCGAAAATTGAAATAAATTTGATCGAAGATAAATCCGCAGTTTGGCGTCAAATACGCCACTGTTTAGAATTTACTGTGCAACTGGTACCATACCTGACGAATGCATTTGAGTTTGATTAATTTGAAGCCATGTTACTTTCGAACTATGTTTTCTAGTGCGGTCGAGGTCAAAGGCGTGAAGCGTTTTGAACTTTGACCGCGTGTCCTTTTGAAATATTTTGTTGTTTAACTCTTCCATTGTGATCATCCAAAACAGGATATATAATTTTTATAAATTCTGCATCAAAAATTCAATATTCAATCTAAAAAAACCCCTCTAAAACCATTCGGGACCCCATGACCGTTGGGGTCAACCGTGAGGTGGGCGGTGACGTGGGACAGAGGTGAGGTGAGGAACGAGCTCCCTCTGCCAGCAGAGTGATAAGCCGCTTTAACATGGTGCACTTGTGAATTATAACAGTATTTATCGTTAAGTTATTGGTGGTAGTAATAGCACTATGCAGAATTACCGCGCCGACGCTTCACGCTTCACCGCTATACGCTCCACCGCCCACAAAGCGTCAAGTGTCACTGCAATGGGTCATTTTGTCTTTCATCCTATTAACGTGTTATATGCGTACCCACTTCTAAATCATTCCTGATCGCATTGGCCTTATGCACATGCTAAAAATTCCCATGCGAGAACGAGGCTTTACCTGCAAGCTTGCGCGCGAACGGCTATAGTGCATATGATGTGTGGCCCTGGTGTGTGGCACAAGGGACTTTCTCTCCTGCCTTGTGTGACGTCACGCCGTTGTCATACGTATCCATTATATGGAAGAATGAGTCCGAAAACAGACCTAGCCTTGTTTTATTAACGTGTTCTTTATTTAAATAGAGAACGGAAAAACTGTGCATTATATCTTGATAATGAACATTTTTTGTTAAATATTGACTCCGCTGCGTCACGGTGCAATCAATCGAGCCGAGCTGAGCTGAGCATAGCTGGCTGGTCTGATACTGTCAGAACTTGCACATTTCAAGACAATAAATTGTCACCGTTAAGCTCCAGGCGGAGTGGGGGGGGGGGAGGGGCATTAAATCAGAAAGCAAACATTCGACAGTTTTCGATGGCATATTTACCCGGTGCCGCTAATGAACGAGGGACAGTATGACATTGATCATGCCATTTCTACTAAGGTACCATATATATATATATATAATGATAATCCATTTTAAAATGATCCATTTTAAAGTAAAATCGTTGATTCACTAATACTGCTTTTCATGGGGAGTTGTTTTCATGGAAGTTAAACAGGACGACTTGACCCTTGTGTGGGGATTTAGAAGGAAAAAAATCTAAATTATGTGTACTACCCCCATGCCTTCTCACCCTCCACCCTGGGGCTTCACATTGACTAGTGCATTAGTTGACCGGTAGTTGACCGGTAGTTCTTTTACCGGACTCGCCGTCGTGCATTCCCCAACTAAAACACTCGACGCTATTGCATTTCGTGCTTTATTTTGGCGAATGCACTCCAGCTCGTTTTTCAACTAGTACCTAAATGGTGACAATTAAGTCAGGTCAGGGGGGGGGGTGCGAGGGGTGGGCTCACGAGAGATGTGGGTGGGCGCGGGTCGGCTCTCGGCCACCAAACGATGGAGGGTTTGGGGGTGGGGGTGGGGGGGGTTATAGCGGCTCGCAGGCGGGGTGGTGTGTCTGGGTCACTGGGCGGGCTGGCATATTAGAGTGTCTGACTTTGAACTTGTTATGTCTGGAAAGCCGCTCGCCAGCAGAGGGTAGGACATGTGGGTATGGGCAGGCGGGCCATTAACCGAAGCCAGACGGAAGTGAGAAGTGGCGTTGGATATTATCGACCGCGAAACTTGTGACTATCCTTGCTTTCAGTTCTGACGGGATTGGTAACAGAGCGGCTTCCATTGGGCTTCCACAGTGGGGGCGCGTGCGCTGGTGTGTTAAGATACAAGTATACCACCCTGAAGAGAACGGACACAAAAACAGACGGAATGTGGATAATAAGTTTGATGACTTGGACTTAGTCTTTCTCACTTTTCCCTTTCCATATTCATATGATAATGAGTCATGTGGCAATTAATAGACACAACACAGGAAACAGTGTTTGTAGATATAGCAAATCACCCCCCCCCCCAACCACCCTAGTCCCAAACCGGTGAAATCTTATGGTTCATCTTCCTATTTCATTTCAGACTAAACAAATCGGCTGCCAGCTTCTGTTAGTAGTGGCCAACTACATATAATCATCCCCACCACCCTAACGCGCAAGCCGTAATCACTAACATCCATCCCCCAACTCCCCTCCAAATTTCCCAGGCATCAAAGTCAGACACTATACAAGTTTGCCAGCCAGCCCGCCAACCCAAACACCACCCCGCCTGCGAGCCGCTAACGTATGAAAACGTTTTGCGTTAAAGTCAAACCGGATTCAATTTTCACTCTCAGAGGGCGCTCGCTAGAGCTTTGAGTGAGTTGAGCAAGCTCTGTTGGCAAAGATGTGTATATTGCCGTCATTCAGCCGCTGGCGCGACAACAAGCGCCCGGAGGGGGGGGGGGGAGGGGGGTGGGTGAGGAGGGGGTACTTAAAGCCCCGCCCCCCCCTTTTATATCCAAAAGCCGTTCGGTCGGGTCGCTTTACCGCCAAAACCCACTCGGAACTGGTATTTTTTTCGCTGACCCTCTCTATGTCTTTACATGCAGACATCGCTCGGTTTATGTTTTTTCCGGGCAAACACGAGCTTTATGAACGCACACCTCTCGCCCCCCCCCGTCCCAAGTTTCCGCCCCCCCCCCCTTTCGGGTTATCTTTTTGATCACAAATGTCCGCTCTATCAGACACCAAGGGACACCCGGGCCCCCCCCCCGATTGGTATACCAACTGGTATAACAGTGCTCCCCAAGGTAACAAAATAAAAAATAATATTCTCCGAGCATTCTGCGAATATTCCGCTAATGTTATTGAAATATTTCAAAAAACATTCCGGAAATGTTTTCCAGGATAGTTTTTTCAATATCCAGGGAATGTTTTTCCAGGACAGTTTTTTTAATATCCAGGGAATGTTTTTTGCGAATATTACGAGCGAACCTTTTCAGAACATGATGGTGCACTCACAGAAATGAATCAGAAAGCCGTTTAACATTTTTAACGTCTTCATTATTGCCAATATCCTCCAGGAGAAAGCGTCGCAAAAGTTCTGAATATGCCAAAAAAATTGTATTCATGTGCATCGCAGCCCATGGGGGGACCCAAGAGGGGCAGGTCCGGATCCCCTGGACCCCTCTCTCTTTTGAAAAAGAATGATGTTTTTTAATACAAACTTTATGTCATCTAGGGGATCGGACCCTCCCCCCCCCCACACACACACACATTGGGGGGGGGGGGGAACGCTATCTGAGGCGTGGACCCCCGCGGTTGCAATTTGTCGTGGACACTGGTTCGCAATTTTGTTCAGAGACCCCGCCCTCCTGTCGCAAGTTTCATTGCATATAACGTAACAAAATTGACTTGCAAGCGTACCATTCGCAAAGCATCCTCGTAATTCGTCCTTAACGTAACACGGAAACAACACTGAGCGAGCATTACGGGAATGTTCGTCCGTAACATAACACAGAAATAATATTCTGTGAATATTACGGGAATGTTCGTCCGTAACATAACATGGAAATAACATTGAGCGAATATTACGCGAATATTCCGTGTTTGTTAGGTAGTTGTTTCTCTCCGCCCTCAATGCTCTAATTTAACCGATCAAACTGTTCTACAATTATATATGCAGAATACGCTTGACAAAGCGTGTGTCCTGAAAACCTCTCATATATGAGGACATATCATTGGAATAGATAGTGTGCATTTCTCGTTCAGTGACACATGCAAAATTAAGGGACCTTGTAATTTAATATTATCTAAAGAATATATATCGGATCACTTTCTTATAATTTGAACTATCTTTGTAGAAATTCTGAATAGCTCGCCTGTTTACATGTACCATCTGTCTTGTTGCGAAATAGTTCGCTCCATCATATCCGCTCACGAGAAAATATTCCGCGCAGTTTTATGTTGAAAAGGTTGTTTTACAGGCTCCACGAGATATAAAACATATGCAAGAGAGTTAAGATCTGATTCAAATAACAAAAGATATCTAAGATGGCGCCTGTAGGTACATTGCTTTAAATAAATTGAGCAAACCGTACTATATGTTATGGCGTAGATGCTAGTACCATGGGGCCAGTACAACCAGAGGCCGCTCGCTGGCAGCGGTTCCCGGAAAGACATTGTGTCATCTATGTCAGTATGCCGAGATAAATCGATTCGTTGCCTATTTCTAGCGATAAAATAGCTCATCAAAGGCAAGCACAGCTCATCGTGATAGTTCGGTTCACGATCTACCAGAACACAACTTACATTACACAGATTCAAGTTCTCGAGTAAAAAACTCCTTTGTTTTTATGATAAAGTACGTGGCAATAACTCAACGGGCTACTATATTCATGTGAATTATTATCTGAATTTGCCTTTTATTCTTGCCGTTGTAAAGAGAATAAAATTGATATGTATTTTAGTTGTGTGTTATTAATTGTCCTTTATTTAATTAAGTCGACGTTGTAGCCTAATTTATCCATAAAGCGCGATCCTGACACCAATGACATTAAGATAAGATAAGATAAGATAAAGTTTTATTTAACGTCGGTATGTAAAAGTCAACAATAAACATTAGCACACGTGCTATTGACCGACAATGATAAAATGACATGAGCGGATGAGATATATATACATATGACAATGAAAATATAACAATCTTTGCATCTCATAAAACCTTACCCATTAGCTATGTTACATAATGTGCACGAATTACAGTGACACAAGAACGCATCCGAGGTTGACAGCGTTGTTTTAAATTGCTTGGCAGATTTGGCTAACTTCGTTTCCTTGTTGAGCATGTTCCCTAGCTTGCTACCTTGATACTTCAATGAATTATGGCCATAAGCTGTTGTCTTAACGCGTGGCATACATAAATTTGGCCCATTTTTTAAAATGTAATTGTTTTCCTTCACGTTATACATGTCCTGAAGATAACTAGGCCCAATCTTGTTGATACTCTTGTAAACTTCTAATGATATGCAGCGCAATCGTTCAACATATAGCAATGGTCTACCCGCTCTCTTCCTCAACTCTGCGTATTCTGATCTAAAGTCATTAAACACATACCTCAATGCCCGCTCCTGTATCTTTTCAATCTTACGCATATTTTTCATATCACAAAAATGCCATACAACGGGACAATAATTAAAATGTGAAAGAATAAAAGCATGAAATAACGTAAGTTTGCTATCAACATCCATTAATTTAGAAACTCTAGCTAAGACATTGAGACTTTTTCCAGCCTTCTTGCATAAACTTGATATATGGTTGCCGAAAGTTAACCTAGCGTCCAGTTGAATACCTAGTAATGTTACTTCCTGTTGTGCTGCCAGTTCTGTTCCAGAAATCGAAAACGATCTGTGCTGACTTAATTCGTTTCTCTTTTCAAACACGATTGCCTGGTACTTACTTGGGTTCGCTTTCATGTAATTGTCGACGAACCACGTTGTTATCTCCGATAACGCCTTCTCTAGAGTTACTTTAACCTTGTTAAACTCCTTACCTTGAGCCGCCACAGTATTATCATCAGCATAATTATACTTATCGGTTCCCCGTGCGGTGGATACAAGCAGGTCATTCGTAAGTACATTATACAGATGTGGACCAAAAACAGATCCCTGTGGTGCTCCTTTCTTGAGGGTAAGCCACTCGCTCCGATTATGTCCTAGTTTTACCCTCTGTTCGCGGTTCGTAAGATAGCTTGCAACTAGCGTACATGATTGTTTACTTATGCCATAAGCGTTCATCTTGGTAATCAATAATCTATGTGGAAGACAATCGAATGTCTTTGAGAGATCCATTAGTATAGCTCCCATAACTTGATTATTATCTAATGCATTTTTGGAGTCTTCAACTAAGCGCATCAGTAGACTTTGACAACTGTGTCCCTTTCTAAACCCAGATAGTCTGGGTGATAACCTGGGTTCCATAAAGGACATAAGCTGGTCACACAATATTTTTTCATATATCTTGGAGATACAGGGGAGAACACTTACTGGCCTGTAGTTTTCCTTATTTAAGTTGTCCTTCTTCTTGAAAATTGGTGTGACTTCAGCGTATTTTAGTTCTTTTGGAAACGTATTACAATTAATCGTCATATTTAACACATACCTTAATGGCTCACACAGGATGGCAGCTCCCAGCTTGATAAGCTTCGGAGGTATCTTGTCGTAGCCACTAGCCTTCGACACGTCAATGCCTTTAAGTGCATTGTATATTTCGTGGCTACTTACTGCCCGAAAGTTAAAAGTTTCCGTTATATGTAAGGTCTCCTGTCTACTGTCGCGTTATGTCGTCGTCCTGGTCCCGTCGCCGGTCCGTCCTGATCCGTCGCTAAAAACTCCGAAAGACAACATCGGAGGTTAAAACACTTTTCCAGATATTACGAATTAAATTTATGGAACCCCTGCAATAGTTGCCTCCTTTCTCAAAAATGTCAATTTATAAATAAATATAAATATCTACATACAACATTCACCTGCTTATATTTAGCGTGATCAACAATAGTACCGGAATCTGTATCTACGTCCCTTGGCGCGAAAATGACGGCTTTGGTCCTTCAAAGTTGATGCCCGAGTTTGTTCAGATTTCGTGACTAATACATGGCATACGTTCTTAATGTGAGCCATATATTTTACATAACCACCCAGATCGCCTCAATATTTACTCTTTTATGGGTTTATTATATTAATTGTACGAAATAATTTAGACAGAGGCTGGCCTTTAAACGATGTATAAATACATTCGAAACTCTGTTTGTACTACATTGGCCGGCGAGACAGAAAAGCAAAAGGAACATAATACAACCCGAACAAATGTTACTAACTACAACATTAATGTATATAACTGTATGAAGACAGCTGCTACAAAGAATGATAATATGCATTGTGTACAATACCAACCCACAACATCAGCAAAAAGGTAAAAGCTATGGGATTTGAGTCTGATATATTGTTGCGAAATTCATCTGCGATATCTCAGAAATTTGCAAACTGGCCCAACCGTCATCAACGCATGCAAATGTGCGACATCGTATCTCACGGCGATGATTACAAGGCGGAAAATGAAAAGCCATACACATGCCAATCGGAATCGGGGGAACAGGGGTGGGGGCATCTCACTTGCCAAGCCCCAAATCATGAGCGTAGCCAGTCGTACGCACGTGCGCACGTGCGTACATATTCGGATGTGTCGGTACCTGCAAACCTGTTGTTCGAGGATGTTTTGTCACATCTTGTGCATCGTACACTCGCTCAAGTCTCTGGCTACGCCCCTGCAAATAATGATATGGCTACAACGTTAAAACATCCCCCCCCCCACACACACACAAAATATATTAGACGATGCTCCTTCACCCGTTGTGCTTAGTGACTTTTCGCACAGTGTGTCAGATAATTTAACTAAACCAACTGTCCTCTGAAACATAAATGTCTGGAGTGACGCGCAAACGGTCTGCCAGAGATCCTTGAAAAAGCGGGCATAAGCCCTTTGATCCATTGTAACAATTCGACAACGGAATGTCTATATTTTTCAAATCCTGCATCGAAAATATAAGATTTAACCTAAACAACAGAATTAGAGAAATGCAGACATTCCGTTGTCGAATTATTACAAACAAAATAACGCGGGGTCGAATTTCAAAGCGCTTTACTCGTTTGACTTCGATCGAACTCGAAAACATTAACTGACTGTTAAAAAAGATGATTAAATTTGACGTGGGGCAGAGGGACTATAGCGTAATCGGAACCCCTGTGCCGGGAGATCGAGTACATTGTTGAAGGTTGAATGGTAATTATCACGGCATGAGTGGCAGGTTATGTAACACTTATTTTATGGCTTCATATAGATACTGCGCGCAACGTTACCTAGATGCAAAAGATTCACGAAATACTTGCTAAGTTCCGATGAAAGCATCAACGCTTGGCAGTACTGGCCTCTATATATGTGTCACTGTCGGCCCGTGGTGTGTAACTGTCGGCCCGTGGTGTGTCACTGTTGGCCCGTGGTGTGTCACTGTCGGCCAGTGATATGTCACTATCATCCTGTGGTGTGTCACTGTCGGCCCGTGGTGTGTCCCTGTCGGCCCGTGATATGTCACTATCATCCCGTGGTGTTTCACTGTCGGCCCGTGGTGTGTCAATGTCGGCCCTTGGTGTGTCACTGTCGGCCCGTGGTATACCACTGTCGGCCCGTGGTGTGTAACTGTCGGCCCGTGGTGTGTCACTGTCGGCCCGTGGTGTAACACTGTGGGCCCGTGATGTGTAACTGTCGGCCTGTGGTGTGTCACTGTCGGCCCGTGGTGTGTCACTGCCGGCCCGTGGTGTGTCCCTATCATCCCGTGGTGTGTCACTTTCGGCCCGTGATATGTCACTATCATCCCGTGGTGTGTCACTATCATCCCGTGGTGTGTCACTGTCGGCCCGTGATATGTCACTATCATCCCGTGGTGTGTCACTGTCGGCCCGTGGTGTGTCACTGTCGGCCTTCGGTGTGTCACTGTCGACCCATGGTGTGTCACTGTCGGCCCGTGATATGTCACTATCATCCCGTGGTGTGTTACTGTGCTCCCGTGCTGTGTCACGGTCGGCCCGTGTTGCGTTACTGTCGGCCCGTGGTGTGTCACTCTCGGCCTGTGGTGTGTCACTGTCGGCCCTTGATGCGTCACTGTTTCCCACTGGTGCGTCACTGTTCACCCCTGGTGTGTCACTGTCGGCCCGTGGTGTGTCACGGTCGGCCCGCGTTGCGTTACTGTCGGCCCGTGGTGTGTCACTGTCGGCCCGTGGTGTGTCACTGTCGGCCCGTGGTGTGTCACTGTCGGCCCGTGGTATGTCACTGTCATCCCATGGTGCGTCACTCTCGGCCTGTGGTGTGTCACTGTCGGCCTGTGGTGTGTCACTGTCGGCTCTTGGTGCGTCACTGTTCACCCCTGGTGCGTCACTGTTCACCCCTGGTGTGTCACTGTCGGCCCGTGGTGTGTCACCGTCACTGTCACAATATATGTTGGTCCATGCGTTGAAGAACACCGTATGCAATGTGCATAGTCTTTGAACATCGATTTTTAAATTCTGTGCCGCAGGACGATATGCTATGCACCGGAGAAGAGTATTCGGTACTGATTGGCCAAGGCGTGTGCAAGATCTTGGACAGGGGTGAAAATTCACTTCATTGCGAGGTGCCGTCACGTGCTCCAGCCAAGCTTCCTCACAGCGCGTACAGCCATCACACAATAACGGTAGAGCGCAACCGAAATCCCAGCATTTACGTTTTTTTCAACATTGAAGGTAACTTCATTGACGATCATGAAATATAACGCAGCCACGTACCGTAAATAAAAAAATCGAACGTTATTTCAATATGCCATATATATTAATGTTTGATTATTTGAATATATATCGTATGATATTGCCGTGGACATCATTTGCATGAAAATTATAAGGAAAAATCTACTAACCAGCGTCCTTGCTGCACGGATAGTTGGTCATCCTGTTTATCGATAATATTACTAGTGATACCCTTGGATATTGCCAATATATAATTGGTCGCCGGGATTATTGTCACAATTTCAATTGATAAACATGATTATTGTTAATGTTACAAATGATCATTGTAACGACCAGAATATTATATTATTACATTATATGATTATGATGTTGTTTACCACATGCGCTTTCTTACGTAATTTAAGTTGTGTAGCCATATGTGTTTGTGCGGCCTTAATGTTGTCTTGGCCTAGCCTCTGAAGCCTCGTTTTGGAACAGCTTAGCAACAAAGGTAAACAGACGTTTCAAGGTTGACAGTCAACATCAGCAAGAATTTAATTGCTCAGACAAGCCAGCATTTGTAAGCATTTGGCTGATAATTACTATATTGTTTCCGATTTATAACTGTTTCATTATTTGTATCAATGTTTAAATGGTCATCATATCCAACGGCGATTAATCTGTCAAATAACGGTATTGTTATTAAATCAGGTATGGCACGCCAAATCGGCCCTATTAATGTTAAAATTAGTATGGTGCGCCGAATGTGTGAACTGCTTATTATTATTTATATTTGTTTGTATTCGCACAAATTCACTTCAAGACATAGTTATTTATGATTGGCAGTTATAATACCAGGAACTGATGTAATGTTTGTTGTCTTGCAGTTAGAACTCGCAATATACGGCAAGGACAAAGCAAATCTTCATAAGTCTCAATAAAACCATTAAAACGTTGTTGCGAGTCTCTTAACGCTGTGGAATTTCGGACAATCTGTAGCATGGATCACCGTGATTATTGACAATATTTCAATTGGTCACCGTGATTATCGGCAATAGTGATGTCCTTAATTCGATTAACCACTTCAGCCTAAGTTGTTGGAAATGTCACTTTTTTATCATTATATAATCTTAACCAATCATCCACCCTATCATTCATCATTGAACTTGTATTAATGTATTGAGGTATTTCTGGCATAATTAACCTATGTCGATCAAATCATTGACACTCATTTCAGTTTGATTTTTGTAACTACGCATTGCGCAGACGGCTAACTACGCCATGGGATACTTGGAATATCCTAGCAACCTTGGCATGGTGATCAGTGTGCCTGTGGCAGCGGCCGCCATCTTGGTCATCGTCATCATCGCGGCCGTGGTGGTGGTCGAGAAGAGGAGGAGGAGAAACAAGGATCGGCTGGGCGGGCTAGGGACACAGTCCCCCCCCCCACAACATGGATGACTGGGTCGTACTGCCAGCCTCGCTTTCTGATCACAGCTTGGGTGGAAGCATGCACTTCGGGAAGGACGTTGATACGCGGGAGCGGGAACGAGTCGTGACGATTACATTCCCTTACAGAGAGAGCGCCGAGGCTGGAAGCGGCTAAGTGATCAGGGACTGCAGGGCAATTGGCTACTTTACAGCTCCAACCGCAATCACATGAATACGAACTAAAGGCCGAAGGGGGTCAAAAAGGATTGTGACGCGCCTCAAACGGCATGTTGCGCGAGACACGTGTGCTCTCGATGTGTGTTTATTGTTGAGTGAGAGACGCCAGCCGAGACACGTGGCTCTCGATGTGTGTTTATTGTTGAGTCAGAAACGCCAGCCGAGACACGTGGCTCTCGATGTGTGTTTATTGTTGAGTGAGAGACGCCAGCCGAGACACGTGGCTCTCGATGTGTGTTTATTGTTGAGTGAGCGACGCCAGCCAAGACACGTGGCTCTCGATGTGTGTTTATTGTTGAGGGAGAAACGCCAGCCGAGACACGTGGCTCTCGATGTGTGTTTATTGTTGAGGGAGAGACGCCAGCCGAGACACGTGGCTCTCGATGTGTGTTTATTGTTGAGTGAGAGACGCCAGCCGAGACACGTGGCTCTCGATGTGTGTTTATTGTTGAGTGAGAGACACCAGCCGAGACACGTGGCTCTCGATGTATGTTTATTTTTGAGTGAGGCACGCCAGCCGAGGCACGTGGTTCTCAATGTGTTAGTACAATGTTTCACCTCAGACAGGTGGCTTAATGTTGTGGAGAAAATGTTTCGCACAGTCTAGACACGTGGTCCTCAATAAGTCTGTGGTCAACTAATATATGTCAGTCGAGACACGTGGCTCCTGATGTGTGTTGATTTTTTCAGTAAGGCATTCCAGCTGAGACTTATTCAATATTCAAGATGTTTTAATTATTTTGTGTGGCGTGTTATTCGAGACCTGCTATGCGCTGTGTGTTATTCCAGTAACTACTACCATGGTGCAATTAAGATGAATGTACCTAATATTGGTGTTCAATATTGTAATTGTAAATAAGCAAAATATATATTATGCCTATGTTGTATGCTTTATATATTGTTGTATATCTATGTTTTATATATTAAAAAATGCAAAGGTTACATTTAGTATCACAACAAATTGCGAAAAATTTATAATAATAGAAACAAAAAACGAACACCCCAGTACAAAGTGGAAGTCATCTCCTCTCTAGAAACGGTAGATAATCAATTGCTAAGGCTTTTTGCATGAAGATTTTTTTTATTGTAGGTCTTTAACACGCAGGCAAGTATGTTTATGCATCTTTGGTCTGCAGTCTGTCAATAATACTAAGCTTTAATCAGACTCGATACAGGTCAAAACTGCCAAGTGTTTAGGTTTTAACCGTCATTTGTATCAGAATGTAGCAAGTATCTAATGGATCTATTGCAGGTATGTTTGTTATTCATGTATTCCTAGGTACGCTAGTTACATGTCATGTATTTTCTCCTTTGCACTCCTGACAGGCTGACACGATATGAAACTGGCAACTTGCTTAAACTATATCTCTTAAAATTCTTGTCAGCAGCATTTTAAGTGCTTGCCTCTTAAGTGTAAAGTAGATACGTAGCAGGCATCCGATATGCTTTGGCGATCTACATTTTATAGGTGCAGATTATAGTATCATGTCGCAACGTGCACGAGGCATGTCAATAATGTCAGATGTCACATTCCGCGTACAACACAACGTGTTTTCGAGCTTATTCAATTTTGTTGAATTCGCGCCACCGCAAGGTAAGAAAAACTGCTTACTGACGATTAATTTGATTTTATTCACTATTCGTGTGCAATACAATCCCGAAATATGATATATACCCAGGCAACTAGAAACACGTTTTATTTTCGGGTCAGAGACGTTTAGAAACGGGTTATAAAAATGTTATTTGGTGGATGCTAATTTACGTTACGTGAGTCTTTTTTTTTAAATGTACATGCATCTGATGAATGTTTCACCAAGACCTGCCCCATAACCCTAACAAATGTTTCTGCAATCAGCTGTTAGCGAGTTAAATTAAATCTTAATATGCCCGATAAAAGCGTTTAAGTGGTCGAATAAAAACCCTGTTCAAATTCGAAATAAAGGTTTTAAAAGAGACCGATAATTGGCCGACAAAAACTCAAAGCATTTGTGGAGACTGGTTATTGTACATGACAAGCCATACCTTATGAAGTCATACCGTATGCATTAAATCCAAGAAACAAAACTTCATTTTAATATCACATATCAGTTCGGATCTTGTTCCAGTGCAATCAGCATTGGTCCTTGCCCAGTCGCAGTTTGAGCATGCATTTTATATTTGATCACTTTTCTATGTCTCGCACTTAGCATGGAAGTGGTTATGCGGTTATCGATAATCCATGTACAACATCGTAACCTTTATATATGTTATACTTATAATACGTATTCAGTCTATGTACAGCCGTCATGTCCGAGGTTGCCTTCAATTTGTGGGAAACGGATGTACATCGCGATAACCACTGCAAAGTATATCACAATGAACGCAATGGACATATGTACAATCATATGCCCCCTTGTAATCTGTACGTCATGGTAATTTCTCTACGATGTTTACAGCACTCACAGCCGATGCAAGTCCCTGGATGATTGAAGCCTGAATTATGTAAATCACTGAATGATTGAAGCTTGAATTATGCAAATCACTGGATGATTGAAGCCTGAATTAAGAAAATCACTGGATGATTGAAGCCTGAATTATGAAAATCACTGGATGATTGAAGCCTGAATTATACAAATCACTGGATGATTGAAGCCTGAATTATGCAAATCACTGGATGATTGAAGCCTGAATTTGTGCCAGTCCTTAGATAATGGAAACCTGAATCATGTAGATCCCTGGATAATTAAAGCCTGAATTATTGCAGTCCCGAGAGGATTGACGCCTCAATTGTGCATCTTTTATTTTAAAAAAATGATTTTTTTTCTGAGGCTTCCCTGAAAGGGATGCAATCGGGCAGGGTCACCTCGAACAAGAACGATAACATACATACACACAGACCTGATGTTACATGCAAAGAAACGGAAGAAAATATAATACAATTATTACAGATATATGTATGTGACTCCTGACTACTACACAGCTAATTAGAATCTATTAGATGCTACAATATAGTCTTGCATAAAACCAAATAATGTTTCCTTGTCGGAGAAAGACAGATCAGGGGACCCATAAAGCAGGACGTGTTCCAAAATAAATTTAGTGTCAGTTTGCATCGAAAACCGCGATTATCATGTAGCAAGGTAGCTCTCTCAACGTTGTAGCTTGGACAGTGGAATAAAAAGTGTGTAACATTTTCATTTTTAAATAAACAGCGGGGGCATGACGAGTCTTGGATAAACTTATACTGTTTGCGATGAGAATTTAAAGCGCTTAGCCCCATGAGCAGGCGTGCGTGGTTGACTGCACCGTTGCCGATACCAATATTGTTATTCCATGGTTTAGCGAGAAACATAGACGTCTTCAAGCTGGCTTTAAATACACCGAGAGACAGCGACTCAGAACCACGAGGGAGCCGATTCCATTCATCTATAACTGACGGAAAGAATTATGTTTTAAATGACGCAGTTCTGCATTTGAAATTTCTAATATCACCCATATTGCGCAGATTATAATCAACAGTTTCCCCGATTAATTGCGGACAGAGTTGTACCAAATAAGGGGGCGCTTTACCCGTTCTAATCCTGTGGAAGTAAGTGAGTTTAAAGTATTTTCTTCGTACCTGTAGTGACACTTCGCCAACCTCGCCGAGCAATGCCGAAGGCTTTGTTTTATTAGGCACCTGTAATACTGAGCAAGCATTGTCTCTGGACTCGCTCCAGTGACTGGATCTGACTATGAGTCAGAAGTGAGTCATAGACAACAGATGCATATTCCAAGGGGTCGAATAAACATATAATAAATATTTAATTTAGATTTGCGATCGATTTTCCTACTCATTCTTCTCAACAGGTTCACAGAATGCATAGCCTTGGAAGTGATATTCGTTACATGGTTTTCCCAGGTCAGGTTCTGGGTTAAAGTCAAACCCAGGTGGCAATGGTTTGCGACACGTTTTAGAGGTACACTATCTAAATATAACGGCGGGTAGTCGACCGGTGGTGAGTTTGTGCTGAATATGAAATACTCAGTCTCATGAGGGTTAAACGTGAGCCTCCATTGCATGGACCAAGAAGCCAGATGTTCGAGATCTTTGTTAATCTTAGCGATATCTCGAATAGGGTTGCGCAGTATTTCCAGTATCGCCGTGTCGTCAGCAAATATAAACGAATTCGTCTCTAAATCATCGACAATGTCATTAATAAATATAAGCAATAAGAGTGGGCCAAGTATTGAGCCTTGTGGCACACCCGTAGTTACAGGCAACCAGGAAGAACTCTGACCTTTAACAACAACTCTCAGTTTGCGATCACCTAAATAACTATTGAACCACTGGAGAAGGTGGCCAGTGACACCAACCGACTCTAACTTGTGAAGAAGTCTTACATGATACACTTTATCAAAGGCTTTCGATATATCCAAGAACACAATGCAGACGTCAGCACCAGCGTGATCGTCAATACCAGAATCGATATTAGAATAAACCAGGTGCATTAGATGAATTAACTGGTTAACAGTCGAGTCCAAGGGTCTCAATCCGGAATTACGCGAAGTTAGGAGACTATTCTCTGAGCAGTGGTGATACAGAGCTTTAAATACTGGTCTCTCCATTACTTTTCCGGTACAGGAAAGCAATGATATTGATCTGTAATTTGCCCTTTTCCATTCGCTAGGAACTGAACCTAATGGCATAGACATTTGGAACAAATCAGACAGTGGCTTACTTATAGCGGAGGCCGTAGCTCTTACAGCTGACTGTTACTTACCCCATCGGGACCATTAGATTTATTTACATCGAGACGACTAAGGATCACGTAAACACCCTCAGGTTCAAATTGAGCAGTAGAAATTCTTGCTTCAGTTTTATGTAATAACGGCGGCAATGCAAACCCATCACTAGCTTCAGGCATCGAAGAGTTAGCAGCAAAAAACTCATTAAATGACCCGGCCTTATCAACCGCACTTGTGAACGAGACCTTTCATTTCCTCAATCATTGTAGGAACGCTCACCTTCATCGTTTCACCATCAAAGCGTTTAGTGATCTTGAAAATGTCTTGTTGTGGAACAGAAGGATCACTAAGCCGTTGAGCAAGTGATGCGTAGAATTCGTCCTTTCGTTCTTTTATAGCAAACTTGACTTCAGTTCTAACACGTTTAAATATGTCGTAATGGTCTCCTCTCTTGGTTTGAGCATAACGCTTCCACAGACGTTGTCTCTAATCTTTTGATAGTTCCAGTCATCCACTCCTTGTCTCTAGGTCTCACAGTTATGATATGGTGTGGAACATAAGTATCAACTGTTTCATTAAAACACGACGTAAAGTAATTTTCAGCATCGTTGACATTGTCAAACATGTCAGTTCCGACATGCCAAGGTGCGTGCGTTAGGGCTTCATTCAGTCCGACGAAATCCGCCAAAGCATAATGGTAGATTTTGCGCCTTAACGAACGGTCTTTTAGAAGTCAGTTTTAATTTGCAGTTAATCGCACAGTGATCCAAAGTACAGAGTGGCGGTAGAAAACCAGACTCAATTACGTATGCGGGGGCGTCTGCAATGATAAGAACTAGAATATACCCTCGGTCGCCTGCATACCTTGTTGGCTCGGATATAAGTTGGGAGAGCAAGTTACCGTTAACCATATCAATCAAGTCATTTTTTAGATCGCTTTTACTAGACCTGTGTTCAGAGTTCCAAGGGTAGCACCTGTCATCAAAGTCCCCCAGGATTAATACAAGAGAGGGATTTTCAGAAAATGCCAGATTTAAGGAATTTTGAAGAGCCTCAAGAAAACCTATGGTCAAATCATAGTCTGTGCCAGGAGGTCTGTAATAGTTCGCTATTAAAACTCGTTTGTCGTTCATTTTAATCTCGAGCCATACACTTTCAGTAATCATATCTTCCAAGTCGTAACGTCGAACCGAGGCTAACTCATCCTTCACGTAAACCAGAACACCACCCCGGGTCACTCTGTCGTGTCTGTGGACCTGGTAATTAGGCATTTCAATTAGCTCCTTAACAATATCACCATTTAACCAGGTTTCGGACACACCAATGACATCGAAGTCGTGTTCCAATACATAGGACTGGTACATTTCATCTAGTTTCGTACACTGTTCACAGAGAGGCGCAAGGGCTCCAGTGCGGTCACTGAGAAGACTCCATGCGTTAAATTGACATACACTGAAATCCTTGATATTACCACGGGACATATGTGACATAATTGTAACGAGTGTTTACATTAATTCCGATTCTCATTTGCTTGGTACTTATTATGGAACTGTAACTTGTCTTGCAGCAAAAGGTCCGATTTAAAGGTGAAACCAGTATGGTTAACGTATATACAAAAGCATACACGAACGAATACATAAACGAATGGCTTAATATCAATAAATTATCATTAAACGTGAAGAAAACTAAATTCGTGGTTTTTCACATGCCCGGGAAGAAAATGCAGGTCTCTGATCTCTTCATAAACAACATCCGTCTAGAACGCGTGAAGGAGTTTAATATGTTAGGCCTCACAATACAAAGCAATATGAAGTGGCATAGTCACACAAATAAAATAGCAAATAAGATCTCAAAGGTAATAGCTGTAATGAACAAACTCAAATATACAATACCCGAGCGTACTCTCCAAACAATTTATAATTCACTTGTAGTGCTACACTTAAATTACTGCATTCTTGCCTGGGGCTACTGTACATCCCGGATCACAAAACTACAGAAAAAAGCTGTTAGAGTAATAACTCTCAGTAAATTCTGATCACATACTGAACCATTATTTAAGAAATTAAATCTGTTAAAGATAGATGATATTCATCGGCTACAACAGCTTAAATTTTACCATAAATTGATCAATGCAAACTTGCCACATTACTTCACCCAAATACCAATGATACGTAACTCTGATCAACATTCTTACAACACAAGGACTAAGGGACTGGTACGCACCACACGGGCCAATCGTGATTTTACAACCAAGTGTATCAGATATAGTTTAATTAGCATTATAAACTCAGAATCTAGTGACATTGTTGATAAAGTCCATACACATAGTTTACAAGGTTTCGCAAAATATGTCAAAAATTATCTCTTAAGCAAATACTCACTTGATAGCCATATCCAAAACTGTTATGTATGTCAAGCCACTTAATTTTATATATTGTACATTTTTGAGATCTAATCAAAGTGCTCTGTTATCTCTGGTTGTGCTCACAGATAGATTTACGGAAATCTGATTGAATGTAGTAGTGTAGTTTTCTTATTGTCGTTTTTTTGTTTTCGTTTACTTGACTTAATCTCTTTTGGGTTATTATAATATATTCTTTCTTTTTTTTCTCTCAAATACTATTTTTTTGTGTTAAAACTGAAATTATAATAGGTGCGTATTTTCATTGTCTTTTCACTCAGTTTGGTTATTGCGTGTATGATTTAAAATTAACCTGGCAGGTGGCTCTAGTGATAGCGACCCTGTGCGGTCTTAACTGGAGTCTCCTGCACTATTATTTATTACACATGGATATGATTAATTTTCTCATTATGGCAATTAGTATGACTTAAAATTATCACTATTATCTGTATGATTATTCTATTTATAAGCATAGTTATGTATGCATATCTTTATTCACCCCTGTATAACAAGCTATATGTTAATTTCATTTTATTTCAACCAGACCGGATAGTGGATGTTTATTTGTTACCTCGTTGCCATTATGTAAATGTATGTATAGTGAAAATAAATGCTTATTGACTGACTGACTGACTGACTACAACTGCAGAACGCAGTAGGACACCGAATAACCAATATTCATGTATGTATAACGTATATACCATATCAGGTCTTTGCAGCCTACTGAGAGATAATTTATTTTGGTTGAATAGATAATAGTAAATAGTAAACAAGCTGGCGCTGAGTTGCCAATTGAAACAAGACTCAAAATACCAGCAGAAGCTTACACTCCGAGTGCAGTTCGAGTGACTAAAAATGCGACTACTCACGTTAAGGGCATGTCCACATTGCCACCCTAGATATCAAGACTAATAATACCAAGCTTCTTGGTACAATTTCTTGGCAAGAAATTACACTCAGTTCAAGTGAACCCCACTAATCTTATTCAGTCAACGGGACAGCTGCCCCCGGCGTGATGGCAACTACGCGCTCTTATCCGTTTTATCCATGGCGAGTTTCTTGTCCCACAGAACCATCGCTGCATCGACAGCTTTTTCGATGATGTTGGTAGATTCTCGAAGTGGCGTCTTGTTGACCGTAACAAATACGGTGATGTTGGTAACCGATGGGTGTTTCGTTTGAAGAAGCTTGACGATGACTTGACTGGTGCCGAACGCTTTGTCATCCTGGGTGTACTCAGTGACCTTTGCTCCTTGCGGGGAGTACAGACGCGATACGGCGACCCGATGAGCGGCTCCGAAGTTTTCTGGGTATAGTAGGAGTCTCGTGTATGCCTTTCGGGCCGCATCCAATGATCCGGTGGCTGCAATTGATGCAGTGGCGGTGAATGATCCTCCGCGCACCGTGTCTCCCTGGATCAGCAGGATGTCGCTGACCTCGGACCGGTCTCGGTCAGACATGGTCAGTATACCACGCGGCTTGGGGGTTGGCAGTGGCTCTCGCTGGAGCTGGTTGTTGACATATAGATCCTTTCCGACCACTCGTGTTTTTACGCTTGGATCCACCCGTTTGGCGCGATCAGCCTTACTCTACAGTTCACGGCGCTGCTGCAGAAGTTTGTGGGTGGGTCTGTCGTGTGATAGTGGGTCGTTGATTTGGCTGCTTAGATTTTCGAGCGAGATCCAAAACTCTTGCAGCATCAGTGGAACGTGACAACTTCACGACAATGGGGCGGGCTGGTCCTCTCTTCTTACCCGCCAAGCGATTTGCTCTGTCAATAGGTACAGTGGCTGCGTCGAGAAGCTTGAGATTGTCCAGGGCGGCCCGCACCAATGACTCGGTGCTCTCGTCAGCGCAGATCATTTGATGGCTGAACTCAGAATTGGGCAGATCCTGGATGATTAATACCTGAATTATGTTTGATTTAACAACACTGGATGTTTGAGCATGACTTGTGCAGAGCCCTGAGTGATTGAAGCCTAAATTGTGCAGATCTTTGATGATTGAAGCCTACGCAGATCTCTGGATGATTAAGGTTTTAATTATGCAGAGCCAGGGATGATTGAATTCTCAATTATGCAGATCCTGAATGATTATTGCCCGAGTTATGCCGCTCCGTGGATGATTGATGCATAAATTGTCCAGATTCATGGTTGATTGAAATCTGATTTATGCAGATCCCTGGATCTTTAAGGCCTATGCAGATCCCTGGATCGTTAAGGCCTATGCAGATCCCTGGATGACTAAAGCCTGAATTATGCAGAGCCCGGGATGATTGAAATCAGAATTTTGCAGATCGTGGATGATTAATTCCTGAATTATGCAGGTTCCTGGATGTTTGATGCATGAGTTATGCAAATCCCATAATGATTAAGGCCTGAATTATGCAGGTCCTTGAATGACTGAAGCCTGAATTATTGAGATCCATGGATGATTGAAGCCTGAATTGTGCGGGCCCCTGGATGATTAGGGCACCAGTTGTGCAGGTCAATACAAGGTTGACATATGAATTATGCAGGTCTCTGGATGATTGAAATTTGAATTACGCAGGTCCCTGGATGTGTAATGCATTAGGCAGGTCCCTGGATGACTGAGGCATCAGTTGCGCAGGCCCCTAAACGACTGAGGCATGAATGATGTAGATAACCATCCATATATCTACTAAATATCTGGATGGTTAACGCCTCAATGCAGCAAATATCAGATTGCTTTGCTCACATGTCACGAGGTGGCTTTCCACGACCAGTCCTGCTGCATTGCCTGTAGATGCTGCTGCAGCTGTAAGTCTCGCGCACGCTCCCGCTGCAGTCGGATATTGTCAATCGGCATCGGAACAGGGTCGTCACTGCTGGTGCTGTCTGCAATGCCTGAGGGTAGCGCTGGCAAGACGATCCATTCTTCCATACGTTTCGCGGTTTTCCTCTGCGCTGCTTTTTTCTTCCTAGTGACGACTATGGCCACCGTGACAACGATAGCGAGAGCCAAGATGACGGCCGCCGCAACAGGGAGACCGATCACTAGGCCTTCCTCAGGGGGGTACTGCACCTCTCCCATCGTGTAGTTGAGACTCCTTAAAATGTTCAGCTGCAATTAATTAATCATTGCGTAGTGATATTACAGACATAATACTCATGTCAAAGAAATACATATATGACAATGCGTAATAACAATCATAACATTATTATATAATGACAATATCGAGGAGGAAAATGCAAAATATTATGTCGCGGCAATATCACAAAATCGCATAATATAGAAATACCGCGAGTTAGCGGGGCGTTAGGCAATCTTACTTGCCCGAAATCAAGCTGTAGCAGCCCGTCAATTTTCATTAATGAAAATGAAGGGCTGCTACAGCTTGACGAAGGGCCAATTAAATTTCAAACGCCTTGCAAAACTTGCGCTATTACTATTATTCGGGGTGACGTAATGGCGCTGGTCGAGTGCGGCAACAGAGACCCGGCGGCAGTAAAATATGTAAATTCCACAACGAAATAACTTGCATACATAGATACCAAATCAATAAAAGCTGCCAAGAAACGTCATAGGACTAAAAGCGACGATAGAGAAAACAAAAGGCCGAATCTAAAAGGAGAAAAGAGAAAAACTTCACAAGCAATGAGCGATAATCCCCAAGAAGTAAACAAAGCCCTGGTTACCAACATAGCGGGAGTGGATGAACGCCTTGAAACCATCACGCACCTTGTGGAAGGAATACACGAAAAACTCGACGGATTAACCATAAGCCAGGAGAAGCACCGACTGACCATAGTAGAAGAAGGGGCCGGGGAAAATACAGGTCTGATTGCTTCTCGGCCAACTCAAATTAAGGACATAGCAGGTGAGCTGACTCTACTGCGTAACGTGGTGATAAAACAGTCAGACGAAATATCGCTTCGTCGTCATGGGGAATCCGGTCCCATATCCCCCATAGACCACGACGTTAGTGCCAACAACCGTCTTCACGCGGAGTCTGCCCCGAACTCTCGCGGAGGGCGTGACGTCAGCGCCGACAACCGTCGTCACGCGGAGTCTGCCCCAAACTCTCCAGTATTGCTTGAGATTATAACCAACCTGTTAAAACGCCATGTATCGTTGTGGTTATGTCCCGGAAAAGCTAAAGAAAGGACTCATCTACACTTTGTACAAGGGTTCCAAAAAGTAAAGGGAGCTAACACGCTCTCCAGCAGTATGAGTACTCTTTGTGCCCTTAAATAATACCGTAATATTGTCCTTCCCCGCGCCCTATACGGTGCAGAACTATAGTATGCACTTTCAAAAGCTGAAACTTCTAAACTCGAACGTGCCCATACTTTCTGCATACTTTCTATTCAGGGATTGCCAAAATACAGCAGCGCCACTATGTCACTGAACAAGCAACTTTGCACTGTGAAATTGACATTAAGCAGTTACTGTTCCTCGGGAGGCTCTGCCGATTGCGCCACTCGACACTGGGGAAGAATGTATTTTTAAAACGCTTGTTCCAGCCCTCTCAGCAGCAAACGCGTCGTGCTCGTGGTTTTTTAGTAAATATTGTGGGTGTTCTCGGCAAATACGAATTGTTAGGGTATCTCGACCGGTACCGTTATGAATGCAGCTTTCCGTATAAACAGATGTGGAAGAATGTCTACAAAACTGCAGCATCCTAAGTATGCGCGTTTTAATAATGTGTATGGTGACCTTCCACATATCCACAGTAGACGGAAATTGGAATACGAGCTGCCTGGACATAAGAAACATGTTAGATACCTTGCCAAAGTTAACTGTGTCGTAAGCCAGGGACCATCCATGCAATCGTGCCCGCACTGCACAATGCCCCGCATTGACATGCTACCATATTTCCTTCATCACTGCGAAAAGTACAGCGAGGCAAGAAAACTATTTTGGAATTTAATTGTCAATACATGCAATGTACGCCTCAGCTCATATTTATATAATGCCGAAGAAGAGTCACTAACAGCCCATATTTTAGAAAACCGCCCAATATTGAGATCGACGAGAAGGAATTTGAGAACATGTTAAGCATTAGTGCATCTTGCTGGCATAGAGCATCTTATGACCATGCACTGAAATATTTTTGACTAATCTGCATTACTATTTTCAAATGACTAATATCGGTCATTCTTTTGGAATTGTACCTTGTAAATATTTTACTGTTAATGTTCCACGTTCCTGACTCTCCAGCAAATGGAGGAATAAAGTACATTCATTCATTCATTCATTCATCCGAAATGTCGGTCAGTACGAGTCATTAGAAAATCGATATCTTGTATAACGCGAGTCATTGCAATCCTGTGCATATTTACTTGACCACAAAGCTAATTGCCTTAATTGCCTTGGTAAGACAAGTAGCTAGCATCTGAGTGGAAATTGACATGCATCGTAATTAACAGCAGCATGACCATAGTGAGCCGCTGGGCCAACCTGTCAGGCCTTTCAATCTATATAGGGATATTGCTAGAGTTGTGTAGCAAGGTATCTGGTATGCGTGTTTATTAACAAGTTTATGGGGGGGGGGGGGAGCGTTGTGTGTTTCGTGTTGTTGTTTGTGTGTGTTCCTGTGTTGTTGTTTTTTGTCTCCACTACGCGTGTCTACGTGTGTCAGTTTATTCTACAAGGATGTCGCGTCTCCACATACTGGGATTTGGTTAAGCTGGAATTCTTTAGATGCAAGTGAATTTAAACTGCCTTGAATTTCTTACTGCAATAACAGAACCGCTTAACGTTATTAAGTGCAACATCTGCAACTTAACGTGTCATCTTGGTTGTTTATCATACGATGGTAACAAAAATCGTATTGACAGTGATCAGTCAAATTGTATGTGGCAGTGCACCAAATGCGTGTGTCGAATGCTTCTATTTAACAACATATCTGATGTTGATGAAATGGCACCAAGTTCACCTCAAAATCTAGATATGCCGATTCAGGCGATTGAACAACAATTATTTAATCCTTTTGAGCTGCATGAATCTGATAACTCACCCCTATTTGATATTGACCCTGATGTCAATTTCTATCAAGAATATCAAGGTTCCATAACCAATTGTAACTATTATCTGGAGAATTACTCTAACAAAGAGCATATTACAGGAACTTAATAGCACAACCCTCTCAGTGATGCATATGAATATAAGAAGTGCTCAAAAAAACTTATCGCATTTCAAAGGTTACCTCAGCAATTTAGCTCACGACTTCACTGTATACGCGCTCGCGGAGACCTGGTTTAATGATGACAATGTCGAATTACACGGCATTGAAGGGTACAATTCAGTGAGCAATTACCGCACTGACAGAAGGGGAGGCGGTGTGTCCTTGTTCATTAAGAAAGATGTACAGTTTACTGTTAAGAAAGAACTTGAAGTGTTTACTCCTAATATGGAAGCAGTGTTTATCGAATTAGACAAGTGTAATATAACAAGCGAGAGGACTGTTTTCATCGGGCTGGTATACCGACCACCGGATACTGCAAGACTGCAACTCTCATTAGTAATATTTTCACAAATGATGGCTGTAATACGAATTCTTTCCATGGCATCATGTATACCGATATTACTGATCACTTTCCTATATTTTGTATATCCAGCCATAACAAGATCATAGAGCGTAACCAACTATTGATCAAACGAAATTTTAGTGAAATTAATCTGGCTAAATTTAAACATATCTTATCAAACCAAAATCGGGGTAATGTAGTAACAACAGAAGACACGCAGGAAGCATTTGCTAAGCTGCATAGTACATTGATCAAACACTACGATGACTGCTTTCCAGTCATAAAATCCACCTCGAATTACAAGAACCGAAAGCCATGGCTTACCCAAGGTCTGAAAAAGTTCATAAGAGTTTAAAATCGTATATTTCATAAATGTAAGACACTAAAGGATGAACACTACGATCATCAATATAGAAAGTATGAAGTATAGAAAGTGCGTTGTTACGCACGTTAAAGCAAGCAGAGAAGCTTCACTATCTGTCTTTGTTGAAAGTGTATCCAGATAATATGGCAAGGACATGGCCAGTTATTAAAGAAGTCGTCAACAGAAACAAGTTACGAAAGTCGCAATCAACGTTTAACATAGATGATAGTCTAGTCTCCGATGGGAATACTATTACCAATGCATAATAAACAACTTCTTTGTAAATGTGGGCGTCTCTCTATCTGAAAATATTGCGAAGAGCGAAGATTCGCCACTGATTTAAAAAAGTAAAGATAGCCCAAAGAGTATGTTTTTAAGCTCTGTCACAGAAAATGAAATCTACGATATGACTGGAGCACTGAAGAGTAACTCTGCTGGGTGGCATTATAGTGCGCCGACAGTAATTAAGGGAATCCTGTGTAGCCTGGTGCAACCTCCTAGACACATATTTAATCTCTCTTTCCAACAGGGTTACTTTCCGGGGGAATTGAAACTTGCAAGAGTGATTTCCATACGCAAATGTGGGGACGAGAGTTTATTGACCAATTACCGACCTGTATCAGTCTTGCCAACCTTGTCTAAAATACTTGAAAAACTGATGCACAACAGAATGTGAATTTATGAACAACTTCTCAGTCCTTAATAATAATCAATTTGGCATTAGACCAAAACACTCGACCACGATGCCGCTCATACTCCTGGTAGATAAGATCGCATCAGCCATTGATAAAGGGGAATGCGCCTTAGGTATTTTCTTATATTTTTCGAACGCGCTCGACACGGTAAACCACGAGATATTGTTATCAAAATTGGAGAAATACGGGGTGAGGGGTATAGCAGGGAAGTGGTTCCAAAGTTGTTTGAATTCCAGGGAACAATATGTGGAATATGACATCGCTAAATCAACCAGCTTAAGGGTAAGATGCGGAGTTCCACAGGGTTCAATCTTAGGACCATTACTTTTCCTAACTTACATTAATGTTTTGGCCAACGTCAGTACTAAATTTTTCTGCATTCGATTTACTGATGACTCAATTTTTTTTTCTAACAGGGAGGGATATCAATGATATGATTATAACATTAAACACAGAATTAGAGAACATTCAAAAGTGGCTACAACTGAATAAGTTAACTCTTAATCTCAGCAAAGCTAAATGTATGGTATTTAAGTCACCGCGAAAGAAACTAAGTGTCGAACGGCGTGTAGAGATATCCGGACATACAATCGAGCAGGTTACATCTATCAACTTCTTGGGTGTGTATATGGATAGTGGGTTAGAATGGAAACACCATATATCACATAAAATATCATATAAAAGTGAAAATATCAAGAGGATTGGCAATAATTACCAAGGCGAGGAAGGTGCTGACAAGCGAGACGCTCCCTACTCTGTATTACAGTTTTAGATATCCATACTTAAGTTATGCAATTGAAATATGGGGGGCGTCATGCGATTCGTGTTTGAATCCCATTGTAGTCTTACAAAAACGAGCTGCACGTATAATTGACGGTTGCAATAGATACTCGCCCACTCTATATAGCCTATATTTTACAAACATAACATCTTGCCTGTATCTTGTATATTGGAATATTGCGTAATTATTTGTAGGTATAATATATTTCAATAATGATGTACCGAAGTCTATAGCTGACTTATATAGTAACAATTTTGAATTACATAAGTATCAAACGAGGTCAGTCCAATGTTTGCATCTCTCTAAGTTTAAAACGGAGAAATTTAAAAAGTCGTTTAAGTACCAAAGCATATGTTTATTTAATAAGTGGTTCAGTGAAGTAGAATTTAGATCTTCTATGACACTAAATAAAAGGAAAGTACAAAAATCTTTACTAAAGTGTATAGTACCTGTAGACACGCGAGGTAATTAAAGTGTCACATGTAGTATGTATATATGTTTTTTTGTTGGTTTTTATGTTTTTTGTTTGTTTTTTTTTTGGGGGGGGGGGGAGAAGGATTTTTATTATCTCGTATAGGCGTCGGCTTCAACTTTTGTCATATTCTATACTGTGTACTTTTACCGTTACAATGTATTATGCAACCCCTTTATGACAATAAATATATTATTATTATTATTATTATTACGAGTTGAATTTAAGTTCCAATTTACCTCACATATTTGCTGAGCGTTAACATCTCCTTGCTGCTTTGGTTTAATTCGCATACAACGTTCGAAGTAAAATGTTTAACGCTTACAAGCCTTCCCATATCTTGTGAGCCACTCGCCTTTTTTACACCATATAAGTATATATCAGTATACCCTGAGCAAGAAACGGCACGCATAGCTAGGCAACTAGACGGCTAGGCTGTGACCTGGTGAACCCGTACACAGGTCATGTACCCGGAAGTAAACAATCTCGCGGTTTCCCGTTTTGTCTCGTGACACACTTACATACCCTATTTAAACAACCACAATTATTTTGTGTTTGACGTAATATTTCATTATTCTACGCCAAGTCACTATGGTAACGATTGTCTGGGGCAAAGGCCGAAGGGGGGTCTGGTGCTTACAGGATTTTAGCGGCCTTCAGAATTATACTAGGTAACACGACGATCAACTCGCAATAATATTGTATCATAAAAATATCACAGAGATTTAAATGTAGCTGCTTAAATTAATAACACGTGCAATGACACTATGCAATTCAGCAGGAGACATTATGACATAACACTTACAGAAAGGGTTAGTTGTCTATATTTTTGTGGAAAACATTCTTGTTAAATCCAATAGTTTCTACACTGGTATGTATACACAGACGTGTCTCTTCTTTCTGATAAGGAACATGTGAAAAATAGTTCACTATTAATAACTCTGATTCTCTTACCGTTATCGTGTGGTACTTGCTCACGCTGAAAGGGAGTCTTTGAGGAGGCTCTTTCGGCACATCACAGTGGATTGACGTAGAAGTCTTCTCTGTGATTAAACAGTCGCCTTGGCCAATCAGCACTGAGTATTCCGCGCCTGGGTCGATACGAGCACCCTGCGTGGGATTTACGTAGACACAGTTGAGATATGGGTTGAGATAAAAGCTGGTTATATGCATGGCAATCTCTGCCGCATGGAACTGTGACGCACTGATCTATATGACCTGACATCCATATACGCCATTAGTACATCTTAGAGATGCAAATAAAAGTTCGCTTCGTCCCAAAATCAGAATAAATTTAAATTTATCATGCTTACATATTTGCAGACTACATAAGTACATGAAGATTTTATCAATAATGAGCAAATATAACGCGCAATGCAAACTGTGCATTGGAGGATGCAACGACTACTCGCCAATGGCTAAAGGGAGACTTGGGGTCGCCCCTATCTTTGTAAATAGCGCGTGCGGCTACTGTCGTGTGTTATGTGCTGGGCCAGGTGCAAGCGGTTAGACTCCCACCTGTACACATGCTGCTGTTTGCCCAGGATAAATATCCCGGATCTTCCTTCTTAAAGAGTAGGTGGGTTACTATGGTGACATGACTCCTCCCTTCCTTGACCCTTCCCGTTGTCGCGATATGACCTATTCTGGTTAAAGCGTCCTATACTCAAATCAATACATCGGAAACTTACCCGTAGAATTAGGGGCTGGCCTTTGTAGACAAAAACTTTCGTCCGCGGCGTCATGTTGTGTACCGGGACATATCCCAACGTTCGGCTCGACTCCAGGGAGGTGTTTTGCAGATTCCGGTATTTCTCATACCCGTCGAGTATGAACCCAGCATACAAAGCCAGCGTTGAATGTTCGTCTGATGCGTTAAAGCTGTCCGGTATCACGACCGCCGGAGTGAGACACTCTGCCCTCTCGTTGGTTAGGACAAAACATCTCTGCGGAGAAGGTTAAATATAATAACTATTTATAATAGCCATAAGCTAATAATAGAAATGATTCGCATACATTATATGGAAATAATAACAATACGATTATTTGATAATAATGTTTCTAAAACGATTTGCAGTAATCGCATTCATATCTATTCAAGACCAGTCATAGCAATTATAATTAAAACTATAACTCAGTGATTCACGATCACACCCGTAACCAAAATAATGGTGATGACGGTAGGAATGTGGGTGAATGATCTCGATCGATGACCACTCGATCTTACCTCCCTAAAGTATTTCCTGATTGTTTCAATAATAACGTTGAAGGTTTCATGAATTGTTGTGTTTATTTCCATCGTAATTTCTAGATAAGGAGTGTCCACAGACATCAGTCCCTGGCCATCGACCGTTAAGGTGGAACCGCCCCTGTGTCAAGCAGTTAAATGGATATAATTGTGTTAAAGCTATTATCGTTAGAATGTAATTTTGGCAATCACATATTATCGATGTCAGTTATATTTTGTTGCATCTAACTACACCATCAGTCGTAAGGTGGCATCTAGCAGCATGGCACTTCATGTGCCTCAATAACGCTGATAATTAAGGAGTTGTTGTCTACTAGGTGCGCCTGTTTTGATATTTTATACACATGGACAGTAGATATATAAAGCATGTATAATTGCATGAGTGGTGAGGATGAAATAAAGGACCAACATTATCGGTACATGGGACATCTATGAGCTCTGGGAAAAACATGCAATACTGGATAACGCGTATTAAGTATTAAATAGAAGCAAAATTAACTTTCTTATATAGATTAGAAATTACGTAAATTACACGGATTAAAATGTAAGTATAATATATAGATTCAAAACTATGTTAATACATAGCTTAAAACCTACTCTCTTAATAATAAAATAATTGATGTCTAGCGGGCATCGAATGCAAGAAAAGGGATAAAGACAGGTCCACTCACTCGAGGAGGGTGTTGTTTGGGTACAACGACGTGATCTCCGGGTTGGCGCGGTACTCGAATGACTTCCGGGTGGAGATTGTCAGACCCCCCTCGAAGACAACCTCAATGGATAGCGGCACGCCAACGTCCAAGTCCTCTCCGCGCGGTGTTGTCGCCACGAGATACGTCCCATTGCTTCGTGTGACACAAAAACAACGTCATACATCACGGAGAGATATGTATCAATGTATTGCAGGTCTGTTTTATATTAGCGCTGGCGGAAAATTGTGCGCGTCATTAATTATGTGAGATGCCAATAGGCGGGGATGCCATTCTGCATGTAAAACTCAATATTGGTGTCAGATCAACGTTTCTATTACATTAAATATATTCTACTGCAGACAGTCCGGATGCTTAATTACACTTCTTGCGTAACCACTTTAGAATTAACAAAAGTTAAAACAATTAACCTTCCTGAAGCTTCCCATCAAACAAGATACGTTTAGATGATAACACACATGTATATTTGCCCGCACACCTTTGTGCTGGAACTCACCTTTGCCAGACTGGGCACGCGTACTTGTCGCCTTGCAGGCGCAAGCGTATTGGCTGAAACCCAGCATCGAAGTTATTACCAAGTACGGTAATATTCGTTCCGCCCGCCACCGGCCCGAAGAGGGGCGTTACATCTAATGCTTCCGGCTCCCTGTTCACCACTACAATATTGAGAAACACACATATATATATTTATGAAGAGAAACACAGAGGCGACAGATGTCTATATATGAGGGATATTTCCATTGAATGGGATATCGATTTATATGTACCTTGTCTAAGTGGCATTTTCCTCAAATAGTATGTTACGTCTATAGTAGTTAGATGATAAGTAATATTTCCACTAAGCCACATTTCTATTATTTGATATTGGTACTAAATGGTATTTTTATTACTTAGTATTTCCATATGGTTTGGAAACGTTTGTCAGTCATGAATTTACGCGAGCTTTCGCTTGTTATGTTATATTGGTAGTAATGTTACTTCATATTCAAGTCGCTGTGACAGGGGTGCTCGTAGTGGTGGTGGTTCGAGAGAAATAAACACATAGTAGTACATAACTTTAGGTCTGTATTACATGATTCACGTTCCGGCATGTTTCCTGCGCAATCCTCACCCACAAGGTTCCTAATAATGATATGCAAGAATACAGGTCCTCCACCTGGCTTCTGCGCTGTAATGGGGATGAGCGCGGATACTCATTTTCAATGTTAAATGTACGCTATCCTCGGCGTGGAGACCCATTTTTGGGATTCTCCCACCCCCCATCAACCAAGATTTTTGCGAGATTGTCGAAGAACTGACTCCAGCTCCCCAAATGCGATCTCCCCGCAACCTTTTCGCCAAGTCTTTTTCTGGCTGTGTTGCAGGATGCGGGAACCGATGTCGCTTTAACGTCGGTTTAAGTTTCAATCATAATATCTATATTAGGGACACGAGAAAGCAGTTCCACAACGCACGCGCATAACAAACGATATTCTGTTTGTGGGTCACGGCAGGAACCAGTTGTCATAACAGGCATAGAGATTCCGGAGTAGGCCGGCCTGGAAATGCCAGTTTGGATGTAAAGGTTTCGTGATTACGATGATGTCATATTACTGGATTTCGCTTCATGCTTAACGTACCATTGTAGGAATGAGCATTGAATGTGTAGACGCTTTTATTCAACACCTTAACGGCATGGAAACAAACTTTTTATATTATATGTATTCGAGGCGAAGGGCCGAAACCGGCGTTATTAGTGGTCTATTTATCTCACAAAGGGTGAATTTGTTGCATACTTATGGTGTTGAAAGTACAAAAAAGTACAAAAAAAACCCAAGACTATACCCCTACATTTTATGCTTTCTAACACTGTAACACTTACCGTTAGAGCAGGTAGCACCCGCATATGTGGTGCCTGCTTCCTTTTGACATTGGCACTCATACCCGCCCGGGGTGTTGGTGCACTGTCCGCCATGTCGACATGGCTTGGGTAAACACTCGTCGATATCTGAAGAACAAAGTTCATCAGTGTACACTTTCCTCTTGGCAATAAATGGGACATCTGTCAGTATTATATGTTGCTAATAAAAACTGCAAAAATAACTATGTGATCCATTTAAAGTTTAAGGCAGGCCGCCCTAGATATGCCAATTTGGATGTAAATGGTGATAGGTTACGAGGTTTTGAGGAGGTCAAAATTACTGGATTTTGCTTCATGATTACCTTACCATTGTACGAATGACTTGAATGTGTCGACTCCACACACGACGTGGAAATACATTGTTCATAGTGTATGTATTGTCGAGGCGAAGGTCATATGTGCCCCAAGCTGTCGCGTCCCCGGTGATATAACAACTGTTGCTACCAATGGCCATGTGTCGTCACTGCATACGGTAAAGCAACCTGTGGAAAGTGTTCATGGAGTACTTCTGCCTACCTGTGACGCACGTCTGTCCAGTGAATCCGGTCTCTCCGCAGTCACACGAGGGCCGTCCTCCATCGTCCACACACCGCCCTCCGTTCTCACACTCACCGAAGACCAAGTCACAGAGAGCTGCCAAACAACGATGGTTAGATATAATTGACGATGTGTAGATTAAACATATTCAGGTGTTAATCATATATGAATGACGTCCCTGAGTTTGCTAATATTTCCGCTGTATAATCTGTCTGTATCATTAGATGCTCCATTTACCAAGACATCTTCTCAGGCGCGGATCCCGCGGGTTAGGGTGGGAAGGGGGGGGGGCTGATGTAGGTTGAAATAAACTGAAGATCGGAGGCAGGGCAGGCAGATGACGCATCGTCATGATGGGGGGTGACATTATTTCATATAGTGGGGCCGGAAGTGAATGTGATAATCTGGTCCCCCACCCAGAATACGCCACGGCTTCTGTAAGACTATTTACGGTAAGACATACATTTCAGTGTACTTACTCCTGCACTGGGTTGGTGACGTGGAACCGGTGTCTGACGTGTTGTGGCCTTCGGGACAAGAGCCACATTGAGGCTTCTCCCGATACTGTTGGTATTGTCCGTGTGGACAAGGGAAGCACGTGTCTCCCGTAACGGAAGTACCGGCTGGACACGGACCTGGAACACAATAAGTGAGATTTTAAGTGATTGCAAATTCGCTTGACAGGAGTCCACATACATTACGTGACATTGACAGGGAGGCTTCCACAGAGAAACATGAAATGAAACGCTTTTGCGCAAATAAAAACTAAAATAGGCAAAGAAATCTAGCAGCACAATGACTTGGAGGAGACTTGCCCCAGATCCAAGGAGCGAGGGTTGGTACTCTTGACCTATTGATCTGCATATCAGTTTGGTTACCAACTGCGCGGCGCCATAGCTTATGATGTTAAGACTCCTCTACAACTCCGCATCACGGCATGTAGCGTGACAGCACAGCATCACGCACTCTAGCGTTGGTAATGAGCGCAGATAGAACTGAAAGTTACCCCGACAAGTCGCATTGTTCATCTCCAGGATGTAACCATCGTAACACGAACACGTGTAGCCGGCATTGGTGCTGTTACAGATGTGACCGCATATTCCGCTGCCACACATGAGTGTGTCTGTAATCAAGCATTGGTGCTTTCGTTAGCATAACCGGACAGAAAAGCAGTGATACGGTATTGGCTCGCATTGGGACTGGTTGGAAGGAGCGCCAATAGAAAACAATGGAGCATTCCTTTTGCGGCACGGGCTGGGAAATGCAGATAGTTGTGAGGCATAGATGGTTGATAATTTATCCTGGAGTGGCGGTATCATCTCTTTGGATTTTGGCACATTCGATGGAAAGGATATGTTGTGAGGCTACGCAATTTTACCTCGGTAGATAAGTAGGCGTCGGACAACAGTGGGACATTATATGCAACAAACTCGATCATTATTCCCCTATGCACACAAATTGTAAACACATTAATTAATTAATTTAAATGTATTTTCGGTCACTTTGCGTTCATGTAAGGCTGAAGAAAATCAATAAAGGAACAAATATTTATTATCTGCATTCGTGAATTCACTTAAACAAAATCAATCGTCGTATTATCAACTGGGATTTGTAATCATTGCAAGTCAGAGTAACCAACGTCACTGACATTTGAACAATTTATGTGGTACCAACCAATGGGAGAACTTGTGGTGTAATCTGAAAGCAATTAATAAACATATGACACTGAAAAGAACGGAGATTATTATTGATGATGTATTTAAGGAGCATGTTTACTAATTAATTCTTTCAGGAGAAACACCACCTGGTCATTCGGAGCGAAATGAATAAAATACTCAGTGACATATCAGGGTGATTTCAGCTTATTTTCATGTATTTCATGGATTTAGCGATGGTATCTATGAATGCTGTCCACTTCAAGAGTAACGCATCAATACCTTAAACCAGCATTCTTCCTGCTTTGTAACATATTAATCTCACTGTAAGTAACTGACCTGGAAAAGCCGTTGTGGTGTCCATTATTGTGGTGTCCATCGTTGTAGTGCCCATCGGATTGATGTCCGTCGTTGTGGTGCTTGTGGCGGTCACCGGCCCGGTGGCGACAGTTGCACTATCAAGACACCTGACGCCCACATCCTCATCATGATTACAGTTGTGGACGCCCCAACCACGGAACGAGCACTCAGTGAGGTTGGTTGCCCCAGTGGGACAGTTGACGTTGTCAGCCCAGATGGGACCTGAACCCGGGCCGAAGAAGGCGGAGTGGTACGCCACACCGCCCTCTGGCAAGCCTAGCTGTCGGCAAACCGTGCTGAACCAAAGTAACCATATTAATTTTTACCTGGTTATGACTAAATGTAGTTTGCGTTTTACATATTTTACTTAACATCGTAACGCTCTTGATCAAACATGCGGCAATTAAATAACGGACATGTGTTCATACTGCTCACTTTTATATCATATTATTATATCAATTTACTTTAATTTGATATACGGTAACCACACATATATATGATTATTATCAAATCTCAAAAAGTACATAGGAATCAGGATTTTGTATCAGAAATAATCGGGTTGATTGGGCAGACGCTAACACGATGAGAGTGAGGCAAACGCCAACAAGATGCGATTGCGACTTCAATGTCCTTTAAACATGAATCAAATAAGTACCTTGCTTCAGCTTCGTAGAAACCATCGCTACATACTGTGCCCCACTGGCCGTCATGAAAGATCTCAAGGCGCCCGCTAAAACCAGTAATTCCGTCCTGGAGACGAATGGACCCTGGGAAGAGAGCACATTATGAACGCATACCATGCATAGTTCCTGACTGTAGTATGGCAACCTCCATTACTCTTGTATATCTTACAAACAGGCATCATTTTGCTATATTAATCCATTATAAGCTGTCAGTTGGATTAATGGCCGCCAACGTCTTGTTAAAATGTATTGGACGTCAATACGTCATTGACGCAAAGACGTCCTCGACTTTAATAAGACGTTAACAAGTATTTGACGTTAACACGTCTTTGAGGTTAAGACGTATATGACTTTATGACGTTTCTGGCGATACGACGTCTTTGTGGTTAAAGCGCTTATGACGTTAGGACGCCTTTAATGTTAGACGTTTTCGACGTTAGAAAGCCTTCTTTCACATTGATTAAGTGTTCTTTTACATTTAGAGGCCCTTGACCCTAGTAAGGTTGGAAGCCTTTGACGAGACAGCATCTGCCCGGGTCACACCGAGACAAGCCCTCCCCCCACTCCCAATCCATGCCTCTGATCCCGCGCATCCCAAATCTGTCAATCAGCCTTACCTTCTAGAACATCACAGCTGACGCCCACATCGTCTTCATGGGTACAGTTGTAGACGCCCCAGCCCGGGAACAAACAATTACTGAAATCTGAGGCGCCATCGGGACACACTATGCCGTCAGCCCAGATGGTTCCATTGCCTTCTCCGAACGCGGCGTTATAGCGTGGTATGGCTGCACCGGCAAAGCCTAAGTGTCGGCACACCACACTGGAATACAATTGACTGGCTTATACAAATGGTAAACTTTAATGCATTTGACGTTAATGAGTAATGACTTCCTAGCTAACCTACCGCCTTTATTTGGAACACCCATTTCGCAATTTACGTCGTCATTAAGATTGACATTTCTAATTCATTTAGTCATTAAACATACGTACAGTGGGCCCACGTACTTTGCTTCGAAGTCCCCGAAGAGGTGCTCACATACTGTGCCCCACTCGCTGTCATGGAAGATCTCCAGACGACCGCTCCGACCGGGAACGCCGTCCACGAGGCGAATAGGTCCTACGGTGATAATGGCAGATAAGTGTACAAATCACTTTTTTATTGCAATCACGGATGGCCATAAAAGGTGCACAAATAACCATGTAACATAATAGGGGTAAGTTAGTAGGGGGTTAAGGTTTAATGTTGATCCTATTCATCGGTTACTTGATGCCTCTCGAAATCTTGCATTTGCTCACATTTGGTCCACAATGGCCATAATATGATACACATTACCATCTTAAACAAGCAATATAACAATTCAGGGACATCATAGTCAATACAAGTTTCTCTTTGTGGTGTGTATATATGTATTATGTACCGCATAAAGCCATATATGGTAGATTATTGTTGACACGGCGCATTTTCATGTCGAATTTTACAGTTTCTTGCCAAGAGTGCAAACGAAAATCTTTAAAATAAGCTGTCATGAGGAATACCGTTTTAAATTCCAGGGTAATAATGAGCTACGTTGCAGGAAAAGACTACATAGGTCGGCTCCAAATAATGTGTATTCGCTTCCTTTGCTGTTCATTAGTATACATGATTGACATTATATAGATATAATATAACCACGGTATTTCATTGAACTGAAGATGATCCCATTGGCCGATCTATTTTTATCATTCCGATCGACGATTAATCACACATCGACTTGCTATCTGGAACTTCAAGTTACCATCTGATTCAATAGAGATTGGGAGTTATTAATTAATGTGGTCGACTTATTATTGGCAAGTGGGGCACATTTATCTATGTGCTCATCTTGGTTAGATGATTAAATTATCTTACCAATGTGATTATGATTTATTATCACTGTTGATCGACATGTTATCTTCTCATTTTGTAAGTGGAAGGCTGTATTTTCCAGTGGGAGGCATTTACTAGCTGCTTATTATCTTGATGTATGTCATGTATTAGCTTGGTGTACAGACTCATTACCTACAAGGTTTACAAATTATCTTGGTGTATAGACTTATTCCCCGAATGTCTACTTATTGACTCGTTGTTTATACTTGTTACCTGTCAGGTTTACATATTATATTGGTATATAGGCATATCACCAGAAAGGTCTACTTATTGTTATATATAGACTCATTATGTGGAATGTTTACTTATTATCATTATGTATAGAGTTATTATCTGGACGTTTTACTTATTATCTTGGTGCATGGACTTATTACGTGGAAGTTCTACTTATTGGCGTATGGACTTGCTTCTGGCTACTTCCGTCTGCATGGCCGAATAGGGTGATGCCGATAGTGGGAGGACGGGGGGGGTGATGTTCCCCCACCTGTCGCCTTTGAGTTTTAGACACGAGAGTGCATGTTTTGTCCAATTAATATTTTAAAAAATGCATACGGATGCCTCGACATGGTCACCTTCAAGCAGTTGCGGGTCACATAGAACTCCCACATCTTCCGAATGCCAACAGTTGTGGACGCCCCAACCACGGAATGAGCACTCAGTAAGGTTGGTCGCCCCAGGCAGACAGTTGACGTCGTCAGCCCAGATGGGACCTGAACCCGGGCCGAAATGGGGTTCGCGGTAGGCCGCTCCGCCCTCGGGGAACCCCAACTGGCGACACACCGTGCTGTAAGATAAATTGTAATATCACATTAGAAGCAAGATCCCATCGGGAAACTTAAGAAACAAGTAGTGACGTCAAAGTTTGAGTTAGGTATATTTGTCTGGAATTCACTGCCAAGATGTGCAATATTACAGGTTTCAGTTAAACGCTATACATCGAAACAACCAATTCTATTTACTCCTACATTTAACATCTGGTATTAATTTTTCTTTAACTATTATTACACATATTGGTAAACAATCCTTCATACATCCTGTGTAATTACGCAAAACAAACGTGTATTTGTGTCAACTTATAAATTATAAGCCCATATGTCAGTTCAGTGTTTAAAACAGTGTTATTATATGCAACGTTCACCAACCACGTTTTGTACATCAAGTAACAGATCAGACACAAGTAAACTGTAGCTTATATTATCGTCAGGTGTGTATCAGCTAACCTGTCCACTTATAATGGCCATTTAGTAGACATTTTCATAGTGTAACGGTTTGAGCTTACCCCAGTGGCGCCATCTAGCGAATAGCGGCAGTGTATGTCATGATAGGTAGAATAACACTCTCTAGGGGGAGTTAGGGTAGCAGGACAGGAGGCACGATGGTAGCTCGGTAGGGGACGTGGGTGAGATTGAATTTGTAAACTTCCGCCAGCAGAGAAAACAGACAGAGAGAAGGCTTAGAGAGAGAAGAAGCGAAGAATCAAGGTTATTAACATGAGTATCTTTATGAACAGTTTAGTTATCTTTTTATGTAGGTTATCTAGAGGGTTTCTCATGAAATTTGAAGTGTAGCCAGGCACAGTTTAGTTCTATTTTCAAGCGTAGGTATACGGTTACTTTGATTATCGCTCATTGGCTGAGAGCCTGGGGGACGCTTGGGGCTCGGGCTGGTATAAATAGGGGTGCGTCTGAGAGGCTCGGGAAAGAAGTTGCTGCAGACTCCAGGGGTTATACTTGCTATAAGCTTGCCGCAGTAGCCGCGGCTGTAGTGAGTGTGATTTCTGGGTCTGGTACCTTGGGCGTATTCTTTATTTGCGAGGTGCTCTCCCTTCCTATTAGTTAATATAGGGTGATATGAGTTAATATAGGCTGCTATGAGTTAATATAGGGTGCGATGAGTTAATATAGGGTGCTATTAGTTAATATAGGGAGCTATGAGTTAATATAGAGTGCTATGAGTTAGTATAGGGTGCTATGATTTAATATAGGGTGCTATTAGTTAATATAGGGAGCTATGAGTTAATATAGAGTGCTATGAGTTAGTATAGGGTGCTATGATTTAATATAGGGTGCTATTAGTTAATATAGGGTGCCATTAGTTACCATAGGGAGCTATTAGTTACTGTAGGGTGCTATTGGCTATCAGTGAAGAAGACCCCAGGGATCCGACTTGCTATAAGCTTGCCGCAGTAGCCGCGGCATTAATGGGTTTTATTTCGGAGTGTCGTTTCTCAGCCCTATTTTTGTTATGGTGACACAGTATTGACGTTGAAGTGATATTCGTCATATATCAAGTATTAATGTATGTGGAGAAAGGTCTGAGAGGCAGGATATAAGCGGAATAGTGTATAGTTTTGGTTAAGATCAGCCGTATATTATTTGCCTTTTATAACCTATATTTTTGCAAAAGCTGATATCTATAAATAAATACTGGAACAGTATATTCGCATTTTCTTCATCTTGTATGTTTGCTGGTTACAATATCGAAACTCGTTTGAATGCGAAAAACCGTTAAACCGATAACCGACTAGTGAAAATGCTGAACTGAAGAATTGAAACCCCAGCCCCTACCAAGACAAGTATATCTGCGCAGCCGCCACAACACGACACCCCCTCGGCACGTTACAATCGCACTCTAGTTTAATTTCAATGAGGGGGGAAATTATGTCACAGAAACACAAACCCACATGTTTTCATTCTGACTCTATGCTCGTCCATCTTCATTGGCTTTATCTCAACAGACAACACTCAACCATAAAGGCCACACACTCCCATTGACAACATATGCCTGTGTACAGCATTAAAGTTCACGTGTCACTTTTGTGACATCATTGAGTAATTTGGAAGTATAACGCTCTTATGCAATTGGCCAAGAAACAAACTGGCCGGATTATCTTGATGAATGAGTTTTGTTTGTTATTGAAATTCATTTGTTTTTTTCTTCCACATGCAGCGTCGTCGTTGAACCAAAACTTTAGATAAGGAGAAAAAATCGGACGTGATGAATTTGGGGAAACCATTTCACGTTGACTGAGAGGATGCGGGGGCATTGACAAGATACGAAACTCAATTTGGCAGAATATGACATTGAACGTATAAATGAAAGAGCTCACTTTGCTTCATCTCTGGAAAAGCCATCGTCACAAACCGTCCCCCATTGGTTGTTATGGTAGATCTCGAGGCGGCCGGTCCGACCAGGAACTCCGTCCGCCAGACGAATGGGTCCTGGGCAGACATGGACACACGATTAACGTTGATATCAGCAGCACCGCTGGGGATGGGGGTGGGGCAAGTTATATAATTTGATTTCCTATCATGTCTTTCGAGGATGATGAGTTTCCTAGCAGCGCCAGCGGCTTTCAATTTTTTCAATTTCATAATATGTCGGTACACAATACAAATTACCTTTTGTATTGATATAATTATATAATTTAGTTGTTTTACCAGTCAAATATTTATACTATGGCTACACCCTAGACCCAGGAAGGACATAGGTCTATGACCTATGCCTATTTGTTTTGATTTTCTTTGTTGTGTCTTCATTGCCAACCCGAGAATCTTGGCCCTAATGCAGATGGAATAAATAACAACATGATGTACCAATATGAACATTCGAATCGTTTCATAATGCCACAACCGTGTCTGTCGTAGGCGATTCAATTGTGTGTGACCCTTGCTAACTGACAGAACAGCTTGTCCCAAACGTATCACACACCTACGTTTGGGGAAATATGTGCAGATTGGTACTATACGTGGAACGCCTACCTTCCGGAATGAGCGGGCCGCAGGTCACCACCACGTCATTGTAGTGACTACAGGTGTGGTTGCCCCACCCAGAGTGGGAACACTGATTGAGATCCGTGGCTTCCGGAGGACAGTCCACGTTGTCCAACCAGATGGGGTCGGAACCAGGAAAAGGGAAAAATTGGGCACAGCAGCTTACGTGACGACCTTCTTGGAAGCCAAGCTGAAGACACGTAACCCTGAAAAAGAACGCTCAATATCAGAAAACAATGCCACAAAATAAAGACGTTCATTTGAGAATAAAACAGGCATAGTGTCAGGGCGCTATACTGTTATCAGGGCTGACAAGTCCAATCCGTGTAAATGATAGACGTGTGGTGATATAAATAATAATGTAATATGTACATAACATATATGCATAAACGATTGGTCGCTTTGTATTATAACAACAGAAGTTAGATCTGTTAGTTAGATTTATAGTTAGATCTTAAAAAAGACAAAAATGTATTGATTCATGTAATTACTTAGCTTCACTTAATCCGAAGCCATTATCACAGACAGTGCCCCACTGGTCGTCATGGTAGATCTCGAGACGCCCGCTCCGACCGGGCTCGCCGTCTGCCAGGCGAACTGAACCTGTATCGCAAGAACAAACACGAAGATATACAGTGTTATTATCATGAGTGAAAGAGCTACATGTAGTATTTTAGTGAGTTGTTCTCATTGTTTTGTTTTTTTCATGATGAGTTTAATGTGAGCGATTTGTGCAAATGAGCTGATTTCGTATATGTGTGTTTGAGGATGTCTGCTGTCAGAAGGCTGGGGAGTGTCCCCCAGTCTGACAGGCAGTCGGATTTTAAAACACCGTTCCACACTCCGAGCTAAGCCCCGCTTAAGTTCTCATGTCTAAAACTGACAAGAAAGTGACATGCTGCTGGGATTGTCGAACATAACGCACATGGAAGACCTTTTTATCCACATGATTGCATAAAAGCAACAGTGACGTCAATAAATGATTGACAGCCGGTCTGGATCGGTCTATAATGAATCAGTGCGGATGTGTGGATAAGCAATAAAGAGTCAATAAGAAATGAAGTTTCCATTTTACGAGCCACGATATCACTACATATACATTCAATACGATAAGAAGTATTTTCCTCATTGAATATTCCATCTTTCCTGGTTACTCGTATGCCCTGCGGCTGGGGTGTGTGTTTGCGGAGGGGGGCGACTTGATGTGCAAAATGGCTTGGGGTATCCAGGTTCCTCGGGATCGACCTTTTTTATTTTACGTGATTTGGGAACAGGGTCTGATTAACCTCGTGATCAGACCCCCCCCCCCCCCACACACACACCTATGCTGGCCGATAAATTCGCGAGTAGCGCTTGATGCCTTTAATCTTTGTGCCTAACTATTCATAAATGTATCCTGGACATGAATATGTGACATATAGGTGATAGCTTCATTACATTTGTGTGGAATCCAGAAATCGTTGTCACCACCCCCTGCTATCGGGCGACAGGCCGTGCTCAGAAATCCATAGCCCTCCGGTCCGCCCGACGACAGGTGGGCCATGTTACAAGACTACCAAGCACAAACCCATTTGCACATCAAGTCGCCCCCCATCCCCAAACACACATTCATATAGGGTTTGGAGGGATATTCAAATTCCCTTACCTTCTGTAACGTTCTGAATGCAGCTGACACCGACGTCTTCCTTGTGTAAACAGCTGTGAGTGCCCCAACCTGGGAATACGCACTGGCTTAGGCTGGAAGCTCCGGGAGGACAGTCTATGTCGGCCGCCCAGATAGTTCCATTGCCTTCGCCGAAAGTTGCGCAACATGCTGCCACACCTCCATCTGGGTAGCCCAACTGTCGACACACGGCGCTGAAAACCGCGCCGGGAAACAATGCAAGATTCTAATATAAGCGTCATTTAACTGCATGGGAAATGCTAGACTTGCCACCAAGATAGATATAAAAATATTGCTTGATGGAATATTTCCTACATATTACAAAAATCTACTAACGGTTGTTGATGTAGAAATCAGTTAGTTATCAATAGACAGACTGAGCAAGGAGGAGGTACATTTACAATTAACTTTTCCGCTTATATATTTCTTCTACCTACCAAATACATCCCAACTGGTTATTCACATTGTTAAGTCCGGGTTTGGGTCCCAACCAAGCGACCCAACACCTTAGTTTATATTTTCACCGTTAGCTGTCATATGCGCCCTGGAAATCGTCTATTTCTTTTAACCAATGCGACTCGTTTACTTACCTCGATAACTTATTTACTTATCGATAACAATATATGTGGTAGACGTTAGATGTTGGCCTATTTGTTTTTTATACATTATGCCCAACTTCATATCCGTTCGGAAAAATATTTGTTAGCCTAATTACTCTGAGAAAGATTACCTGGCTTCGTTTGTCCCAAGGTTGTCGTCACAGACTGTGCCCCACTGGTTGTCATGAAAGATCTCGAGACGCCCGCTCCGACCGGAAACGCCGTCCACCAGGCGAATGGGTTCTGAAAAGAAGGTACATATATACATGACCTTTATCTCGCCACAATAGTTAGGCCAGGTTGGTCACTTTACAGTGACGAGGGATGACGCCGTGCCCCTGGCGTACGTGGCCATGGGAGCAGGCAGCTATGGACATTTACTATGATCTGTGATTACTGAGGACACTTGAGTCAAAAATTATTTCCAGGACCCGTATTCTGCATGCATCATAAGCTTAAATAACATGTTACACTTTATCTAAATTTTCTGGGTAGGATAAGATTTAAAACTTAATGATATTCTACAAACAACTTAAGACTCATCTCATCTGAGTTTTTACTCTTCCTTAAGTCCGCAACTCAATCTCGAAAGTGAATCGCTTCGCCAGGCGTGGCGACCAAATTAGACGTTGAGTTATGCTGCCATCTGACAGCTACCGGATAATGACGCCTCATTTTTGAACTCTTTAATGATGAAGGTAATAATCTACTTCAGCAGACCAAACCTGTCGCAGCCAGTAGAGTGTCAGGATATAATAACAGAATGTGTGGCAGAGGAACCCCAACTAGACAGAAGTTGAGTGTCATCCTCTGGTGACAGAAGTACACACACGGAAAAAGCTTAACGTCGCCAGGTAGCGTTGAGCAGTACATGTCAAGGTGAGCACGGGTAGCAAGGGTGGATTCAGGAATTTGTAAAGAGAGAGGTCCACTACAAACTTGCGATTAATGAGGCAGGGGGGTGGGGAACAAAATTTGGACGGGTGGGGCTCAACCAATTCAAATTTTTGACGATAGAGGGAGGGGGGGGTCCACGCCTCAGATGGTTACAATTTTGAATTGAAAAATGGCATTCTTCCTCAAAAAGAAGGGAGCAGACCCGTGGACGCCCTGGACCAACCCCGTAGACCCGTCCGTGGGTAGAGCCCAACCCTTGTGAACTAGCATTCACTGTAAACGTTGGGCTTCACGACGAAGTACATCGCAAAGTAGCTTGTTGTAGCTGCAACCGGATCTAGGGGGGTAGGGGGGCTTTCACCCACCCCCTCAAGCAAATGAATGTTCAAGACGAAATCTTCAATGAGCCTTTTTCAGGAAGAATGGCGTTTTCCCCGCAAAATCAAAGCCCCCCCCCCTCCTCCCGCACAATTATTAGAGAGCGGAGCTCAGAATGTAGTTCCCTCTCAGATATTTGCTTTTATGGAATCAACTCTGTCTACTGTCAACTCTGTCAACTCTGTCTAGCTCTCATTAATATGTCAGAATTAAAAGCCAAAATCAAGAGCGGCCGACACTTTGGAATGGATAGTCCGCCCATACCTGGGTCGATGCGCGGCCCGCAGCTGATGCCTACATCATCACTGTGGCTGCAGTTGTTGCGTTCCACTTCATTCATGGAACACTCATTGTAGTCCGTGGTGCCCGGGGGACAGTCTATTTGGTTGGAGATGATAGGGCCGGTGCCAGGGCCGAACGTGGCACAGCAGTACGGTATCCCGCCGTCCGGGTAGCCAAGGAGATGGCATATCAGACTGCAATTAAGGCGCCAGAGATAAAATAACATACACACCATAGACCGACGGGTATTGACGGGTATTGACGGAAGTAGATTGCGTCAACATTGACCTTTAATAAATTTTAAGTAGTATGTAGTAAACGGGAACGCTAACAGCTTAAAGTAAACCGTTGAAAAGCAAAGCGGTAGATTCACCATTTCTTCAGCTACGACGTTTCACTGGCCGAAAATAGTTATGCTTCATCATAACGGAAACTGGAATGCCTGAGAATAAGTTGTGGGAACGAGGCCGAAATGGTGGGGGACACTGCCTTTAAAAGAAAATACGGGGCGGCTGCAATGTGATATAAAACTTAAACTCTGTTGCTACAAAATTTATTTGCCGTTCAACTTTCTGTCTAAAAAGAAACCATCATTGAGTATAAAATACTGATTTCCCCCGTCAACGGGTGGCGGTGTTCTGAACACGTGATCCGAGATCAACTCTCCTCCCTCCACCACTCTCCACCACTCCTATAGACCGCCACCCCACCCACCCCAACCCATACGACCGACCTGGTAGTACGGTCGTTCTGTCCATATACCCTTCAGTGGCAGTGAGTTTCTAAGACAGCAGTTGTATCAAGTTACACCATCGACTGACGCTTCCCGAACCATGGCCCGCCACTCTATGAGTCAAGTCAGAATTGGGCACCGTGCCAACGACGACGATGGACCCCTGACTCCACTCTCAACCCCCGTCCCCCCCACCCCCAACCCCCCTTCTAATGCAACAGGGCTTCACTAACTACGCGATGTGTCAAAACTTGTATAAACAATGTCTAATCCACTATCGTGATCCCTTACCGGTTCAAACTGATACCCGATTACATCATCAGTTGGTGAAATTTGTTCTTGCTACGCCATATTGTATACATCCGAAAGTTCCATCCGCATAAACACTCTAACGCGACGTAAATAGGTTGGGTGGTCGTGCAAAAGTGCTTGGAACTTCACTAATGTACGATAATAAAAATAAAAAAATTGTGTAATATTTAGTTAATTCCTATAGTTTAACTGGAAATGTAAATGGTATGGGCCCGGCATTTCCCTTTAACAGACAAACATCCATCAATTATCAAATACAAAGCTCGATACATTAGTATCAGAGCAGTAGGAGAGGACGACCGCGTTACAGCTTTTATTCCCTCCTCCGACCCCCCCCCCCCCCCATCCCCCATCCACCCCTCCTCCACCGACCGTCCAGTAGCAAAGTTGAGCTGCATCTGTTGTGTTGGGTGCTAAGCACTACAACACGGAGTCCCCCATGTTGACTTACTTTTAATTTTAATGTGTTCTACAGACTTTCAAAAGTGCCCGGATAAGTCGTGCGAACGATATATCAACTGGAGGTGGAAGCGAGATACAACGTTGTGAGAACGAAGCGCTTACTGGAGGGAACTGTGGAATAACGAGGACGTTATGACAAAACCTGGCATTGAGCGTCATGGCTACGCGTTGTAACGGATGTAGGAGGAGGAACTTTCGTCTTTTCCATCTTTGAAGGATGTTTTTGATTTGATATTAAATGATGTAAAAGTAGCGCCTTTCGTTGACTACTTTATCATTATACATGGCGCAGTCGGCATAAGAAACGTCCACAGATTGTTCAGCACCCCCATCGGTCCTCTCGTCGCCATACACGTAAGCATCCGGGTCTGTTTAACGCACCCCACACACATCATGGGCGATAAAGAGGAAGCAAACACTTCCTCGGGGACACCTGCTGCAACACCACCCCCAACCCCATTACCCTGACGGCCGATCAATTCACACAGCTACTCCAAACCCTGACGATTCAGCATACGCAACAGGAAAGAGCTACCACGCCCCCGGCACCCGGCTCCACGTCTGTCAAACGCCCTGATCGTCCATCAGTAGACCTGGGCTGCTCTGAGTCATTCTGGGCTTTTTTCATCAACGAGTGGCAATTGTACAAGCGCAGGGCGAATCTACCGGCCTCAGCGGCGGAAGAGTTACGTGCGTGTTGCTCCCAGCACCTCAGGCTGGAGCTGTTCAACTACGTGGGCGCGGGCACCATAGACACGCTGTCCGAAGAAGCCCTCACACAAAACATTAAACGGCTCGCAGTTAAAGGCAAAAACCAATCGGTGCATCGCCAAGAATTCTATGCCCTACAGCAAGAGCCAGATTGCCCCGTCCAACAATTTGTCTCCAAACTTAAAGCCAAGGCGGAACACTGCAACTTCTCCTTCACATGCTGCAACCACGCTTGTGGCGTCGTCAACAATTACTCACAGGAGATGGTTTCCGACCAGCTCACCGTAGGCCTGGTGGACAAAGACATCCAAGGGGAAATCCTGGCTAAATCGTCACAGTTGGGCTCTTTCCAAGAGAAGCTCGACCTCGTTCAAGCACTGGAGGACGGCAAGCGCGCGAAAGAACAACTCTGTGGGGATTCGACATTAGCTGCTCAACAATCCTCATACAAGAAGTCTAAAAAATCACGCGGCCCCCAGCAATACAAGAACAGGGAGGCACTGAAACCAGTCGGTTGTCCAGGATGTGGCAGCAAAGAACATGGCCGTGGCACTGATCACCCGCGCCACCTACACTGCCCGGCGCGGGACTCAATATGCGACCACTGCGGCATCAAGGCACACCTCGCGACTGTCTGCAGGAAGAAAGTGGATGCGTCACATCCGGCTATCAAGAGCGATGTAAATGCTATCCCCTCCTCGTCCTCATGGATCTTATCCTTAAACACTCCCCAAGACCCGGCGTATACCGCTGACAGCCTTCGCCAAAACTCTAAGGCCTGGCGTCGCGCTACCCACGTGTTGTCTCACTCCTTAGGCCTTAGAGCCGCTACGCCCCTATTGAGGGTGAGGCACTTGCCGTTGCCTACGGCCTGCAGAAGTGTCGTATGTTTGTTCTGGGTTGCAAGGACCTGCTCATCGCCACTGATCATAAACCTCTCGTCAAAATTCTTGGTGATTCGAGCCTAGATTCCATCAAAAACCCCAGGCTATTCCGACTAAAGGAGAAAACCCTACCGTTCGCCTTCGACATCAAACACATTCCTGGCGCCTCACAGAAGAGCGCAGATGCCTGCTCCCGCCTCCCAACAGGGAACTCGCATGCCGATGCCCTCCGCGATGCAGCCTCACCTACTGATTGCCTTGAGTCAGACATCCTCGCCAGTCAGTGTGACTCATCCATCCTAGCTTCACTAAACGCCATTCATGATACAGATGACGTCGTCGCCTCTGCTATCACTTTGGGTCGCGTCAGAGAGGCCTCCATCTCCGATGCCACGATGACGTGCCTCTCGACCACCATCACCAACGGTTTCCCCAACTCAGAGAATGAGCTACCAGAGGAGATCCGCCCATACTGGCGCTACCGGGACCACCTCAGCTCTTACGAAGGCATATGCACCTACAATGATCGTGTCCTCATCCCGCCGTCCCTCAGAAAGGAGATCCTCGACGGCCTGCACGCCGCCCACCAGGGTGTCGCCGGCATGAAAGCCAGGGCCGCCCGCAGCGTGTTCTGGCCGGGGATGAACTCTGCCATTTCCTCACGCAGGGCACAATGCCACTCCTGCAACAGGATCGCCCCATCACAGGCCCCAGAAGCTATGAGGCCATCGCCTGCCCCAGCTTATCCGTTCGAATTGGCTGTCGCTGATTACTTTGACTTACAAGGCCATCGCTACCTAGCCTACGCCGATCGGTACACAGGATGGTTGTCAATCGCCAAATGCGACTCTCTACATACCGATTCAAAATCCCTGTGCCGAGAACTCCGCACGCTGCCACAGATGGAGGACAGCCATTTCCCTCCCATCACGTCCAGCGATTCCTCCAACAGTGGGGCGTGACATGGCGCCTCTCTTCTGCTTACTATGCCCAGAGCAACGGTAGAGCCGAGGCCGCGGTCAAGACGGCGAAGCGCCTCTTGATGTCCAACATGTCAGCAAACGGCGGGCTCGACACCGACCGCTTCGCCAGAGCCCTCCTACAATACCGGAACACACCCCTGCCGGGTCTAGAGCTGTCACCAGCTCAGCTGCTCTACGGGCGCACACTACGCGACCATATACCCAATCTTCCCAGCCTGCTTCGGATCCTCAAGGAATGGCTAACCCTGGCCGAGGACCGAGAACGAGCCCTCGCCCACCGTCACATCAAGGCCATCGAACGCTACAACGAACACACCAACCTCCTGCCACCGCTTACGGTTGGAGACTTTGTATCCGTCCAGAACCAGACCGGCAATCATCCTCGGCGCTGGGACAAAACCGGCAGCATTGTTGAGTCACGTGACCACCATCAGTATGTCGTTCGCTTGGACGGATCGGGCTGGTGCACCTTACGCAACCGCCGCTTTCTACGAAAGCACACACCCTTCGATGCGCGACCTACAATCCTACCCCTTACCCCGGCTGCGTCATCACCCATGGTCACCGACCCGCAGGTCGCTCCTCCCGGGCAGAATAATCTCGAGGACTCGAGGGTAGTCTGCCCTGAGACAGTCCTCGAGGGGCCGCCTCCTGCCGTGCCGGTTGTCAATGACCTCGTGCCCACCAAGACTGTGCCGGCGTCGCCCAAGGCCGACACACCTGCTACCCCCACCCCAGCCGCCCCGCCGCAGCACTCGAGAGCGCCGTCCACGCCACGCCCTCTCTCCATCTCTCCGTGGGTCCTTCCACGACTACAGCTGCCGCATCGGCCCTAGCACTTCGGGCCTCCCCGTTGGGGGAAGGGGGGATGTGGAATATCGAGGACGTTATGACAAAACCTGGCATTGAGCGTCATGGCTACGCGTTGTAACGGATGTAGGAGGAGGAACTTTCGTCTTTTCCATCTTTGAAGGATGTTTTTGATTTGATATTAAATGATGTAAAAGTAGCGCCTTTCGTTGACTACTTTATCATTATACAGGAACGAAGTACAACTTCTCGTGGAATGGACATGAAGGTAAGAGTTATATTGGATATTTGTTCAGCAATTACCTAATTTCATCACGATGAAACGAACCACTCCAAAACGTGATTCTTCAGCAAATTGTGTTTCCTGCGATTCCTTGCCACCACATCTGCCCACCACCGTTTTATTCTTGTGATTTCACAGGACTCATACGAATCAACATTCGAATGTATTGTGGCGGGAGCACCATGCTTTAATACTACCCAGACGCGGATCAAGTGAAAAATTTGCTAACGGGGTGGTGTATGTGTGGGGGGGGGGGGGAGGTCCTAATAACGTTCGACGGGAGAGGCGGGGATGCTGGTGAGGTTGTGCGGAAAAAATAATGACTGTGTGACCTAGAAACGTTGGTATACTCTTGGGTATATTCTTCACCAGTTTCGAAACCATCTCACCAGAACCATCTCTTCAACATTATATGGTAAAATATACTTGAACTGACGTGAAGGGCATTTAATAAGGAAAAAAGCCAGGGTAAAGCACCACTTTACGTTGACGCTGTGGGTGTGTTAGTGCACTGTGGGTTGTGTGGCTTACGTGGCATTATTGATGTCGAATCCGTCGTCACAGACTGTCCCCCACTCGCCATCATAGAGGATCTCTAGACGACCGCTCCGACCGGGAAGGCCGTCCACGAGGCGAATGTAAGCTTCGGGAACAATTAAAGGCGAAAGTGACCAGCAGGCCAAGAACCCCACAACTAGAACTTGTTATTGAAAGTTCAGTATACAAAAATATCCCACGTTTTCTTGTTTTTTATGTGCATCAGTATAAATTATATCATCTCATGCAAAAGTCGATGTCAGTTATGGATATGCTACTGTGTAATGTGAATATTTGTCCGCAAGACTTACCAGAAATGTCTGTCGTCGCGATACTCGAAACGGCTTGCAACAGGAGCAGCACCAACATCGGAAATATGCCCGCCATTGCACCAGTGGCGAACCTGCATAGTTAAAGTAGGTTTTTCTATTTGATTCAACATTAACTAGAGGTAGTAGGCCTGATCACCGTGGCGCCACCTAACGAGTAATACTTAGTTGTCACCTTTTCGCGACCTTGCGAGCGTTTTTGCTTTTCGATATGTCAATATTAATTCAATTTACCAGTAAATAACATATAATAAAAATATCACGACCTTTGGCCAATTTTGTTTCGCCTTTTTTTTTATTCCTGAAATTTTGTCAGCGACAACGCTGAGTTCCCATAGGGGGTTCATGTGGGACAGTTCAAGCTCACATTGCAAAAGAACTGGCATGAAAACCTCAATAAAATCAATAAAAGCTAGCATAAAATAAATTACTCCTTGTGCAAAAATCAGGATGTGTTACCGTCTTTTTGGAAAAAGTAGCCTGAAAACACATTTTGTTTATTAGCGCGTTGTAATAAGCATATAAAAAGATGTATCTGATGAAAAATTCACAATTTTGTAACTTAAATTTCAAAAGTAGCATATTACCTTACCTATAGCGTACGTGCGAGGCCTGGGATACTTGATACATGCTGGGTTTGGGAGTAATACCGCGGTACACCCCCCCCCCCCTTTGTGACCTCCAAAATCCGCTCGGACGGGGTATCTTTTTAGCCATGTATTCGCTCTATGCACCTGCAGACCCGTTCGGTTTATTCCCCCCCCCCCCTCCCGGCCACTCATTTTAAGATATCTGCTCTATCTTTGTTTATGTCGTTATAGTATCTTTTTCGTCACAAATGTCATCTGTTTCAGACCCCCCACCACCGCCCTCCTCTCTCCTGTGTTCACGTTCAATATTGAACACGCGTAACTCTAGTTTCGTGGTCAAAATTAAATGGCCACTTGATCGATATCGTTTACGATATTGAACGTGCTAGTAAAAGTTTATTTTGATGCAAATGGTGAATTTTTTTTCACATAACCAGTACCCTTCTAAGGATTTAGACGGCCACCTATGTTCTGCATACGGTATTTACCGTAGTTGCTTGAATAAAAACGCTCCTGTTCGAATAAGCGCCCGTTTGAATAAGCGCCCAGTCAGGGAGACAAAAAACAAGGCATATCACCATGGCGGCTGAGAGCTTATGACGAAAATGGACGTCTGATGACGCATGGCTGACAAACTAGCGGGGGTCGTCATGCTGCGTATTTCAAGCCAAAACAGGACCTTCTAGGTGGATCATTAATGGAATGAGAACGTTTCGTGGATTTAACAGGAGAACGGTGACCCACAGGGTGAAGGATGATGACGGAAATGTTATAATCAGCAACCTACGGAGACATACACACCCACACACACACGGAATTGACCCCTCATATCTAGATTTGGATACTTAGATCTCAGGGAGATGTAGGGCCCATTTGATGTGTGAGGCAGCTCGCCGGAGATGGAGGATTTATATAGGTCACGCGCGGGCGTGTTAGAGAGCACCGCCTTATGCAGCTCGCCTGCTGCCGTATGAACCGATTCGCAGTGCAGGCGGCATTCTCGAACGGTGGTAGTGGATTAAAAAGCGTGGCAAGGGGGAGGGAGGGAAGGAGGGAGGGAGGTAAGGAAGGGAGGGGAGAGAGAGAGCGAGCGGGAAAAAAGGGTAACGGAATATTACTCATGTTGGGACCCCTAGTTCGAACTTTAGATGGAAAAAAAGCGTGTCTTTAAGGTCAGGACGGAGTCTTGGAATTAGGTCAGCGGCTTGGGCGGATGGATATTGCAGATCTTAGCGCCGACCTAGTTTGCCACTGCATGACATTTTTGTGACCCCTCCCCCCCCCCCCCCGACCGAAAAAAGTGTCAAAAGTTAGTTAAATCTGGATGTGATGGATCGGAGGGGTCAAATCTGGATCTTGGAGGTCAATTCTGGATCTGGGGGTCAATTAGTGCCTTCAGTTGACAATTTGGGCAGAATAGAGCTTTTATTGGGTAAATCTGGGCTGTCACCTCGACCTCTGGTAATTGCGCTGAGGTGGGGGCGGGGGGAGGGGGGGAGGCGGGGAGGGTCGCGTTATACGAACGGAAACGCCGTATAGTTTACCATTGCAACGGTATTTTAGTCGATTTATGCAAAAGTGTTAACACGGCGAAGTTTAACCATATTTTTTCCTTACGGGCAATTCAATTCCTCAGTGTCCTATACTATTTACAAGTTTGTACGGTCAAGGCACCGTGAATTTCGTTAATTTTAAATTGAAATACCCGTTACGTCATAACCGCTAGTCCGATTTTAGTGAAAATTTAAAGATAAGGTTCTAATTTATGCCCCAGTTTGTGAAAGTTATTGGAGAGCGATAGCTTAAAAATTGAAAAAGTCGGATTCGAACCCCCTTCGCTCTGGCACCGTGACGTTGCGCACTCCGGATTCAAGCTGAGATTTGGCATTAGCTACATCACTTCTATCCACCAGTGCAAGTTTGATGCTCAGGTGTCTTTTAGTTTTCAAGCTACAACCGAGCACTTGAAATTTACAATAATCAAGGTCACGACCTTGATCTATGACCTAGGTGGTTGAAAGACGGTCAGTTTTGAGATATTGCCTTATATAACCGTTGTATTTAACACGAGATGCGTTACCTTATAGGTTTCTATATTTTTTTGGCTCATTGTTAATTGTAGAATGTCCTATCTTTCACTATTAAACCATTTTTGTGTTGCCATGGAAACAAAAAGTAACCGTCCGATTGCATTCATCTTGCACATTATATATAAGGCCGACCCCTAGGCAGCCTGTACCAAGTAGCGTGAGGCTATGTGCATTGTAACTGCGTCAAACAGGGAAAAAAGTAAAATTTGTATCTTTCATAATGAGATTTTCCGTTGCCTTGGAAACGAATACTGCGAGTTCGATCGCCGTGATTTTGGACAAAATCTATCTAGGGGGCGGACCAAATGTCCCTGTCCCAAGCGGCGTTACGATACCTGTATGGCAAGATATCGAAATCGGGTTACACCTATATTACAGCCGGTATCTCGATTGCGTAAGTGGTAACCTGGACAGTATATATGTAATATGCATCTTATGCTTGTGTGCTCCAGTCCAGGCATTTGTAACTATTAAATCTTAATATTGTCAAAGGTAACACATTGATCTCTCTATGATGCATCTGGTCCGTTTCATATGTTCTGCTGTGAAGAATATCAGCGATGTGTACATTTCTGCGACAAATAGATCACCATTGTCCTCACCTGATCATTCCATATAAGGAGCGATTGCACGTAACCATAGATACCGCGCGCAGACTTGCTGTGCACGATGATTATTAAGTCCTACGGCAGGGAAAAACCCATACGACACATTAGCTCGCCTGCCACTGACAGTCGCTCATTAAACAGCCGCATTCTGGTTCACCAGCTGTCTAACTGTGTATTTATTCCATAAACCTACTCTGATGTTTATAATCGTGATACAGGCAACATTCAGTGGTGAGATGTGCACCTAAGGACAGCTTTAGCCGTTATGTTTTGTGAAGTGATTGAAGGCAAACAATCGCTTGAAGGTACGCAGCACAGACCGTTATTGCTATAGCATTGACGCAGAGTGTCATTATCCCTGTCTCCCTTATTGAGATAAGTTGCCAAGGTTATCGCTAGGATGAAGTTATACCATCATTACGGGTAGACATCCAGCGGCTTAGATATCTGAAACATGGTGTATGGATCTACGTAAATGAACGCCACGAACACGTACAGGTAAAACGTGAGGTATCCAAAGTGGGGCCAATGGGGGGGGGGGGGGGTAGCGGGGCAAACCGCTCACCCTGGAGATGTTAAGTCCATATGTGTTGAGTGACCACCTTTAGGGAATAATAAGGTTTTCCATGGGATCCCCTTGCCATTTTCAAATTCCTAAATCCACCCCTGTCTACGGATTTGTCGTAATATTGCACAATATTGGACACGAAATTGATGGAGAGGAGAAAAAACAAGTTATTTACCTGATGACGTCACCAAGGGCAAGTGTCCTACAAAGTTCCGATAGCTATACTGCCAACGTTGCAGGATCATCCACAAATGATCCCGCAGCCTACTGTACCATGTTGGTAACCGCTCAGCCAATCGCCAATGAACTGCTATTATATATCAAGTACTTCCTGCTTTACTCGTCCTGGCTGACAGCCTTACACAGTTTGTTTTTCAGGCTTTAACTAAACGTTACGAGGTGCAATTAAATGTCAGATAAAACATATATTGCATCTTGGCTAAGCACACAGTCGTACGTACTTTACTTGAAGCACTAAGATTGGGAGTAGCATATTACAGTGATATAATCTGATGAGTGCAGGGCGGCAAAGCCACTCTCGCGATCCGCCGCAGTTCTACCTGAGGGTCTGACAAGGGATAGCGTATTTCGCATTATATATAGTTGACATAGTTTGATTCCACGGTGGAAAGAGTTCATGCACTTACGTACACGAATCGTGTCACACATAACACTGTCCTCAGCCCGTCTCCCTTGTTGCCATGGCCTTGCGATGGTCACATGATACACTGTCATGGTGACACAATACGATGACTGAGTGCATGGGAATATAATATTATAATAACTACCGTAACCTACCAACTAAATAATGAGCACAGTACTCCATGGTAGTAGCCATATATTACCTTCACACAATGTCTCGTATTTCTCTATCAAATTTGGAGAATTTTTGTGTGTACGATTTTGCTATACACCTATTCTGTCGTCGGATACGTTTCGCTACCAGAAGCTGCTAGTAGGTGGAGCTAAACCAATCCTTACACGCCACCACCTTACTTCATAATATATAGGTTATGTATAGGCCGTGCCCAGTGAATTCTCGAGCGCCACTATTCAGAATACAAGGAATCCGATGTGCATACCCAGGTTATATGCATGCTGAATACACAGGTAGGCGTACTCAGTTGCTACCATGTGGTATACAAGGGCAAGTAAACCAAGGTGTCACCATGCGGAATACAAAGATACGCATAGCCAGGTGCTATGCTCGCGGAATACGTCTAACCTTGTATTCCGCATGCAAAGCACTTGGTTATGCGTATTTTTAGGGGGCTACTATATCTACAGCAAAAACCGGGACCACTTTATCAAGCTGACTGCTTTAGGAGGTTCTACCAAGGCGTACTCAGCCACTAAGCGGAACCTCTTAACGCAGTCAGCCTGATAAAGTGGACGCGGCTTTTACCGTAGATATACAGCTTTACGTTTTAGTGCATGCTATATATCGGGAGCTCTCCAACGCCGACGTTGTGGGAACTTTAAGTAAGGGGGTGGGGGGATATATTGATGGGTTTGGAAGGCTGAAACCTTGATTATTGTTTTGGCCAGATAACAAGAACGCTGCCGCACTTTCCGGTGTGAGGGTTCTGCTGTTTCGCTGTTGTGTACCCCCAGGGTGACATCTGTCAATGCTTTACCGTTATCTTCGGCACCCATATGTGTATAATAGTGCCCCCCTAAACATTAAATGATTGTCTAGGGGATTTAATATGGAGTCGTGGTAAAGCGTTATTAAAGCATCTGCTTCGGGTTTGATTAAGTCACACAGTCTAAACTCTACCAAACGACATCCACATTTAAGTCACGCAAAGTTAAATGCTCGAATCTGACTTTTATTCGTTCATGCAAACGGTCATATGGGATACTCGTGCAATGGGCCCTTCGGACGCACGACTGTACCTTCAATTCCTAAATTGTAGACGCCCAAATATGAATGGAATTGCGCCACGTGTTAGCAACCAATGGTCTGAACCGAGCCTCGATATCTCCCGAAATAATGAGATGCACGGTGGGCCTACACTTCTCGGGCTCAGGTACCGCACCACATATAATCCGCTTTGACATTAAACGGTGCCCTTGTGAAGTATTACAGCATTTGTCGGTGGAGTGGCTGGTGGTAGTAATGGCACTATGCAGAATTACCGCGCCGACGCTTCGCGCTTCACCGCTATACGCTTCACCGCCCACAAAGCGTCAAGTGTCACTGCAACTGGTCATTTTGTATTTCATCCCATTAACATGTTATATTTTTTACCCACTTCTAATCCATTCCTGATCGCATTGGCCTTATGCACATGCTGAGAATTCCCATGCGAGAACGAGGCTATGCGTGCAAGCTTGCCCGAGAACCAGGCTAGACCTGCAAGCTTGCGCGCGGACGGCTAGTGCATATGATGTGTGGCCCTGGTGTGTGGCACAAGGGACTTTCTCTCCTGCTTTAAAACAATTGTGTGACGTCACGCCTTTGTCTTAAGTGTTCATGATATGAAAGAATGAGTCGGAAAACATACCCAGCCGTGTTTCATTAACGTGTTCTTTATTTAAATAAAGAACGGAAAAACTGTGCATTATATCTGGATAACGACAATTTTTTTTAAAATATGTCACGGTGTAATCAATCGAGCCGAGCTGAGCTGAGCATAACTAGCTGGTCTGATACTGTTAGATATTCAAGACAATGAATTGTCACCGTTAAGCTCCAGGCGGAGAGGGGTGGGGGTGTATTAGATTGGAAAGCAAAAATATATGGAAATTCGACAGTTTTCGATGGCATATATATCCGGTGCCGCTAATGAACGAGAAACAGTATGACATTGGTCATGCCATTTCTACTAAAGGTACCATATATATATAGAGAGATATATATGTCCGACATAAATGAATGATCCATTTTAAAGTAAAATCTTTGATACAATAATACTGCTTTTCAGGGGGAGTTGTTTTCATGGAGGATAAACAGGACGACTTGACCCTTGCGGGGGATTTAGAAAAAAAAATCAAACTTATGTCTACTACCCCCATGCCTTTTCACCCTCCACCCTGGCTGGTTGTTTCAAGACGCTTTGACCACTTTCGGTCATATCGTGTCAATGAGAGAAGAAAGGGAGAGTGGAGCCATGTCCCCGGGGGTAACCTCCTACTCTTTACGAAGAAAGACATGGGATCTTTATCCTGCGACCACACAGACATGGCCACAGCAGGGCTCGAACCACCAACCCACGTGCCGTTAGGCTCTCAGGTGACCAGAGCACTCAATGCGAGCGTCCTAGCCCACTGAGCTGTCGCGCCGGCCCCGGTTGATGGGCGGGCGGAGGGGGCGGGGGGGGGGGAGTGAATTTGTTATGTCTACAAACACTCTCTGTTTCCTGTCTGGTTGAGTCTATTGCTTGCCACATGACTCACTATAATATCAGTATAGAAAGGGGGAAGTGAGAAAGATCTCTCTATGCCAAGTCATCAAACTCATTATCCAGATTCTGTCTGTGTCTGTGTCCGTTCTCTTCAGGGTGTTATACTTGTATCTTAAGACACCAGCGCACGCGCCCCTACTGTGGAAGCCCCAAAGCCATTGCCGCTCTGTTGCCAATCCCGTCAGAACTGAAAGCAATCACAGTCACAAGTTTCGCGGTCGATAATATCAAACGCCACTTCTCACTTCCCTCTGGCTTCTGTTAATGGCCCGCCTGCCCATACCCACCTTCCCTCCCCTCTTCCGGCGAGCGGCTTCCGAGACATAACAAGTCAGACACTCTAGTATGCCAGCCAGCCCAGCGACCCAGACACATCACCCGGCCTGCGAACCGCTATAAATCCCCCCCCCCTTCATTGCTCAGCGGGCGAGAGCCAACCAGCGCCCACCCCCACCCCCTATCTCTTTCGAGCCAACCCCCCCCCCCCTGACCTGATTTAATAGTGACCATTTACGTACTAGTTAAAGAACCAGCTGGAGCGCATTCGCCTAAATAAACAAAAGAAAGCACGAGACGCGAGACGAGACGTCGAGTGCTTTAGTAGGGCCCCTGAGGGGGGGTAGCCATGTCGCGTGTCGATTTTAACAAAAGGTCCACTTCGCGTGTAGATTTTAAGAAAAGGTCCATGTCGCGTGTCGATTTTAAGAAAAGGTCCATGTCGCGTGTCGATTTTAAGAAAAGTTCCATGTCGCGTGTCGCTAAGTCTTATGTCGCATGTCGATTCTAAGACAACCCCAATGTCGCGTTGTCGATTTTAGAAATCGCCGTGTCGCCGTGTCGAAAAAGCCCCTCTGGGGCCCTTTTAGTTGGGGAATGCACGACAGAGAGTTCTTTAACGTACTTATAAACTTGTAACAAGCCATTAGTTCTGCTCATTGCCTGGTTCATTTTATAGGATTGGACGCAAGATCGGCAGCCTTAGGAAAGCAGCAGTTTGCGCTAAAATAAAAGAACTACCGGCCAACTAATGCACTAGTCAATGTGAACCTCCAGGGGGGGGGGGGGCACGACATCGTATCACACGGCGGTCATTACCAGGCGGAAAATGAAAAGCCATACACATGCCAATCGGAATCGGGGGAACAGGGGTGGGGGCATCTCACTTGCCAAGCCCCAAATCATGAGCGTAACCAGTCGTACGCACGTACGCACGTGCGTACGTATTGGGATGTTCCGGTATGTGCAACCCTGTTCGAGGATGTTTAGTCATTTCTTGTGTATCGTACACTCGCTCCAGTCTCTGGCTACGCCCCTGCAAATAATGATATGGCTACAACGTTAGAACCCGCCCCCCCCCCCCCCCCCACACACACACACACTCAAAATATATTAGAGGATGCTCCTTCACCCGCTGTGCTTAGTCACTTTTCGCAAGATGTGTCAGATAATTAACTAAACCAACTGTTCTCTGGAAGATAAGTGGCTGGAGTGACGCGAAAACGGTCTGCCAGAGGTCCTGGAGAAAGCGTGCCAAAGCTCTTTGACCCCGCGTTATTTTGCAATATTTTTTTAACTTAAACAACAGAATTAGAAAAAATGTAGACATTCCGTTGTCGCATTATACAAACAAAATAACGCGGGGTCGAATTAAAAAGCGCTTTACTCCTTTGACCTCGATGGAACTCGAAAACATGAACTGACTGTTAAAAAAAAATGATCAAATTTGACGTGGGGCAGAGGAACTATAGCGTAATCGGAACCCCTGTGCCGGGAGATCGAGTACATTGTTGAAGGTTGAATGGTAATTATCACGGCATGAGTGGCATGTTATATAACACTTATTTTATGGCTTCATATAGACCCTGCGTGCAATGTTTCCTAGCTTACCGCTGTAGAACTAGTGCGAGGTAGGGGGATATCAGGGAAGCTGATATGCTGACCTATAGATTGTGTTACGTCGAGTGACTACCAGACTACTGCTGCATCATTCCTTGGAGATTAATGCCGAGTACAGGTTTACTCGCACAGTGGCGTCGCAGATCAATGGGTGTTAACGCCGCGTAGCTGTAGTCCACACGCTACTGAGTGATTCAAAGTCCAGCATTTGATACACACTCATTTATTCCCGACAATGGCTATGTATGTACTCTATGGATATTATGGTTGCTCGTATGTATGTTACCTATGTATGGTTCAAACTGCAATAAAAAAAAATAAGCTGATGGAAAAACCAATGAACTGTGCTGCGCCTCAAGCTAACAACGAATGATTAACGTAATCTAAACAACAGAAACTAGGCCAGGCTATCAAATACTGTTTTGTCAATACTATTGACAAAAGACTATCCTCGCCCTTCGAACAGCACACAGAACCAAATCGCCCATCCATCTCTGTTCTTCAATCACTAATTACAGTTATGTTGTAAGGCGACATATCATACAGAAACCACCATATCATATAGAACCACAGAAGAGTCACACTACATTAGAACATATTTACATCGTTGGGGGATATTCAAAAACCTTCAGGCATTACCATTTAATTCACTCGTTCACTGTACTTTTTCCACAAGCACACGCCGGCAGCACAACAATCCAAAACAAGATTCAGCTTCTAAAATGCTACAGGTATTTATGGCTGGAAAGGGATTACCTGTTGGAGAATATTATAAAACAAGCAGAGTGAGCCGTCATACATACATCAATAACAAAAAACGTCAAAATCTTCACACTACCCCAGCCTTTTTTAAATATTTGTTTCCTTGATGCGTTAAAAACATAAAATAGATTGTGGTAATACATTAACACAAACACGGCAATTAGGATATTAGAAAAAAATAGTTTCTCCCATCAAGACATAAACACCTTTAAAGACATTTGATTCCTCTTGGCCTTCTATCAACCAATCAAAATGAAAGACCTTACGCGGGTCACTACGTCACAGGAGCGGGTGATGGCGCACCTGTGCATGTAAATACAGGCCAGCAGTAATGGAGAGGTTTCTAGCTTGATGATCTGTGGAACGTGCATATGTAGTTTTGTACCCAAGTGATCAAATAGTGTATTTTGCAGCCGTGAACGGTTTAACATGATTAATGTCTGCGGCATTCACCACACTGGGTAACGTGTCTTGGAGTATTTACTGACTAACCATCTAAACTTATGTTAGGAACATGGTTTCACTTATGACATGCAGGCCCATTTCGTAAATGGGAGCGCCACGGAGACCTTTGTTCTCACGTTACACGATCCGGAACAACCGTTTAATCGTGATAACATAAACCATATATCTTAAAACCCTGGCAGCTAATACGATTGACGGCCGGTGAGTTGTGTTTGAACTCATGAGTCAAATACTGTAGACCAGGTGACGGGCTACAGCAGCGGGCAGGCGAGGTGACAAAAATCGGACCGCTATCGTGACGTCATCATCAGGTGCAATGCGCTACATCTATGACTGGGACAGCGGTTAGCATGCAATTAATTTTAAAAATGTCCTTCTGTGGATAAACTCCTTTTGTTTCATAATTTCAATGTAAAATCATTCATCGCTGGTCTTAACTTCTCCTTTAATCGAATTAAAGACGAACCGGGTCTCTATCTGGTGATCGTTGGTTGGTTATTCAGGACGTTTTAACCACTTTTGGCCATATCGCGTCAATGGGAGAAGGAAGGGAGAGTGGAGCTATGTCCCCGGGGGTAACCCCCTACTCTTTACGAAGAAAGACATGGGATCTTTATCCTGCGACCACACAGACATGGCCTCAGCGGGGCTTGAACCACCTATCCGCGTGTCGCTAGGCTCTCAGGTGGCCAGAGCACACAATGCGAGGACTCCAGCCCACTGAGCTATCGCGCCCCGCCGAGCTATCTGGGGAACAGGATCGCGTAGAGACAAGGGAGCTGCATTAAGTGTAGATTTTCTACAGACTTTCTTTCATATAAACATACGTACATTACAGTATTTACATCGCAAGCTGAACAGAAGCCGTGCTTATACGTTCGTGCAAAAATGAATTGGAGGAGCTCTGTTATTAATGCAGCGAGACGTTATGACGTACGTTGAGAGTACGTACTGAAACGGTCATAACGCGGTTTAATGGTGTTCACAAACGTGGCATGTTTGGTAAGGCTCCCCGCTTGGAGTTGGCGGTCCATATGAAAGAGGGTGAGCGCCTTCCGTGCGAGATGGTAACATCCCGTGCGAGGGTGGGGTGGAGTGGGGGGGGGGGGCACATTACTTCTGTGGTGGGTGTGTGCCGCCAATGACGTAGAGAGGATTTAAAGAGCGAGAAAAAAGTGCACGATTTTGCGGTCATTGAGAGAGAAGTATTTGGTTAAAAAATGCATCCAAAATGACCACTGACATTCATGACAAAGTTTCTGGAATATAATTATTTGAACCGCAGTGTGTATTTTTGACGATAGGTGTCGCCTGGGGTATCTGGAACGGTCTATTCCCGTAGATGTCGCTGCCACGTCTACGTGTTTTATTCCTCGAAGTCGTGTGTATAACGGTGGTACGAATGGCGGCCTGCAACACTTTCATTTGTTTCATTCTGTTCCTTATACATTATACATACCGTCTGTGTGTAAATAAATAATTACTTTTCTGTTACATCAGTTTGACAAGCGTTTATCGGGTCTTAATTCTTGTCCTTGGGCCCAGACGCGTAGTAAAATAATAAAATCATCATGTCGTGTATCGTTTTGTGCAGACCTAGGGTAGTTAACTATTTTAACTTTTGCATGCTAACGGACACAATACGTTAACATTAAAACATAACCGATTAATGATAATGGATATATATTACGCAGTTACACTACCACCATACGCTCCGAACCACAGGATGGTGGGGGGACGGGGTAGAATAGTAAGGATTAAGAGAACCGCATCTAACAAATACGAAACACCCACCACTATTTAAAAAAAAAAAATTCAAAGGTGCCCCATTGCCTTCCCACCTTCCTGGATCCGCCACTGCAGCTAGAGCTTATAACAGTAGAGATACAATAATGCTACTGATGCATCGCTTTTTAGTTGGTGATTGGTTAAGTTAAAGATGGAATGGCGAATTGAACGCATATATATGGGGACATATCTTGTTAACGAGCCACCGGTGCTCCATCTTGGACGTACATTTCATATTTCGCGTCACAATACGAAAGATCAATAATATGACGACCGTAGTGTCGGTCTGACTCTTAATAGAGTGAGAAATAAACACACAATAATGTATGAGTCTAATCTGAAGTATTTTGGGTTAGATGAATACATGAATATATATATTGATAAAAACGCTACGTAGGATCAAGGAATAATGTACAGATGCCAGATTCCAATTAATATTTTGGGTCGCTAATATTCTTGGAGCTTAAAGGAAGTGTTTGATAAAAGTACATTGGACCAACATGAACTTGATTACAAGCTGCTACGTAAAACACTATCATTTTGTCGTTTCATTCGATCGTTAAAAATATACATGCATATATATATATATATATATATATACAGGTATATACGCCTAAGCAAGACAGTCAAGGTTTTATGTGATAATAAAATCTAGCAATGTATCTATATAATCTAAACACCGGAAAATATGTGTGCATGTGGTCTAGGGTGGTGGAGTAATCATGTATGCCAACATCGCGGTCACGGGTCTGGTGACGAGGAGTCCGAGAAGGGCTGCGGACCACGTGTCTCCCCCACGTGGTATGGACCGCGGCGGCGATCATGTCTGTGGCGACAAGTAGTCGAACATAGAATGTAAACAAACAAGCAGGTATACTGGGCATGGAATCTAAGAGGTAAAACTTGTTGCTCGGGATTGATTTGAACCACTATCTGCTTCTGAGGTCCAAAGTCAGATTTCGGATCCTTATGTGACCGGTCAGGTCAACGCTAAATATAGTCACCGGAAAGTGTCATTTATCTAAATCTTTTCTTCGCGAAAAAGCTAGCTGCGCTTGTGCACTACGTCAATGCGCGAAGAACAGATTTAGATAAATGACACTTTCTGGTGACTATATTTAGCGTTGACCTGACCGGTCACACACTCCCCCTCTACGAGGAAGGGCGTCTCGACATTCAAACATTCATACCAACAAATAACTAAAATAAGGAACGCTCAATCAGTTCACACAGAACCATTTATCAAACGTCCTGTAGACATATCAACCATTCAAATTGCAGTAAACAAAAAAGACAATTAAATCATATCATCAGTTTGCAAGATGGCTTGCAAACACTGACGCAAATACAGGTTTTGTTTTGATACTCTACGGTGATGCGCTTGCTGCATCATGATATACGTTTCTTGGTCATAACGTGACGGTGGTTGACGCTAACGTTGTGACCTGCGAGGTGGAGGTTCAGGTACAGGCACAGGTTCGTCCTCAACCAATTCAGATTCACTGCCAGATGAGTTACTCCAGTTAGGAGCCACACTAGCGTCATCACGATTGATGTCTGGTCTCTGAGCTACGTCATTGACTGGCACATCAGACTGGATGGGAGGGGTCTCAACTGGAGGCCTCGGTGCAAGCGTTGCATCCACTGCGGGGACTACGGGTGTCACTTTTACAGTGAGACTTTCCCTACGTGCAGCGATAAGCCTTTGCCGTGGTGCAGCTACAGGTCTAGAAATCGGAACGGTTTCTTCCTCCTCACTCTCGGATGTCGTCAGACGCTCGAAGGCTGTATCAGACTTCCGTCTCGACAGACCAGTTTCTAGTTTCCGCTTTTCCCTTTCCTCATTAACACCCTCATCATTACAGCTGATGGGCAGTAATATGTTTCGATGTAAAACTCGCTTTGGCCCTTGACCATCTTCCCGTCTGACCTCAAACACGGGTATGTCCGGATCTGGCTGCGCCAGGACCACAAACACATGCTCTAACCAGCGATCAGCCAGTTTATGCGTACCTTTGAAGGCCACATTTCGCACTAACACCCGGTCATCTTGGTGAACGGTCGCGCCTCGAGTCTTTAAGTCAAAGTTTGCCTTTTGATGTTGTTTTTTCACTTTCGACTTTTCGAAAGCTAGTTTGTATGCCGTCTCAAGGTTTTGGCGAATCTTTTCGACGTATGTTTTGTGGTCTTCTTTATTGTCGATTTGCAAATCATCGGTCCCAAGGAGAATATCCACTGGTAACCGAGGATGTCGTCCGAACATCAAATAAAACGGCGTGAAGCCTGTTGTTTCGTGTTTTGTTGCGTTGTAGGCGTGTACTAGGGATGCTGTGTGACTTTTCCAGTCAGATTTCTGATCTGGATTCAGTGTTCCCATCATGTCTAGCAAGGTCCGATTAAAACGTTCACACTGACCATTCCCACTTGGGTGGTAAGGTGTGGTGCGTGACTTTCTCATGCCCGCGAGTTTGCATAAAGCGGCTATTGTTTGAGATTCAAAATTACGACCTTGATCAGAATGTAAGCGACTAGGAAATCCGTAATGTACAATGAAGTTCTCATATAACACTTTCGCTGTTGTGTGAGCTGTTTGGTTCTTACATGGATAGGCTTGGGCATACTTTGTGAAGTTGCCTGTGATTATCAATACATTCTCAATTCCGCCTTTGGATGGTTCCAGTTTAAGAAAATCCATACATAGCAGATCTAATGGACCATTTGACTGTATGCTTACCAGCGGCGACCTCTGGTTTGGCAGGCTCTTACGTCGAATGCATCGACCGCACTTGGCAACATGATTTGTAGCCTCTCCAGCCATACCAGGCCAATAAAATCGCTCTTGGAGCAGCGCAATAGTCCTGTCTCGACCAAGGTGTCCGATTGCATCGTGACAACCTTTCAGGGCCGTCTGTCGCATTGCCTTTGGCAGAATCAACTGCAACAACGTCTCACCCGTAATCACACGTCGACGACACAGCAAGCCATTTACTATGTCTAAGCGACTTCGATCACGTAACAATATCTGTCCGACATCAGTGACTTCAGTCGTGGCGTCTGTTGCTCTCTGCAACACACCCATGACGCCCGTGAGATCCGGATCATTCAGTTGTGCCTCAATAATTTCTTCTCTCGATAAACCAGGGAATTCCTCACTCGAAGGAACTACTTGCTGAGGGCAACAGAGTGTCTCTACCAGTGGTAAGTCATCATCCGCGGTCCTATAAAACTTTGTTCACTATCTGTGACGAGACTGATTTAGAGGACAGCTCTTCCGGAACCTTTAACCGCGAGAGAGCGTCAGCGTCTCGATTTGATTTGTCTGATCTGTAAACGATATTGAATTTGAAATTGGCCAATTCTGCGACCCAGCTGTGTCCCACTGCGTTCAATTTCGCAGACGTCAAAACATACTTCAGAGGATTATTATCTGTATATGCCGTAAACTGCGCACCGTACAGATAATCGCGAAATTTCTCACGTACAGCCCATTTCAAAGCGAGGAACTCTAGTTTATGGGCAGGATAGTTTTTCTCAGCCTTATTTAAGCTTCTGCTCGCATAGGCGATTACTCTTTGCGTCCCTTCAACTTCTTGATAGAGGATCGCTCCTAGCCCATCCAAACTAGCATCAGTGTGCAACACAAAGGGTTTTTTATAATCAGCGAACGCAAGTGTTGGTGCTTCAGTCAAACATTTGATCAGTTTCTCAAAAGCTAACTGGTGTTCTTCACCCCAGTGAAACGATGTCCTAGTCGTTTTCTTTCTAGTCTTTTTAGTATGAGCACCTGCAGTGAGCTGATGAAGAGGTCTGGCGATTTTCGAAAAATCCCGAACGAAACGTCGATAATAACCAACAAAGCCCAAGAAACTTTGCACTTCATGTACCGAACTTGGTACAGGCCACTGTCGAACGGCTGATATCTTTTCAGGATCTGTCTGGACACCGTCTTGTGAAACGATATGACCAAGACACTTTATCGACTTCTGAAAGAATTTACACTTTGAGGGTTTCAACTTCAGACCAGCTTCTTGTACCTTACCAAAACTGACTTGAGGCGATGCAGATGTTCTTCAAACGTATCAGAAAACACAATGATATCATCTAAGTACAGAAGACAATATGTGAGGTGCAAATCTCCCAAGCACGACTCCATTAAGCGCTGAAAAGTAGCTGGAGCGTTGGTGAGACCAAAGGGCACGCGGCAGCATTCCCAGAATCCTAGACCAGCCACTGTAAATGCTGTTTTGGACTTGTCTTTTCTCCTCTACCTCAACCTGCCAATACCCCGACTTCAAGTCCAGTGCAAAAAACCACTTACTGCCTTGCAGTGCATCAAGGGTCTCTTCTATCCTGGGCAGAGGGTATGCATCTTTAATGGTAAGGGAATTTAAACGTCTCAGGTCTATACAAAACCTAAGGGTTCCATCCCTCTTCCTGACCAGAACAACATTTGAGGCATAGGGACTACTGGATTTTCTAATCACGCCAAACTCTTGCATTTCGCGTAAGTGTGTCTTCACTTCGTCTATCATTGCAGGGGGTATCCTGCGCGAACGCTCTTTGAATGGTACGTCATTCACCAACTTAATCGAATGCTTCACCCTGTCAGTGCATCCTAAGTCCAAGTCGTGAAGTGAAAAAATGTCTTTCCACTTGGTAAAAAAGGTATCCACCCTTTTGACTTCCGTTTCATCCAAGTTGTCAACGTAGCTTCGATCAAGCTTCGCCAAAAAGTCATTGTCTGGGATTATGTCACTATGTCCGTCATGTCCCATAGCAGCAGTACGTGCTTCGCCTGGGTTCACAGACGAATTCATGTCTCTTGGCAGAGTTACATCAACTCTCTGTAAGTCACATAGTATAGTACGAGGTGGTATTGTCACTGCTTTTGTCGAAAAGTTAATCAACTCGACCGACACTCGATGGGCAGACTTGGAGGGTTCGACTCTTAGTACAGAAGGAGTCAGTCTGATTCCACCAGGAAGCATATTGTGACGGGATTCCTCTGTCATGACTGTCAACCTCATACACGTATTCAGTCTTGTATGTCCATGTATCACAAGTTTCTCATGAGGCTGAATAGTAATTGCTTTCGTCGTTTTCACATCTGCCAGACTAGACCTCTGAGACAGTTGATCAAAGGCTATCAATGCCTTGAATGTCAGTTGTCAATTCGTTGCTACTGAACTCGGCGATTCACACTGTCCTTGCAAGATGTGAAGTATGTTGGTACCAATTAGAACAGGCACCCTGTCGTGGTAGCTTGTATCAGGTACTACCAGCAAAAGACCGTCAGTATTTGTCTTCAAGTCTGGAAAAGTCAATTGCGTTTCAACATAGCCAAGATATTCAAGTTTGTGACCTCCGACACCTTCTACTGAAATAAATTCATGTAAGGGACGGATATCTAACCCCAGATCTTTTGTAAGCGAAGAGGAAATGGTGCTAACCATGGAACCTGTGTCTAGTAACGCCATTATAGCTTTGTCCTTAACCACAACGGGTATCTCATTCGCTTTCCCAATCAATTGGTTAGTGGCCAAAGGGCTTTGCTTATTCCCACTGGACAGCCCACATCCAACGGTACTTAGTAGTTTAAATGACACTCAGATTTCCTGTGGCCTTTCTGGTGACATTGATAACATTCACCTTGGAACTCTGTTCTATTGAAGTTCCTTTGTTGATTAGATGGGTTGTTTTTCTTATGGAAAGGTTTCTTATTTGCACCTCCTTCGACAGCAGAGAGTCGTGCATCCATCTTGAACAAAAGCGAAAGCACTTCATCCAGTTTCTTTGATTGTTGAGTAGAAACCTCAGTCACTTGATGTGAAGTTGCCTTTGTTACTTCCATCTCAGCCACCCTTGCCGATATTATGATTCGATCATAGGGGGCGTTCCCATCCATCAGGTGGCGCAGGGCCGATTTCATCCTATCCTCACGCAGTCCCGACCAAAACTTTGACTTAATCATTGAATCATTGGTCTCGGAAAAGACAGACGCTTCTCTAGAACGAACCTGGGAAACAAAGTGTTCTAGACGACAAGCCCAAGTGGTGACAGATTCACCGGGTTACTGGCGAGCACTCCAGAATTGTTCAAGCAAATTCTCCAATGGCAACACATTCCCAAAGACATTGTCCATTTTTTGGATGAGATTGGTGACAGTGATATTTGAACCCATATGGAGCATCACCTCAGCTGCCATTCCTTTCAATGACTTCCTTATGGCCAACAAAACCTCAACATCTCTAAATCCACTAGATTGCAAAGACATCACTTCTTGTCGCCAAATTTCATACAATGTTTCTCCTTTACTCCCATCACCAGAGAAGTTTGATGACAAGCGCAGAGTAGAGTGAGGGTGTACCCAGTCTCCAACTGAAGGATTATCCCTAGACTGCTGTGCCGCAGCTTGTGGATATGGAGGGGATGGTGAACTCTCAACCTTCCTAACATCACTGACCGGTGATTTCATTACTGAAGCCATATACTCCAAATCCTGCCAGAGATTCGCTATCTGCTGTAGAGGCTGACCCTGAACAGTCTCCTCAGTTGTCTGATCTTGTTTCCACAGACCACAAATTTTCATCTCTGCATCGACATCTAACTTGCTGATATCAAGCTCAACATTGCTGAGAGAAGAACCGTGTAGAGCAGTCATGGCATTATCAGCTTGTTTGGCGGAAATGAATAACAAATAAGCAGAATGACTGTGAAACCGCAGCCACTCTATAGTCACATTACAATCAGTTAATAGCTGACGAAGTTCAGCTTCATGTGAATGGTCATTTTTCAGCGTAAGACACCGCTGAGCAAATTCCATTTCTAAGAACGATTAAGTCAGAAGTAATTAAAATATCCAGACTAAAGCACATCCGGATCAGCACACAAAAATCAATCAATCCGACACAATCTAAATCAACAAATTCAAGCACACAAATTCTAAGTATCCAGTTCTGAAGTACTGGTCAAAGTAATATAAATAGATTCACCCGACAAAGTCAATCCTAAGTATGCACAAATATCAATGACAACGACAGAATATAAGGAAGAAGAAAAGCCAATCGCCCAATAATCAAATAGGATATACCAGACCAGAAAACTATCAATGAATCATGGAGAAATACGAAAGGTCAAATGTACTCAAGGTAAATTCCAAATCATTTCAAAAGTGGAAAAGTTCCTAAATTTCAAATTCCCAAGCAAAACACATAAATTGGCAAAGTTTGAGTGTGTCACCACATTGGCAAAAAACTAAGTAATTAACACACAACACCACTAAACAAGTTATGAAACAAATACTTAACTATTTAGATCTATTGAAATATTTATCCCGAGTATTATTCTTAAGTTAATCGTATAACTTAAGCAATTGTATGAAATAAATTTGAAAAGTTAAATTAAAATCTTACTCATAGATAATACTTAACTATTGTTAATACAATATTCAATAATCCTAATACCAATGTTAGACTTAATTAATCTTATTAAATAATAATCTAATTACCTATAATCCTATAATCTATACCAGATGTCAATATTAGTTGCTTAACCTAAGAGTAATTATCTTATCTAATCTTATATATCAAATATGCTCAACTATATGTAACCTTAATTAATTAAGTAGTTAATATAATAATATTATAAACATACGTGATATTCTTGCAAGTAAAAAATTCAAAACATTAAACTTAAAAATCTAAACCAATTTGAGATGAACTTAATTCCAAGTGATATCAAATCAAAACACTTATCTTAGTAAGTCTTATGAAGAATTAATCAATCAAATTCAAAACTAATTTTATACGATATAAATAAGACGAACCAAATATTTCTATTCTAATTATACACACTAAAGATTATAAGATTGAATATCCACAATTATTGTCAAATAAGAGGTACTAAGTTGTATTCCTATATAATACTGTAGTCATGCAATGAATTCTATATAAGAAACCCACATGTGATAGTCAATGACAGGCTTACAAAGTAAGATTACTTGTTACCAGGGTTAGTACAGATTCAAGGTATATAGAATACTGTATCAATCTTATCTCAAAGAGATAAATGCAGTACTTATAACTAAGCTTATCAATCACTTATGTAAATATGGATAATCAAAATTTGACACTTACTATAGGATCCAATTCATAGAAATGGACTTCCGGTCATGCGCACTATACTCGCCAGGCGGCGCACCGAGCGCAGGTGAAAACAAACGCACGTGGCCCATCCATTTGCATGCGTTCAGCTGTGATTCTCCCCATATCGGACGCCGTACTTTCCCTATATATATAGCTCTGCCTATGCAAATAAAATCATACCGAAGCAGTGCAAGGTCTGGGGTTGCTCCAGCCACAATATGCAAGATGAAACAAGGGGGGGGGGGGGGGGGCATGGGCGGATCCAGGGGGGAGACCTTCCCTCCCTTTTTGAGGAGGAATGCTGTTTTTCAATGCAAAATTAGGCCATCTGAGGTGTGGACCCCCCGCCCTTTTGTAGTGCTCCCCCTTCCTCTCGGTCGCAAGCTTTTATTGGACTTCCCCCCCATCCCCTTTTGCTAATTTCGGTATCCACGCTGGGGGTGGGGGCAGGACTATTTCTTGGCTATCATTTCTAGCTTGGGCCACAAATATTTATGCTGCAATGGGAGCAATATTATTTTTATTGGGTAATATGAGAGCAAGAATTTGTCTTAATCTAATATGGGAGCAAGATTAATGTAACCTTTTTTTTGTTTAGCAAACCCCCTCCCCACCCCTATCCCAAGAAATGAAAAATTAAGGGAAGTTTTTTCTATCCGGTCAAGGGTTTAATTATTTTTTTGCAAAATTTATGGCAAGCATTATTGTTAGCTAGGGGTAAAAAATGTGTTGATAACCCTTTTTTAGCCACCCCTCTGGCACTAGCCTCACCAGGCAGGCATTCCAAAAAATCGTAGGACATCGTTAAATATATAAAAACTGGCGGGAAACCACGGACAAATACGACAGAAAACACTGAGAAAGACGCTATGCTTACGTATCCGCGGGAAAGTTTTCAAGGGCGCGATAACGAGGCTCAGTGCGCTTAGTCTGCATGCGCACAAAAATTGTGACGTCTGTCTATTACCATGACGCAAATAAAAGCCCCCCCCCCCCACCAAATACCTATAAATAAATATGAATTATTTTTCACCACAAGGTTATAAGATTGAGGGGAAGTAATTTTTTCCGTCAAGTTTAAGGCAACTTTTTCAATAAATGTAAGGAAAAATTAAAATTCAAGCAATTCTGTCAAGTTCAAGGCAAGGGTATTTTTGGGGGGGGGGGGGGCTGGAAAACAATCATAGAACATGGGCCCACAAACATCAGAGATCTCAGAACAGACCTTGGGAAAAATGAAATATCAGAGATCAGAGAAAAATCTGAGATCAAAGATACTGCCTAAGATCAGAAAACATGCCAACCAAAAAATCAGAGATCCGAGAACATGCCAACCCCCAAAAAAGAGATCAGAGAACCGAGCCACCCTGTTCCACCCCCCATTTTGTTAAGGAGAGCATTTTCTGTCAAGTTCAACAAGAATATTTTTTATCCACAAATTGAGGGCAAGAGAAAATGTCATTCCCCGAATTCAGGGTATGCATTTGTTTTGGGCCTTATTAATTAATTAGGACCACTTAATTAGGTACGTTTCCAATTATGTGTCAGCAAGCAAGAGGTAAGAACTTGGCAGCAACAAATGAGGGATGGGGATATCCACTGGATTAATGGAAATTATGATGTTTCAATATGCATTCTGACCTACATAAATTTGTTTCTGCATTAAGTTTTTGCATGGGTCTACTCATAACAACAGGCTTCATCCCAAGAAGACGGTCACCCACTTCTCTGTTGCTTCGTTGGGCTTTAGGTCAGCTACTTTTAGTTTTCTGGGTACCTGGCACTAACTACACCAGGTAGGGTTTCCAAATAGTTCTAGGGCATAGCACAACGAAAGAAAAACAGACGCAAACCCACGGAACAAAACTAGTACAAAAAACACCAAAACACGAGATTTGTATGCAGATTTATAACCACGTGGCAATGTTTTCACCTGCGCGATAACGAGGCTCCGTATTTTCACCTACTACGCATGCGCACCAAAATTGTGACGTCAGGCCATTTCTATGAATGGTATGAACAATTCAATTATGTTGCATCCTCGTTGGGCACAACACATAAAGTTATATAAAGTCGATGTCCTCACTGCATGCCGGTGGTCACCACACAGGTGTAATCTTCGTGACTTTGGCTCAACCCCAGCCCCACGTCGGGCTCCAATTGTGTAACAGGGTTTGTGGTGGGCCAAGTGATAACGACGTTTCAGTTTCAATCCGCTTTATTACCACAGCCGCTAGGCTGGGGTTTAAGTCACAAATACACCTGTGGGGACACACAATCAAACCACAGCACAATGTCTGCGAATTGGAAGCAATTAGAGATCAGCAAGCAACCAGAGATCTGCCGTGGCCGTCTCTTTGACAACCTAGCTCTCTTTGACAACCTCGGTCTCATAACAAATATTCCCGCGAAAAAGCTAGCTGCGCTTGCGCACTACGTCAATGCGCGAAGAAAAGATTTAGATAAATGACACTTTCCGGTGACTATATTTAGCGTTAACCTGACCGGTCACACTTTTATCCAGATACTCAGATCTAGAGCATGATATGCAGAGCCTGCATTTCAGAGCTGTAATCCAGGGTCTGAGATCCAGATACATCAGATCCAGTACAACAGATCCATATCCTAAGATCCAGATCATGAGATCAAGAAATTCATAATTTGATATAAAGATGCAGAAATCTAGAGATCTAGGGATGCACATTATCAAACATACGTTTTTTTCTATGACACGTAACCTATTTTACCAATGGTATAACTAATACCATTAGCCATTTCAGGGGCGGATCTACGAATTTGCCAAGGGGGGGTTGCTCTCTGAAAACTTGCGACCGGGGTGGGGGGTGGGGGGGTACTCTCTGAAAAACTCGCGACCGGGGGTGGGGGCGGAGGTGCGCTGCTGAGAGAAGCCGACTTTAAGAGTGTATGTTCAGGTTCCCAAGGGGGTGGGGGGGTGCAACCCCCTAATTCCCCCCCCCCCCCCCTGGATCCCCCCTGCATTTCCCGGTCTGCTGACGCCTGGATCTATATGTTATTACGATGGTCGGTGAACGACGTAGTGCAGTAGCATGTGAACTCGTCGCTCCATGGGATACAGCTACCACCGTTCATGCATGGCATGCTGCCACACGGTCCGTCTGCAACACCAGCTAACATGCATGGGCATTATTTGTATGACATTCTTTGGCACTGCGACTCTGCGATCTGTTCTGTGTCAAACAGCAAGTGTAAAAGAAGATCTAAAATGTTGCATAAGGCAGGCCGACAGTGACACACCACGGGCCGACAATGACATGCCAAGGGCCGACAATGAATCACCACGGGCCGACAGCGACACACCACTGGTCGACAATAGCAATAGGGATATGCTTATTTCGATTAACGCTGTCGCCCAAGTTGTTCCAAATGTAACTTTGTGGATTATATTAACCAATCATCAACCCTTTTATTCTGCGGTCATTAGCACACTCGTTCACCATTGAACTTGTATTAATTTATTGAGGTATTTCTGGCATAATTAACCTATGTCGATCAGATCAGTGCCACTCATTTTATTTCGATTATTGTAGTTGTTGGGCATTGTGCAGACGGTTAACTACACCATGGGATACTTGGAATATCCTAGCAACCTTGGATAGGTGATCGGTGATCATGTGGCAGCGGCCGCCATCTTGGTCATCGCCATCATCGCGGCCGTGGTGGTGGTCGAGAAGAGGAGGAGAAGGAACAAGGACCGGCTGGGCGTGTTGGGGACACAGTCTCCCTCCAACATGGATGACTGGGTCGTACTGCCCGCCCCGCCTTGTGATCACAGCTTGGGTGGAAGCATGCACTTCGAGAAGGACGTTGATACGCGGGAGCGGGAACGAGTCGATTACATTCCCTTACAGAGAGAGAGCGCCGAGGCTGGAAGCGGCTAAATGATCAGGAACTGCAGGGCAATCGGCTACTTTACAGCTCCAACCGCAATCACATGAATACGAACTAAAGGACGAAGGGGGGCAATAAGGATTGTGACGCGCCTCAAAAGGCATGTTGCGCGAGACACGTGGCTCTCGATGTGTGTTTATTGTTGAGTGAGACACGCCAGCCGAAGCACGTGGTTCTCAATGTGCTAGTACTATATTTCACCTCAGACAGGTGGCTTAATGTTGTGGAGTTAGAAAATGTTTCGCAGAGTCTAGACACGTGGTCCTCAATATGTCTGTGGTCAACTAATATATGTCAGGCGAGACACGTGGGTCCTGCTGTGTGTTGATTTTTTCAGTAAGGCATTCCTGCTGAGACTTATTCGAGATGTTTTAATTATTTTGTGTGGCGTGCTATTGAAGACATGCAATGCGCTGTGTGTTATTCCAGTAACTACCCAGCTAACACATAACGTTTTCATGACATTCTCAAAACATTTTTTTAGGTTGTGATGAAAATGTTATTATTATAACGTTTTATAAACGTTTTAAAAACGTTGACTTGGCGCACGAGGAAAGCCTTTTTGCCACAACCTTTTCGTGATTTTTTAAAAACGTTTTATTGAAGTTGTGAGGAAATGTTACTGTTAAAGCGATTTTGTAACGTTTACAAAACGTTCGGGGCAAAGTCAGAAGGGCGGGGTTGGGGGGGCGGGGGCGGGGGGGGGGGGGCCAAACGTTTATTTATAAGGATTATATCGATTTATATATTACACTTGCAGTATTTATCTCCAATGATTTTGGTTGCTAAGCGTTGACGTGAATGATCGCATATCCCTATGACGACGTATGTCATTTGTGACATGTGTTAATGCGTCAAGCGCCGCCCATACAGTGGTGGTCAGGTGCCCTTTTCCATAGCGAGGCGTGCCGAATCGTACACAAACGGGTTGCCACAACTGACACGTTGTCTCTTCAGTGCCAATGTCATTTTACAAGGCAAATGTTTAGATAACCACTGTAATTATAATCAAAGTTTATAGAGACAAGTGTGTAGCTTGTACCACGCATTTCACAAGGTGTATTATTATCAATTATATGAGTTATTTGGGATTTAGTACATTTTTAGCTGCCGGCATTGCCGAGTTGGTGGTGATTTCAATGGCCATGTGTTGTGGAGCGGTATTAGTTTATATTTAGTATGTCACGGTTTATGGTCAATATAATCATACTTGGGCATTATTATATTACTCACTTATAAGTCGTTAGGTGTAGTTAACGCAGTATTTTGTATTGTTTTAAAGCTTACTCAGGTCAAAGCCTGCACGTCACCGAGGCCATGAGCCTGTAGATGGGCACCCCATCTGCGGTGTAGATAGCTCTACCGTGAGCATGTAGATGAGCACCCTACCTGGGGGTGAGTGTTCCTCCTATTTTCAGTTATTGTTTTAATGGCTGATATCCTTATCTCAATATGATTGCTTTATATTACATTGTAATAGCTTATACTATATCTTCACCATTTAAATAGTTCTATGACTAACATCATACCTCTTTGAGACTGACCTTAAAATACTGATAATGACTGTGATGAGCGTGTCATCATGTATTAGAGCTATTTGCTCCCCATGCAGCCACAGCCATATTGTTCATTGTTTTGGTTTCTTATCTTGTATCCAGGGTTTTTGGTTGTTTAGCCAATAAATAGATTCAACAGCAGTGCAGTCGTCTTTATTCCTGTCACACATGGTTGGACGCGTCGGATTTGCCTTGCTGCCGAACCTCAACCCTCCCCCCATCCCCTAGTCCCTTGAAAGACTGGAAGGGCCGCTAAAATGCGGCCAATCACAGACCTACATACAACGGAAGTGATGACCTCCTTAGAAGCTATTGGGTGACAGAACCGCTTGGGACCGTATCTGATCTCCGAGTGTTAATCGGCGGCAAAGGCCTTCTGGAATTTGAAAGAACATGACCGTTTCGCGGAGAAGTAACTGAATAAGGTGAGTAAACAATAATGGAGTAAGTTTTCCTTGAGTTATTTTATGAGATGTGCACTTTGCAGCAATATATTGTTAGCATATGTGTCTATGCAGCGGCTAAGTCCGATATCCGGCACTGAACAATGTCTGGGAGACTTGTGTTGCCGATGGAGCACGCCAAATAACGGGACCACCGTCTTCTTGGGAAGCATGATCGTTGTTGTGGCCATAGAAGCAACAGTAGCAACATATTACTCCCAAGGATCATTTAGTGACACATATGCCCAATCTAATTATAATTTGTACTTATTCAATTATACTACATAGGCCTATAAAATATTTGTTTGGGGAAATTGAGTCCAGCATATCGGCCTCACAGCCATGGGTATGCGTGCGCAAGTAGGTCACATGCATGTAACTATGTATACCCTGGACCGCTAGAGCCCACCGTGCGCTGACACCTGGTGTCACTCTGTCATCACTTCGCCCGGTCGTAATTGCTTCTCACCTCTCCATGCTGCCTATACCGACGCCCCATCCCACCCCTACCCCGCCTGTTCCCTGCCCGTCGCTATCTTTCGCATTTAGTTCCTAAATCCCCCCCACCGCTCTGATGTATATACTCCCTCCCCTCACCCTCCCCTCGCACCCCCCCATCCCTCTGTCGCCTTTAGATGTATATACTCCCTCCCCCCACTCTGCTCTCGCCCCCACCCCTCCTTCGCCTATAGATGTATATACTCCCCCCACCACTCTACCCCTTGCCCCCCTCCCCCAACCCGCGGTCGCCTATAGAACTATATACCCCCTTTCCCCACCCTCCCCTTGCCCCCACCCCTCTGTCGCCTATAGAACTATATACGCCCTCCCCCCACCCTCCCTCCCACCACTCTGTCGCCTATAGAACTATATACTCCCTCCCCCCCGACCCTCCCCCTTGCCCCCCATCCCTCTGTCGCCTTTAGATGTATATACTCCCTCCCCCCCCACCCTGCCCTCGCCCCCACACCCCTCCTTCGCCTATAGAACTATACACTCCCTCCCACCGCCCTCCCCCCACCCCTCTGTCGCCTATAGATGTATATACTCCCTCCCCCCACCCCTCCCCCTTGCCCCCCCACCCCTCTGTCGCCTATAGATGTATATACTCCCCCCCCACCCTCCCCTTGCCCCCCACCCCTCTGTCGCCTAGAGAAGTATATATTGTTGATGCATGGGGAAGGCGACTTGAATAGATATACATCTATCATTTTATGTATTATAATTATATTTATATTCTGCTTCGACTTTGTTTTCAGGCCAAGGTGCCGCAGGCTCGGGCAGCTCAGCCGCAGGTTGACGAAGACTAACCATTTCTTCCTTCCCTGACTTGGGGTACTACCCCAACCTGGGCTACTCCCCCCCCCCCCCCCCCCCTGCTGACTCAGGGCTACCTCCTCGTACTGTTCCCATCAGTACTGTGTGTATTGTTGTTTCGGTTTGCTAATAAAGGATGATTATATATAGTGACTAGTTTTTTTCTGGATCATTTCGTGGACAATGTTTTCGTGGCGTGAGCAAAACGTTTTATCGATGTCGTTAATAAGTTTTCCAAAACGTTTTGTCAATGTCGTTAAAACGTTGCCAAAACCTCTTATTTATATCGTCATAACGTTTTTAAAATGTTGTGGCAAGTCATTTTTAAAACATTTAAAAAACTTTTCATATCGATGTTTTTAAAACATTTTCCAAAAATGTTTTCACAACTTAAAAATAACGTTTTTAAAACATTTTAAAACCACTTTTTGTTAGCTGGGTACTACCACGGTGTAGATAAGATCAATGTGCCTAATATGGATCGGATTCAGTAATTGTAATTATAAAAAAATTAAAATAAATATTATACCTAGTGGTATGTTTTATATGTTTGTTGTATGTCAATGTGTTATATATTAAAGAATGAAAATATTTTGTTATCATAATAAATTGCGCAAAATAAATAATAAATGAAAAACACGGACACCCCAGCCCAAAATCATCTTCTAAGATCCTTATCTTCTCTCGGGAAACGGAAGATAATCAATTGCTAATGCTTTTTACACGAAGATTTTTTTTTATTGTACCTAAGTATTTCTTTAACATGCAGGCAAGTATGTTTATGTGTCTCTGGTCTGTAGTCGGTCAATAATGCTAAGCTTTAATCAATCTCGATACAGGGCAAAACTGCCAAGTCTTTATGTTTTCATCGGAATGTAGCAAGTATCTAATGGATCTATTGCAGGTATGTTTGTTATTTATGTATTCCTAGGTACACTAGTGACATGTCATATATTTTCTCCTGTGCACTCCCGACAGACTGACCCGATAAATAAACTGGCAACTTGCTTAAACAATTTCTCTTTAAATTCTTGTCAGCAGCATTTTCAGTGGTTGCCTCTTACGTGTAAAGTAGATAGGTAGTAGACGTCCAGTATCTACATCAGATCTACGTTAGTAAGGTGCAGATTATAGTATCATGTCGCAAAATGCACAAAGCCTGTCAATAATGTCAAATGTCACATTCCGCGTACAACGCAACGTGTTTTCGAGCTTATTTTATTGTTGAATTCCCGCCACCGCCAGGTAAGAAAGAACGATTCCTTGTTGATGATTAATTTTATTTTATTCACTATTCATGTGCAATGCAATGCAGAAATAGTAGATATACCCAGGTAACTAGAAACACGTTTTATTCTCGGTTCAGAGACGTTTGGAAAAGGTTATGCAAACGTCGTTTTGTGAATGCTTATTTACGTTAGTTGAGTCTTTGTTTTAGATTTACATGCATCTGATGAATGTTTCACAAAGACCTGACCCATAACCCTAACAAATGTTTCTGCAATCAGTTGTTAGCGAGATAAATTAAACCTTTTAATGCCCGTTAAGAGCGTTTCAGTATTCGAATAAAACCACTTTTCAAATTCAAAATAACGAATCCGATAATTTGCCGACAATAAGTCAAAGCATTTGTAGAGAGACTGGTGAGGGACATGAGACGCCATACCTTATAAAAAACATACCTTATGCATTAAATCCAATGAACAAAACGTCATTTTAATGTCACTTCCGTTCGGATCTTGTTCCAGTGCAATCAGCATTGGCCCATGCCAAGTCGCAGTTTGAGCATACATTTTATATCTGATCACTTTTCTATGTCTCGTACCTGCATAGAATTGGTTATACGGTTATCGATAATCCATGTTCAGCATCGGGTACCTTTATAACCTTTATTTATACAAAAAATACGCATGCAGTCCATGTGCAGCCGTCATGTCCGAGGTTGCCTTCTATTTGACTTTGACTATGATCGCAATTGACATGTCCATATGCCCACTTGTAATCTGTACGTCATGGTAATTTCTCTACGATGTTTGCAACACTCACAGCAGTTGCAGGTCAATAGATGATTGAAGCCTGAATTATGCAAATCACTGGAAGATTGAAGCCTGAATTATGCCAAACACTGCATGATTGAAGCTGAATTTTGCCGGTTCTTGGATAATGGAAATCTGAATTATGTAGATCCCTGGATGATTAAAGCCTGAATTGTGCAGGCCCCGAGAGGATTGACGCCTCAATTGTGTAGATCCTTTGATGGCTGAAGTCAGAATTGTGCAGATCCTGGATGATTAATGCCTGAATTATGTAGGTCACTGAATGATTGATGCATGACTTTCGCAGAGCCATGGGTGTTTGAAGCCTAAATTGTGCAGATCCTTTGATGATTGAATCCTACGCAGATCTCTGGATGATTAAGGCCTTAATTATGCACAGACAGGGTTTATTGAATTTTGAATTATGCAGATCCTGGATGATTAATGCCGAATTATGCCGGTCCGTGGATGATGGATGCATGAATTGTGTAGATTCATGGATGATTGAAGCCTGAATTATGCAGATCCCATGGTGATCAATGACTGAATTACGCAGGTCCCTGGATGACTGATTCATGGTTGATTGAAATCTGAATTATGCAGATCTCTGGATCACTAATGCCTTTGCAGATCCCTAGATGACTGAAGCCTAAATTATGCACAGACAAGGATGATTGAAGTCCGAATTATGCAGATTCTGAATGATTGATGAATTATGCAGGTCCCTGAATGCTTGATGCATTAATTATACAGATCCCATAATGATTAAGGTCTGAATTAGGCAGGTCCCTGGATGACTGAAGCTTGAATTATTGAGGTCCTTGGATGATTGAAGCCTGAATTGTGCAGGTCCCTGAATGATTGGGCCATCAGTTTTGCAGGTCCATACAAGGTTGCCGTCTGACTTATGCAGGTCTCTGGAAGATTGAAGCTTGGGTTATTCAGGTCCCTGGATGTTTAAGACATTAATTACGCAGGTACTTAATCAGTCAGTTGCGCATGTCTCTAAACGATTGAGGCATGAATGATGCAGATCCCTGGATGATTGACGCTTCAATGCAGCAAGTATCAGATTGTTTCGCTCACATTTCACGAGGTAGCTTTCCACGACCAATCCTGCTGCATTGCCTGGAGATGCCGCTGCAGCCGTAATTCGCGCCCACGCTCCCGCTGCAGGCGAATATAGTCAATCTGCATCGGGACAGGGTCGTCACTGCTGGTGCTGTCTGCGATGTCAGAGGGCGGCGCTGGCAACACGATCCATTCTTCCATACGCTTCGCGGTTTTCCTCTGCGCTGCCTTTTTCTTCGTTCTAGTGACGACCATGGCCACCGAGACAACTATAGCGAGAGTCAAGATGACGGCCGCCGCCACGGGGAGACCGACCAGTAGGCCTTCCTCAGGGGGGTACTGCACCTCTCCCATCGTGTAGTTGACACTCCGTAAAATGTTCAGCTGCAATTAATTAACCATTACGTAGTGATATTACAGACATAATACTCATGTCAAAGAAATACATATATATAATAATGCGTAATAATAATAATAATAATAATATTATATAATGACAATATCGAGGAAGATAATGCATAATATTATGTCGTGGCGGTATCACAAAAATCGTATAATATAGAAACAACGCGAGTTAGCGGGGTGTTAGGCAATTTTACTGGCCCGAAATCAAGCTGTAGCAGCCCGTCAATTTTCATTAATGAAAACGAAGGGCTGCTACGCCTCGACGAAGGTACCAATTAAACGTCTAACGCCTTGCAAAACTAGCGCTATTACTATTATTACGAGTTGAATTTATGTTGCAGTCTACCTCACATATGTGCTGAGCCTTAACATGTCCTTGCTGCTTTGGTTTAATTCGCAAAGACGTTCGTAGTATAATGTTTAGCGCTTACAAGCGGCAAGCCTTCCCGCATTTTGTGATCCACTCGCCTTCTTTACACTATATAAGTATGTATATATCAGTATATGATGACCAAGAAACGGCACGCGTAGCTAGGCAACTAGGCGGCTAGGCGGGCCATTTAAATGAATAACCACAATTTTTTTATGTGTGACGTAATGTGTCACTGTTCTACGCCATATAGCTATGGTAACGATTGTCTATCGAAAAGGCCGAAGGGCGGTTTTTGGTCAGATTACAGGATTCTAGCGGCCATCAGATTTATACTAGTTAACACGACCATCATCTTCCCAATAATATCTTAATAATATCACAGAGATTTAAATGTTAGGACCCTGTTAGGGCAGGGGCCACAAACAATGTTGCAGCATTTCGGTTGGCTGATCCACACTCACCCGGCATTGTCGAGGAAGGTGGAAGTGACAATGGACTCAGCGGGATATCCAAATTTATCAGATACCTTCTCCACAAAAGAAATGCCACAAACATTGTAGCATTCTTGTCCTGTGTTCAAATCAGTGATGCACGACTGGGTGTAAAGCGCTATCAGCTGATTGAACAAGCCCTGGACTCAGCCTTACATGTCCCAGGACAAAGTCAGCCATAATGTAATGTAATACAATGTAATATGAGATAATTAACAATTAACAGTTAAAGTGTTAAAGAGAACCATGGTCTCAGAATTATAAACCCGATTGACTGATCTAGTTAATTACAGTAACTAAGCCTGAACTCACATTCAAATACCATATACTATATCTTCATGGGTTAACAAAGTACATGTCATAGCCCTTTGGAATTACATAGACCCTATGTCATACGAACAATGCTATTTCACATGTATCATGTGCCATGTTTACTTTAACTATACGAAGATAAGGTTGGGTATAAGTATAAGTTGTTATCAACCCTAGGAATTATTTATTAATTTTTTTAATAATGTACTCTTGTTTATCAGGTTTGCTGGTGCGAGTCGCTGGGCTGTAACATCTTGCTCAGGCACCAGGTGGTTGTACGTGCATTTAGCACATTTAGCTTTCTTTTTTCTGTTTTTTCGTTTTTTTCTTTTGTATATATATCCTATTTAAATGCATTGTTACACATTTTTTATAACATTGCCCTTCAAATATATATTTTATATTCACTATATTAACTCAGGTTCATGGGGGAATATCTTCTTGCCCTATGTCATCTACATGGCTATAATTTTTTATCAATATTATCATGTAAGTTTAGGCACTGGTTATGTCAAAATGTATTTCAATCAATGTTACTGGTGTAAGGTTTCCCAGTCATATGTGTTAAAAGGTGAAAAAACTTTAAATGTTAATGACAGATAAGCCTAGTTGTCCCATCTGCAAAAGAAAGGTATTTCCTCACTGTTATCAGATTACATGTAGCATCTGTAAACTAACCTCTCATATAAATTGTTTATCAATGATAAACAAGACTGATCCTACAGACAGGGTATGGTATTGTACACCTTGTACTATGGAAATATTTCCATTCAATGCTGCAGACGATGATCAGGTATTTAAGACATCTATTGCATCAAACACCTGTAATAATCTGAAAATATCAATAGAAGCCCTGGAGAAATATATTTTCAACCCTTTTGAGTTGAATGAAGATGTTCATTTACCACTGTATAATGTAGACCCTGATGCCAACTTTTATCGTGAAGATTCACCTGCTTTACTTAATTGCAACTATTACTTAGAAGATGGGTTCAATAAGACATATCAGGACCAAGATCTAGATAATGCAAACTTCTCAATTATGCGTATGAATATTAGAAGTGTCCAATAGAACTTTAGCCACTTCAAATGTTATCTCGATAACTTGGGACATGATTTTACTGTATATGCTTTGAGTGAGACGTGGTTTAACGATGTTAACGAAGATCTCTATGGCTTTGATGGTTATTCTGCAGTTAATAATTACCGTAGTGACCGACGAGGAGGTGGTGTCTCACTGTTTGTGAAGGAAGGTGTTAATTTTACTCGCAGAGATGAATTAGAAGTGTTTGATGCGAATATGGAAGCTTTATTGAAATTGACAAATGTGCAACCACTAATGATAAAGAAGTTATTATAGGAGTGATATATCGCCCACCCGATACGCATATTGAGTCTTTTAACGAGCTCTTGACAGAGGTGCTACATAAATTAGTCTCTGAGGGAAAAACCATCTACCTAACTGGCGATTTTAACATTAATCTTTTAAATAATTCAACACACAGACCTACGGCTGACTTCGTTAATACCATGTTTAGTCATTCTTTAATGCCAACTATTAGTAAGCCAACTAGAGTCACAAGTAAAACTGCAACTCTAATTGATAATATATTTACAAATGAGAGTGATATTAAGTCTTTTCAGGGTATTATGTACACTGACATCACGGATCACTTTCCTATATTTTATGTATCAAAGCATATTGAAGTGGATACACATGTTAAAGTTTGTAGTAAAAGAAAATATTCAAATGAAAATATGGAAGCCTTTTGTAACAGGTTGTCAGAGTATAATTGGGGTAGGGTATTGGAATGCTCGAACACCCAAGATGCATTTACTGAGCTACATGGTGCTATTGGTAAGTTTCATAAAGAATGTTTACCAGTTATTGTGTCCAAATCAAAATATAAAAATAGAAAGCCATGGCTTTCAAGTGGGCTTAAAAAATCTATAGCTTTAAAGAATAAACTTTATCTGAGATGCAAAAAAACGAAGAATGATACTTATATGCAAGAATATAAGAAGTATAAAAACATGCTGCTTATTACTATCAGAAATGCGGAGAAACTGTATTACCAGAACTTAATTAAGCAGAACCAAAATAATTTATTCAAAACCTGGAACACCATTAAGGAGGTCATTAACAGGAACAAATCTAGGCACACACAAACGACATTTCTCTCTAATGGCACAGCTCTTTTTGACCAAAATCAAGTCGCTAACGGATTTAATGACTTTTTTGTTAACATTGGTAAAACTCTGAGTAAGTCTATTCCCAAATCTAAGGACTCCCCCTTAACGTTTCTGCCTAATACTCTTGTTAACAATTTCTTTCTAGATCCGGTTAACGAAGAAGAAGTCAGACAGGTGATAGGATCTTTAAAAAACAGTTCTTCAGGGTGGGACTCGTTGAGGGCCAAGACCATTAAGCCTGCTATAAATACAATTATAGAACCTCTGACTCATGTTATTAATATGTCGTTCAAAGAGGGACATTTCCCGAGTGAGCTAAAACTAGCTAGAGTAATTCCCATCTTTAAAGGAGGTAACGATAAACTTTTTAGCAACTACCGTCCCATTTCTATTCTTCCTACTTTTTCAAAGGTTTTTGAACAGTTAATGTACAAACGACTGATAGGTTACATTAACAAGTATAATTTGCTTTATGAGAATCAATTTGGTTTTCGAGCTAACCACTCCACCACATTGGCGCTAGTGCTTTTAACAGATCGAATAGCCTCTGCAATAGATAAGGGTGAGTTCACATTAGGGGTATTCTTAGACTTCTCAAAAACCTTCGACACGGTTAATCACGAAATTCTTTTAGTGAAACTCGAACGGTATGGGATTCGGGGAGTAACTCTAAAATGGCTTGACAGTTATTTAGATTCAAGGTACCAGTATGTGGAATACAACCACACTAAGTCATCAAGGTCAAAAATCAACTGTGGGGTGCCTCAAGGATCTACTCTTGGTCCCCTGTTATTTTTAATTTATATTAATGATATTGCCCAGGTCAGTGCGAAACTATTCAGTATTTTATTTGCTGATGACTCTAACTTTTTTATATCGGGTAAAGATATTGCCGATGTGACTTCTACCCTGAATTCTGAACTGGAAAAAATTAGATACTGGCTGCAATTAAACAAACTCACACTCAACCTTGGGAAGACAAAGTTCATGATATTTAAATCTCCTCGTAAAAAAATTACCATGCAGAGCGAAATCGTGATGGCAGGAGAAATCATTACACAAGTAAATACTATAAAATTCCTTGGGGTTCAACTTGACTCTGGTTTACTTTGGAAAGACCATGTACACTATATAAAGGGCAAAATAGCTAGGGGGTTAGGAATCCTTACAAAGGCCAGAAAGGTGTTTAAAAGTAAAACCTTACGTATGTTATACTATAGTTTTATATTTCCATATCTTTCGTATGTTATCGAATTATGGGGAGCTGCATTTGAATCCTATTTTAAGCCATTGAATACTCTGCAGAAAAGAGCTATCAGAATCTTATATGGTGCTCCTAAACTTGCTCATACTAAACCACTTTTTGTCTCCAATAATCTTCTACCCTTAGCCTCCCTGTATGAATATAAGATGTTAATTTTTATGTACAGGCAATACCATGAGATACATCCAGAAATTATAAAGAAAATGTTTGTCCGAAACCAAGATGTTCATAAGTATGCAACAAGAGCGTCCAATAACCTACGAGCGCCACAATATAGAAATAATTGTATGAAGATGTCAGTTAGAAATATGGGAACGCGTGTATTTAATAAGTGGTTTACCAGGCTTAACTTTCTATGCTCTATACATGTTTTTAAGAGAACGGGAAAAAGTATGTTGTTAAAAGAAATTACCTAACAATATCTGAGTGATTAAACAGTTATTTTGTGTACGGCATTATTATGAAAAAATCTGTTAAATTTTACATATATAAATATATATGTAAATTTTTTTTTTTTTTTTTTTTTTGTTGGGGGGGGGGGTATTCATTTTGTTCTTTTTGTTCCTTTTGCACGAGCATATAAGCACCGCTTCAGCTCTGTTTGCACATGAAGATGTAATGTACATGTTTTTTAGATGCAATAAACCTATTAAACACAATGTAGCTGCTTCAATTAATAACACATACAATGACACTATGCAATTCAGCATGAGACATTTTGACAAAACACGTACGGGAACAGTTAATTTGTCTATACTTATGTAGAAAACAGTGGCCTCCGCCTGTTATATCCAATAGTTTCTACGTTGGGACGTATACACAAACGTGTCTATTATTTCTGATAAGGAACATGCAAAACATAGTTCACTATTAATAACTATCATTCTCTTACCGTTATCGTGTGGTACTTGTACATGCTGAAAGGGAGTTTAGGAGGGGCCTCTTTCGGCACATCACAGTGGATTGACGTAGAAGTCGTATCTGTGATTAAACACTCGCCTTGGCCAATCAACACTGAGTATTCCGCGTCCGGGTCGATTCGAGCACCCTGCATAGGATTTACGTAGACAAAGTTGAGGTATATGCATGGCAATCCATGATGGCAATATATGATGCCAAATAAAATTTCGCTTCCTCTCAAAATCAGAATAATTTTGAATTTGTCATACTTACATATTTACAGACTACATAAGTACATGAAGATTTTATCAATAATGAGCAAATATAACGCGCAATGCAAACTGTGCATTTGAGGATGCAACGACTAATCGCCAATGGCTAATGGGTGACCCGGGGTCACCCCTTGCCTTTGTATGTAGCGCGTGCGGCTATTGTTGTGTATAGGGCTATAAAGTATCGTTCGCTTCGACGTTCGTTTACTCATTTTGGGGACAAACAAAAGAAGCACGTGTTCGAGGCGAGCGTAGAATCTCTGCGCACACTGGTATCCTGACTATCTGTGAGGTAGGCATGACGTGTATGTTACGCAACGAGAGAGACTGGAAACCAGACTACCTGCGCAAAAGCCAGGCGCCGAGGGGTGGGTCCATTGCGGAAGGCCTAGCGATATGATTAGGAATATTTAAGAAATTTAGCTTCACAAAAAGGATAGACGACATATTTTTTATTCGTTTGCGCCATCACAATGACGAATATTTGTTACGACAGAACAATACGACTGAGAAACTAACGTTTTTTTGCAGTCCCTACACAAACGAGGCATTGTGACGACACAAGGATTTTTCCCGGTGACAACGTTGGCGCAACGCTTCAAACATAGAATTTTAAAAAATTAAGAAACTTGGTCTTTTCGTGATCCAAGAAATATCCAACTGGTCTTATTTTATCTTTACCATGTGGTTTAATGACGCTCCGTGTGCTGTTACTCAACGCACTGCACATTTTGACAGCGGTATTGTTAAGTCGATCACTTGCTCTCGCCATTTTTGTTACCGCGGCGGCACGCGAAACTCTGTGACGTCACTCGCTGTTTGAGGCACTTGCAAAAGCCCGGGTGCCGGGCTAAATTTAGAACGTTATTTTTAGCCTTCGAAATCTTTTGTTTTAAAGACGGATTTTCCTTGTATATTCCAAAAGTTCTGCGCTTCATCGCTTCCAAATATTTTAACGTATATCTCCCATAGCCATGTTTGGTGAAATGGTACTCATAGTCCTTAGAATAAACCTGGAAAGCTGTGCTGGGCCAGGTGCAAGCGGTTCGACTCCCACCTGTGCACATGCTGCCGTATACCCAGGATAAATGTCCCATATCTTCCTTCTCAAAGAGTAGGTGGGTTACTATGGTGACATGGCTCCTCCCGTCCTTGATCCTTCCGCTGTCGCGATATGACCTATACTGGTTAAAGCGTCCTACTCAAGTCAATCAATCTGAAACTTACCTGTAGAATCAGGGGCTGGCCTTTGTAGACAAAAACTTCCGTCCGCGGCGTCATGTTGTGCGACCGGACATATCCCAACGTTCGGCTCGACTCCAGGGAGGTGTTTTGCAGATTTCGGTATTTCTCATACCCGTCAAGTATGAAACCAGCATACAGAGCCAGCGTTGACTGTTCGTCTGATGCGTTAAAGCTCTCCGGTATCACGACTGCAGGAGTGAGACACTCTACCCTCTCGTTGGTTAGGACAAAACATCTCTGCGGAGAAGGTAAAATATAATAATATTTCATAGTAGTCATAAGCTAATAATAGAATCATTCACATACATTATTTGACAACAATAACAATACGATTATTTGATAATAATGTTTCTTAAACGATTAAAGATCAAATCAAATCAAATGGTGATAACGGTAGAAATGTGGGTGAATGCTCGCGATCGCTGAGCACTCGATCTTACCTCCCTGAAGTATTTCCTGATTGTTTCGATAATAACGTTGAAGGTCTCATGAATTGTTGTGTTTATTTCCATCGTAATTTCTAGATAAGGAGTGTCCACCGACATCAATCCCTGGCCATCGACCGTTATGGTGGAACCGCCACTGCATCAAGCAGTTAAATGGAGTTGATATGATTGTGTTAAAGCTATTATCGTTAAAATGTAATTTTGGCAATCACATATTATTGATGTCAGTTATTTCTTGTTGCACTTATATCAACCATCATTCGTAAGGTGGCATCTAGCCGCATAGCACTAAACGGGCCTCCATAACGCTGATAATTACGGCGTTGTTGTCTAGCTGTGCCTGTGTTGATATTTTATACACATTAACTTTCTTATATAGATTTAAGTATATTACATATATTATAAACTATATTAATACATAGCCTAAAACCTACTATAGGTTATTCATATAAATCTAACAGGCATCGAATGCCAGAAGCAGGATAAAGACAGGTCCACTGACTCGAGAAGGGTGTTGTTTGGGTACAACGACGTGATCTCCGGGTTGACGCGGTACTTGAATGACTTCCGGGTGGAGATTGTCAGACCCCCCTCGAAGACAACCTCGATGGATAGCGGCACGTCAACGTCCGGGTCCTCTCCGCGCGGTGTTGTCGCCACGAGATACGTCCCATTGCTTCGTGTGATAAAAAAACAGCACCATACATCACGGAGGGATATGTATAAATGTATTGCAGGTCTGTTTTATATTAGCGCTGGCGGACAATTGTGCATATCATTAATTATGGAAGATGTCAATAGGCGGGGAAGCCATTCTGCATGTAAAACTCAATATTGGTGTCAGATCAATGTTTCTAGTACATTAAATATATTCTACTGCAGATAGTCCCGATGGAAGAGTTACTACGCTTAACTACATTTCTTGCGTATCCACGTTTTAAATTAACCTTCCGGAAGCTTCCCATCAAACCTGACACGTTTAGATGATAACACACATGCATCTTTGCCCGCAAACCTTTGTGCTGGAACTCACCTTTGCCAGACTGGGCACGCGTACTTGTCGCCTTGCAGGCGCAAGCGTAATGGCTGAAACCCAGCATCGAAGTTATTACCAAGAACGGTAATATTTGTTCCGCCCGCCACCGGCCCGAAGAGGGGCGTTACATCTAATGCTTCCGGCTCCCTGTTCACCACTACAATATTGAGAAACACATATACAGTCAGACCTCGTTAATCCGACATGTTCGGTTACACCCGAATTTGTGCCGGATAACGAATATGTCGGATTGACGCATTCAGAAATCCCAGGAGTGGGGGTGGGGGGGGGGGGCGGGGCGGGGTTGACTGACATGACACTTCGGCAATGACCGATTGTGCAGTCTTTGCGTTCGAGGCAACGTTAACTAAGTTTAAGAAACTATACAAAATACATTGCACACGGGCATAGGAAGAATAGTTCTGTAAGTTTGAGCAAAGCTGCCATATGGTTCAGGTGTTTGACACACAACCTAGACTTTGAGTCATGTTGGCGCTTCCAGCTTCACCATGCTTGGGGAATTGTTTGATGGCGAAGCGTATCTTGAAGCGATTGAGCCAACCGGAAAAGTACTTACAATCAGCTGGGACAAAGAAAGACCTCACACCTTGAGGTGTCGACGCTTGAAAGCAATAACCATTGCTGTTAAGTGTGTGTTAAGAGTCCACCGGCCACGTCTCACAACAAAAGAATGGAGCTAGAGCCAATTAACACGGCGCGGCCCGTCTTCATGGCCAATTGGTCGGATAAACGAGAGAAATAAGCACTTTGGTCGCAGAAAAGCCGTGTCGGTGATGAAAAGCGAATGTCGGATTAACGGGGGCAATTAGCATTGTGGAAATCCGTTACAGGACGCATTGTGTCGGATAGCGGGGTTTCCGGATTAACGGGTGTCGGATAAACGGGGTCTGACTGTATGTTATGAATAGAAACGCAGAGGCGACAGATGTCCATATATGAGGCATATTTCCATTAAGTGGGATATCGATTAATATGTACCTTGACTAGGTGGCATATTCCTCAAATGGTAGGTTACGTCTATAGAAGTTAGATGATAAGTAATATTTCCACTAAGCTATGTTTCTATTATTTGATATTTGCACTAAATGGTATTTTTGTTATTTGGTATTTCCATATGATTTGGAAATGTTTGCCACTCATGATTCTATGCGAGCTTTCGCTTGCTTTGTTATATTGGCAGTGTTTTGACTTCATATTCAAGTCGCTGTGATAGGGGTTTTCGTAGTGGTGGTGTTTCGAGAGATATAAACACTTGTAGTACATAACTTCAGGTCTGTATTACATAATTCACGTTCTGGCAAGTTGCCGGCGCAATCTTCACCCACAAGGTTCTTATTAATGGTATGCAATAATGCAGGTCCTCTACGTGGCCTCTGCGCTGTAATGGTGATAAGCGCGGATACTCATTTTCAATGTTAAATGTACGCTATCCTCGGCGTGGAGACCCATTGTTTGGGTTCTCCCACCCTCCATCAACCAACCAAGATTTTTTGCGAGATTGTCGGAAAACTGACTCCAGCTACCCAAATTTGGTCTCCCACCAGCCTCTTCGCCAAGTCTTTTCCTGGCTTTGTTGCAGGATGCGGGAAGCGTCGGTTTAAGTTTCAATCATAATATCTATTAGGGACACGAGAAAGCAGTTCCACAATGCATGCGCATTACAGACGATATTCTGTTTGTGGGTCAGGGCCGCAACCCGTTGTCAAATCCGGCATAGAGATTCCGTAGTAGGCCGGCCTGGATATGCCAGTTTGGATGTAAAGGTTTCGTGATTACGATGATGTCATATTACTGGATTTCGCTTCATGCTTAACGTACCATTGTAGGAATGACTTGAATGTGTAGACTCATTTATTAAACACATTAAAGGCTTGGAAACACACATCACATGTATTCGAAGCGAAGGGCCATGAGTGCCTCATGCTCAATGACAGAAGCATGCGTTATTAGTGGCCTATTTACCGCACAAAAGGGTACATTTGTTAATACATATGGTGTTGATGGAATATTTAAATAATTAATGAGTGAAAAAATACACCCCCAAAACTATACCTTTCGATATTATGCTTTCTAACACTGTAACACTTACCGTTAGAGCAGGTAGCACCAGCATAGGTGTTGCCTGCTTCCTTTAGACATTGGCACTCATACCCGCCCGGGGTGTTGGTGCACTGTCCACCATGTTGACAAGGCTTGGGTAAACACTCGTCGATATCTGAAGAACAAAGTTCATCAGTGTACACTTTCCTCTTGGCAATAAATGGGACATATGTCAGTATTATATGCTGCTAATAAAAATGCAAACATAACCATGTGATCCGTGATCATATTCAATGATACATAACGCAAAATAAATACGGGGAAATGAAAAGCGAAATCTACTTCTAAAATCATAAGGGAAGAATATCGCTAAGGTTTCGGACAGAAATGAAGGCATGTGTGTTCCTCTGTTCTAGTTTAAAGAAATCATTTAATTTAGAGGCAAAACACCCGTGGAAGATACACCATCGTGTACCCAATTAAAAGACAATCATAGCATCTTTTAGGGATAGAAGAGAGCATTTCCACAACGCATGCGCATTACAGACGATATCCCGTTTGTGGGTCAGGGCCGCAACCCGTTGTCAAATCCGGCATAGAGATTCTGAGTAAGCCGCCCTGGATATGCCAGATTGGATGTAAATGGTGATAGGTTACGTGATTTACCGTACTATTGTAAGAATGACTTGACTGTGTCGATTCCACCCACGACATGGGAATACATTGTTCATACTGAATGTATTGTCGAGGCGAAGGGTCATATGTGCCTCAAGCTGTCGCGTCCCCGGTGATATGACAACTATCGCTACCAATGGCTGCGTGTCGCCACTGCATACGGTAAAGCAACCCGTGGAAAGTGTTTATGGAGTAGATCTGCCTACCTGTGACGCACGTCTTTCCAGTGAATCCGGTCTCTCCGCAGTCACACGAGGGTCGTCCTCCATCGTCCACACACCGCCCTCCGTTCTCACACTCACCGAAGGCCAAGTCACAGAGAGCTGCCAAACAATGATGTTTGGATACAATTGACGATGTGTAGATCAATCATATTCAGGTATTAATCATATAGGAAGGACATCCCTGAATATGCTGATATTTCCGCTGTATAATCTGTCTGTATCATTAGACGTTCTATTTACCAAGACATACTTCTCATACGCGGATCCAGCGGCTTAGGGCAGGGGGGGGGGGGGTGTAGGTTGAAATAAACTGACAATCGGAGGCAGCATGGGGAAGGAGGGGCAGGCAGGTAACGGATCGTCGTGAAGGGAGGTGACATTATTTCATCTTGTGGGGCGGGGAGTGAATGAGATAATCTGCTCCTCCCCACCCCGTATACGCCACGGCTTCTGTACTGTTATTTACGGTAAGACACAGGTTACAGTATTCTCACTCCTGCACTGGCTGGATGACGTGGAGCCGGTGTCTGACGTGTTGTAGCCTTTGGGACAAGAGTCACATTGAGGCTTCTCGCGATACTGTTGGTATTGTCCGTGTGGGCAAGAGAAGCACGTGTCTCCCGTGACGGACGTCCCGGCTGGACACGGACCTGGATACAAGAAGTGAGATTTTAAGTGATTCCAAATTCACTTGACTTGAGTCACACACGTTACGTGACATTGACAGGGAGGCTTCTGTAGAGTAAATGAAATGAAACGCTTTTGCGCAAATAGAAACTAAAATAGGCAAAGCTATCTAGCAGAACAATGACATGTGGTTGGAGTAGATTTGCTCCAGATCCCAGGAGCGATGGTTGGTACTCTTAACCTGTTGATCTGCATATCAGTTTGGTTACCAACTGCGCGACGCCATAGCTTATGATGTTAAGACTCCTCTACAACTCCGCATCACGGCATGTTGCGTGACAGGACAGCATCACGCACTCTAGCGTTGGTAATGAGCGCAGGTAGAACTGAAAGTTACCCCGACAAGTCGCACTGTTTATCTCCAGGATGTAACCATGGTAACACGAACACGTGTAGTCGGAGTTGGTGCTGTTACAGATGTGATCGCATATTCCGTTGCCACACATGAATGTATCTGCAATTAAACATTGGTGCTTTCGTTAGTATAACTGGACAGAGAAGCAGTGATACGGTATTTGCTCATATTTGGACTGGTTGGAAGGAGCGCCAATAGAAAACAATGGGACATTCCTTTTGCAGCATTGGTTGGGAACTTAACCCCTGCGTACTCTTGTGAGACGTAGATGGTTGATAATTTATCCTGGAGTGGCGGTATAATCACTTTAAATTTTGGCACATTGGATGGAAAGGATGTGTTGTGAGGCTAAGCAATTATACCTTCGGTAGATAAGTAGGCGTCGGACAACAGTTTGCTGCAACATTATATGCAACAAACTCGATATCATTATTCCCGTAAGCACACACATTTTTAACACATTAATTAATTAATTTAAATGAAATGTATTTTCGGTCACTTCGCGTTCATGTAAGGCTTATGGAAATCAATAGAGGAACAAATATTTCTTATCTGCATTCGTAAGGTCACTCAAACAATATCAATAGTCGTGTTATCAACTGTGATTTGATTGCAAGTCAGAGTAACCAACGTCAGTGATATTTGAACAATTTATTAAGTAAATTGTGGTACCTACCAATGGGAGAATTTGTGGTGTAATCTGAAAGCATTCATTTGGCATATGACACTAAAAAAACGCTAAATATTGATGATGTATTTAAGGAGTGTGTTTACTAATTAATAAGAAGAAACACCACCTGTTCATTCAGAGTGAAATGAATCCACTTCAAGAGTAACGCATCAATACCTTAAGTCAACGTTCTTCCTGCTTCATAACATATTAATCTCACTGAGTAAGTAACTGACCGGGAAAAGCCGTTGTGGTGTCCATTGTTGTGGTTACCATTGGAACGATGTCCATTGTTGTGGTCTCCATCGTTGTGGTGACCATTGAAGTAATGTCCATCGTTGTGGTGTCCATCGTTGTGGTGACCATTCGAGTAATGTCCATCGTTGTGGTGTCTATTGTTGTGATGTCCATTGTTGTGGTGACCATTGGAGTGATGTCCATTGTTGTGGTCTCCATCGTTGTGGCGAATATTGGAGTGATGTCCATCGTTGTGGTGTCCATGGTTGTGGTGTCCATCGTGGTGATGTCTATTGTTGCGGTGTCCACCGTGGTGGTGTCCATCGTGGTGGTGTCCATTGTTGTGGTGTCCATTGTTGCGGTGTCCATCGTGGTGATGTCTATTGTTGCGGTGTCCATCGTGGTGGTGTCCATCGTGGTGGTGTCCATCGTGGTGGTGTCCATCGTGGTGGTGTCCGTTGTTGCGGTGTCCATCGTGGTGGTGTCCGTCGTTGTGGTATCCATTGTTGCGGTGACCATCGTGGGGGGGTCCATTGTTGTGGTGTCCATCGTTGTGGTGTTCATTGTTGCGGTGTCCATCGCTGCGGTGTCCATCGTTGTGGTGTCCATCGTTGCGGTGTCCATCGTGGTGGTGTCCTTCGTTGTGGTGTCCATTGTTGTGGTGTCCATTGTTGTGGTGTCCATTGTTGTGGTGACCATTGGAGTGATGTCCATCATTGTGGTGTCCATGGTTGTGGTGTCCATCGTGGTGGTGTCCATAGTTGTGGTGACTTTTGGAGTGATGTCCATCGTGGTGATGTCTATTGTTGCGGTGTCCATCGTGGTGGTGTCCATCGTGGTGGTGTCCATCGTGGTGGTGTCCATCGTTGTGGTGTCCGTTGTTGCGGTGTCCATCGTGGTGGTGTCCGTCGTTGTGGTGTCCATTGTTGTGGTGACCATCGTGGGGGGGTCCACTGTTGTGGTGTCCATCGTTGTGGTGTCCATTGTTGCGGTGTCCATCGTTGTGGTGTCCATCGCTGCGGTGTCCATTGTTGTGGTGTCCATCGTTGCGGTGTCCATCGTGGTGGTGTCCTTCGTTGTGGTGTCCATTGTTGTGGTGTCCATTGTTGTGGTGTCCATTGTTGCGGTGTCCATCGTTGTGCCGTCCATCGTTGTGGTGATCATCGTGGTGGTGTCCATACTTGCGATTTCCATAGTTGTGGTGTCCATAGTTGTGGTGACTTTTGGAGTGATGTCCATTGTTGTGGTGTCCATTGTTGTGGTGACCATTGGAGTGATGTCCATCATTGTGGTGTCCATGGTTGTGGTGTCCATCGTGGTGGTGTCCATAGTTGTGGTGACTTTTGGAGTGATGTTCATTGTTGTGGTGTCCATTGTTGTGGTGACCATTGGAGTGATGTCCATCATTGTGGTGTCCATGGTTGTGGTGTCCATCGTGGTGGTGTCCATAGTTGTGGTGACTTTTGGAGTGATGTCCATTGTTGTGGTGTCCATTGCTGTGGTGACCATTGTTGTGGCGACCATGGGAGTGACGTCCATTGTTGTGGTTACCATCAGAGTGATGTCCATTGTTGTAGTGTCTATTGTTGTGGTGTCCATTGTTGTAGTGGCCATCGTTGTGGTGCCCATCGGATTGATGTCCGTCGTTGTGGTGCTTGTGGTGGTCACCGGCCGGGTGGCGACAGTTCCACCATCCAGACAGCTGACGCCCACATCCTCATAATGTATACAGTTGTGGACTCCCCAACCAAGGAACGAGCACTCAGTGAGGTTGGTCGCCCCAGTCGGACAGTTGACGTTGTCAGCCCAGATGGGACCTGAACCCTGGCCGAAATGGGCTGAGCTGTAGGCCTCTCCGCCCCCGGGGAACCCCAGCTGGCGACACACCGTGCTGTAATATAGATTGTAATATCACATTGGAAGCATGATCACATCGGGAAATTGAAGAAAAAAGTAGTGACGTCAAGATTTTAGTTCGGTATACTTATCTTAAATCGACTGCCAAGGTGTGCAATAGTACTGGCAACAGTTAAACGCTAAACACTTGGTGACACATCAAAACAACCAATTCTATTTACTCCTACAATTAACATCTGGTATTAATTTTTGTTTAATTATTATTAAACATATTGGAAAACCAAACCTCCATACATCATGTGTAATTATGCAAAACAGACGTGTAGTTGTGTCAATTTATAAATTATAAGCCCTTCCGTCAATTCAGTGTTGAAAACAATTTTATTATATATCCACCGTTCACTAACCACATTTTTTACATCAAATAACAGATCCGGCACAATACAACCTCAGCTTATATTATTATCAGGTGTGTATCAGCTAACCTGTCCATTTATAACGCCCACTTAGTAGGCATTTTTATAGCATTCTAGTTGAATCTCAAGGACGGGGAAAATTATGTCACAGAAGCACAAACCCAAATGTTTTCATTCTAAGACCAAGATTGTCCCTTTTCATTGGCATTGAACATATAAATGAAAGAGCTCACTTTGCTTCATCTCTGGAAAAGCCATCGTCACAAACCGTCCCCCATTGGTTGTCATGGAAGATCTCGAGGCGGCCGGTTCGACCAGGAACTCCGTCCGCGAGACGAATGGGTCCTTGGCAGACATGGACACACGATTAGCGTTGATTTATACTATCAGCAGCGCCGACGGTGCAGGTGGGAAAAATTACATAAGAAGCTAATGTTTCAACTTTTTAGTATGTCGTTCGAGGCTGATGAGTTTTCAAGCAGCACCAGTGGCTTTCAATTTTATTCCGTGGTCCTTTTGCGGAATTTACCTTCTAAAACCTGGCAAGTAACGCCCACATCGTCTTCATGGGTACAATTATTGAGGCCCCACCCCAGGAAGGAGCATTCGCTGAGGTTTGAGCCGTATGACGGACACTCGATGCGGTCAGCCCAGATGGTTCCGTTTCCCTCTCCAAACGTGGCGTTGTAATGAACCGACGCCACAGCGACAAGACCCAATTGCTGACATACCACACTGCAAGGAGATGACATTATCACTTATATTGCCACAATATGTGCACATAGCTGCAGAGCACTCGCTTTATCACAATAATTGCGTTATCTTATGGGGTATTCAAGGGAACGATTTAACGAAGTCATATAATAAGACTGCACAAATTTTTACAAGAGGTATATTTTGTTAAATGAATGGTACATGGTTAACCGGCTATACAATGATGCTTAGGGGAGCTAGATGCATAAAATGTTATAGTTTCCTTATACGACAGTTACATTTACCCAATTTTTAACCAGTCATGATTCTAAAATCATGACACTAAAAACCAAAATTCACATTGTTACGTGTTTCAATGATTTATTTGGGGATTAAAGGTGGATTATTATCTTTTTTCGCATCGAACGGTATGCCAGGGGCAAATACAAGCTGCGCATCATTCCGTGCAAGCTTCATAGGCAACTTGGACTTACCCGGCATGCAGCAATGAGAAGTGATTGCCACACACTGTGCCCCACTCGTTGTTATGGAAGACCTCCAGACGACCGCTCCGATGGGGAATGCCGTCCGCCAGGCGAATGGGTCCTAGTAATAGCAATATTTATAGTGGCGATGATTTGCATAATAACTATAATTTCGTCTAGGCTATACTATATATTAATTGAGCTCGGTCATTAAAGACCGGAGGAATCCTACGTTTGTTTTTGAGTATCACACGCTTTGGATGAGTTTGTTAGAACATATTTATATAACGCTGGTGGCATAAAATATTAAGACGAGGTCATATATAAGATACATTGGCAATTGCCAGAAACAATACACCTACCTTCTTTTCACGATCGTATATGGCATCCTCACATATTATTGCATCTCACCACATATGCCACATCGCACACAAATACATAATTGTGTGCTTACCGTCTAGAGGCTGAGGGTCGCAGACGAGACCCACGTCCTCTGAGTGAACACAGTCGTGGACACCCCAACCCCTGAATGAGCACTCTGTAAGATTGGCAGCCCCTTCAGGGCAGCTCACATCGTCAGCCCAGATGGGACCAGAGCCTTGTCCGTACGTGGCGCAGCAGTACTGCACGCCACCATTTGGGAAGCCTAGCTGCCGACACGCAGTACTGCCGAATAACGTTATGCATGATTTAATGTGATGATTAAATGATTCAATAGACAAATATCGCCATTTCTGCGATGTGTTTGCAAGAAGGCGGGGACGCCAGAATGTTTCTATGGAAATTATATTGAGGAAAAATTAATCGACAGCATCCAGTCTAATTAGAACAATATAACGCAATGTAAAGCATATAACATTATGATAATTAAATAAACTGACTTTGTTTGAATAATCTTGATGAGCTAGGGTCGTATTGAGATTGATCGTAGTCCCCTCAAATACTCGTTCTTTAGCTTAATCCTTTATCGCTAACGTGTAACGTGTGAAATCGACGCTTCAAATTCATCTCTCAGATCATGTGTTACTTGGCAAATATTTCATCCATTTGCTGCATATTAACGAAATTCCGTCACATAGGTACATACAACCAACATAAAGTTTATTCGTTTTTCCTTTTGCCTCTGAACATTATAAAAGCGGAATTTTCCCTTTTCCAATTTTCTGTTTGACAAAATGCAAAGCAGAAAAGGGTTTCGGCAATTATTTTTCCCATTACTGTTTTGAAAAATGAAAAAGGTAAAAGTCATCAGAAACCGTTTGCTCAGGCTGCGGGCTATGGCTCCGGGCTCAGGCTTCGGCCTATGGCTCCGGGTCATGGCTCTAGGTCATGGCTCCGGGCGTCGGGCTATGTCTCCGGGCTATGGCTCTCGGTGCCGGGCTATGGCTCCGGTTTTTGGGCTTCCCAACCTCAGATTATGGTTTCGGACCCCGAGCTATGGCACCGGGCTCAGGCTCCGGGATATGGCTCCGGGCTTTGGGCTATGAATCCGGTCTCTGGGATTTCCGACGCTTGACTATGGCTTCGAGCTTCGGGTTATGGCTTCGGGCTATGGCGCCGTGCTCAGGCTTCGGGCTGTGGCCCCGTGTTCAGGCTTCGGGCTATGGCTCTGAGCGACAGGCTATGGCTCTGGGCGTCGGGCTATGGCTCTTGGTGCCGGGCTATGGCTTCGAGCTATGGCTTCGGGTGTCAGGCTATGGCTCTGGTTTCCCGGCTATGGTTCTGGGCGTCGGGCTATGGCTCTCGGTGCCGGGCTATGGTTCCGGGCTATTGCTCTGGGCGTCCGGTTATGGCTTCGTGTGCGGGCTATGGCTCCGTGCCCTGGACTGTGGCTATGACTATGTGCACCGCGCCTAAATCGAGAACGCGAGGGCGATAACGCGAGGGCCAGAATGCGAGATCGCGATAAAGCGAGGGTGAGATCGCGAAGGCTAGAACACGAGATTGATCTTGCCTTTGCATTCTCGCATTCTCCTGATCTCGCAATTTCACCCTCGCGATCTCGGCCTGGCGTTGTTGCGATCTGGCCCCCGAGATCTTACCCTCACAGTCTGGCTCTGACGTTCTTAATATCAGCTCAGTGCACGGAGCCATAGTCCAGCGCACTGTGCCATAGCCCGCGCACAGAGCCATAGCCCGACGCACAAAGCCATAGCCCTGAGCCATATACCGGCACCAAGAGCCATAGCCCGGCACCGAGAGCCATAGCCTGGCACCGAGAGCCATAACCCGGAGGCATAGCCTGGCACCGAGAGCCATAGCTCGGCACCGAGAGCCATAGCCCGGAGCCTGAGCCCGGACCCATAGCCCGGAGCCATAGCCCGCCCTTATGAAAATATACCATGGTATACCATGGTAAATACCATGGTGTTTTGGCGAAGGTATTTTACCATGGTATACCATGGTGCTTTGGCGAAGGTTTTTAACCATGGTATAATATCATGGTAAATTACCATGGTAAAATACCATCGCCAAAACACCATGGTATACCATGGTATTTTACCATGGTATTATACCATGGTATACCATGGTGTTTTGGCGATGGTAATTTACCACGGTAATATACCATGGTATTATACAATTGGTATACCATGGTGTTTTGGCGATGGTAATTTACCATGGTATAATACAATGGTACGTTAACGATTATGTTAACGAGAGGAACTGGACTTCATATACATAAGAACAGACAACCGTTTCATGAAACTGGCCCCAGGCTCTAGATCGAGAGAGAGAGGGGGGGGGGGCAGGATTATCCCCTCCACTCCATCCGGTACGTGTTCGCCATTTTACCCAGCAGATCAACAGATTTGGGGGGGGGGGGTGGGGGGGGGGCAGGCTTATCCCCTCCACTCCATCCGGTACGTGTTCGCCATTTCACCCAGCAGATCAACAGATATGGGGGGGGGGGGTGACAAGGCTGTAGTCTGCAGGCCTATAACTATATAAGTACTGTATAGTGTAAACAAATTTCAATTTAGAAAGGCTCCTTTTGTCCTAATGTTATGGTGTCACGCTAAAACCTTGGTGTCTTCAGGTGCTATACAGTATAGTATTTATAAATACATACCTTTCATCGATATCCACAAGCAAATATTCGTGAATATAAGCTAATAGTAATCGTATACATGCCGTACTCCGCTCGCCTTTCCCGCAATATTTTTAAAACTTCGCGCATGTGCCTTGCGATCTCCACTGCGCATCTCCGCTAGGCGGCAGCGCAATCTGCCTCTTATACATCTGCCACTTAGTACACTATTGGGTTTGCGCCGCGGGACGGGGGGGGTGGGGGGGTGGCGGTAAAGCCGCCAAAATACGCTCGTAAGGGGCATTTTCCCCCGGAAAACGGCCTAAACGTTTAAGCGGCTTAAAACGCGAAAATGTCCGCTCGGCAGGGGAATTTTTCTTCCTTGGACCGGGCCCGCTCGGTTTATTATTTTCCGCGGGATATGTATACCCTCTCTATAAATTAACCCACAGTCCTCCCCCCCCCGCCCGCTATCAGCGACCGAGCGGAATTTAGCGGTAAAAGGCCCCGAGCTGATTTTGGCGGTGGAAAACTCCCCCAAAACCCAGCAATGTACGTCTAAGTTCGATAGTCCAGAAGTCTAAATGCCAGTTTCCAACTAGATTTTAGCTGCTAGAATATTTAAAGTCCGAATTTTAAACAAAATAATAACTAGCTGATGGATTACACAAAATTTCACTGCATAGTCAGTTTTTAGTTGAGTCTTAGTTATATGTCTCAACTGAGAAGGATATACCATTGAATACTCTGCTGATATACCATGGTACAATGATTTGGCATAATATTTCATGGTAATATATGCACCATGATTGCATGGGAGCGTGGTAGAATGATATACCACAGTAATATCATGATATTACCATGGTATAATTATATATAATGATATATCAGAGTAATACCTAGTCCCGTGTGACGTTTTCTAGGAAAAACAGTCACGTTGCCGACCATGTAAATTTTGGGCACATTTAAAAAAAAAGTTGGCGACTGACTCTCGTTAGAAGCTACAGCATTCAAATTTATTACATTGCTTCTTAAAAACTAACTTCATCTAATTCTGGTACTCAAGATGCATACCTTGCTGATATAGCCCCCTAATTTCTCCTTTTTGTCACGTTTTGCTGAAGTTTTTCCCGCTCTCGCGCGGCCATCATGAATTACCAAACACCGAAAAATACGGAAGTAGCCACACCATCTTCATGTGGTGTGGTGGGCCTTAAATTCCCTGGTCAGAAAAACAAAGAAAACTTCACTCTTCAATATATCTGTACAATTTTCAGTCAACTCTTTTGTTTGATTATCTTTCACAGTGGTAGTTCACCCCCTCTGTGAAATTTGGGTGCTGACGTAATATTCCACACATTCTGTACTTGTCAAGTGTGCAACACAGTTTCGGTGTTTAGAACCTTGGGTTCAAAATGAGGTATGACTTCCGTTCTGCTAAATCAGACCAGCTCAAGATTAAAAATTGCATATTCTGTACCTTCAGATCATGAATTAGTTTAAACTTACTGGACAAACAGGTAGTGTACTATTATAGCAAGCTCTTGCCATTAATGAGAACCTCCCGCCATAAGTTTTATATTTCATGTCAGAAATTAGCATGGAGGGACTTGTGGCCCTATTCCTTGAATTGGGCGACTTGGGGCTAAGTAATACCATGATATTACCATGGTGCCAGGATATTACCATAGTATCATGATATACCACAGATATATCATGATATACAAAAGATATACCATGCTATACCAGATATACCCAAGTAATACCATGGCATAACCATGATACATTGTGGTACGTACAGCATGATAAAGCATGGTATTAGCATGGTATACCATGATATGCCATGATACACCATAATATTTTATGGTAAACCATGATATACCATGGTTTTCAGGTAATACCATCGTTAACAATGGTATACCATGGTTTATCATGATGTACCATGGTATATCATGATTTACCATGGTAATACCAATGTTTACCATGGTATACCATGGTTTATCATGCAGTACCATGGTATACCATGGTTTATCATGCTGTACCATGGTATACCATGGTTTATCATGATGTACCATGGTATACCATGCTATACCATGGTATATTATGATTTACCATGGTAATACCATCGTTTACCATGGTATACCATGGTTCATCATGCTGTACCGTGGTATACCATGCTATGCCATGGTATATCATGATTTAGCATGGTAATACCATCGATTACCATGGTATACCATGGTTTTTCATGCTGTACCATGGTATACCATAGTATATCATGATTTACCATGGTTATACCATCGTTTATCATGCTGTACCATGGTATATTATGGTATACTATGGTATATCATGGTTTACCATGGTATACCATGGTAAACCATGGTATATTTTCATAAGGGCCGCGGAGCCATAGCCAGCTAGAAACAAATTCGCCCGAGCGTTACTCATTTTCGTTTTGAAGTTCAAGCAAAGGATAAAACGGTATCGCGCGCGTGTTACCTATTTCCGTTAGCCCAGAGCACGAAACAGACTGGCTCGAGTTTTATTCATTTTCGTTTTGCAGTTCGCGAACAGGGTAAAACGGTATCGCGCGAGTGTTACCTATTTCCCTTTTGTACTCTATAAAAGGGTAAAAAGTATCGCGCAAATGTTACCTATTTTCGTTTTGGTCCTTTCGAAAAGGGCAAACGGTTTCTGACAACGTTTACCTTTCTTTGCTTTTTCATGTTTCAAAACGGTAATGGGAAAAGGAATTGCCGAATCCCTTTTCTGCTTTACCTTTTGCGAAACAGAAAATAGAAAAAGGGAAAATTCTGCTTTGATAATGTTCAGGAGCATATGTAAAAACGAACGAAATTGACAAGCCGAGCTTGAGAAAGACGAAAATAGGGGGGCGGGGGGGGTAGGTGCAACTTGAACATGTTAGTACCGACTGCGACTATGTACATGCAATATAGACGGGGTTATCGTCCCGAAACGTCACCACGCCGTCAGTCATTTGACGTTTCGGAAAGTTACAGACAGGCTGCAAGACCCAGAGACCCAGATAATTCAATCATACTTTCCTTTCTGTGGCAATCTATTCGTCCTATATTATCCAAAGTATTCTTGCACATAATGAACCTCCATTGACCACAACTGTCTGCCTCATAATAAGCTAAAAGAAGGAGCACATGCCTGTTATGACGTCTACTGTCTCCATTGTCTCAATTGCATCCAATGGCAACCATTGCTAGGCAACGTTGTGTGCACCCTTCTTCTTTTAGTCTGTTTAATGGCTGATGTTTGTGGTCAATGGAGCTTCATGTGCAAGATTACTTAGGATAATCTAGGAAAAATAGATTGCCTCAGAAAGGAAATTATGATGTTGGCAAGTGAACATTTGCGGAAGGAAGGTATTATTTACAGTATCACGAAGTTCCTCTAATTTATCTCACCCGGTCGCCACTGTTGTGTAACTAATCAAATGCTTTATTTGTTCAGGGATATAACCGTCATGTCGTATTCAGATTTGTGTTACGCAGTCTTATAATTAGGCCATGTGAGATAGATACTTACTTGGCATTCCTTGAATCGAATTCATCGTCACATACAGTGCCCCATTTGTCGTCATGCCAGATCTCAAGCCGACCCGTGCGGCCTGGAAATCCGTCTACCAGGCGAATGGATCCTAACACGAAACACAATGTGTGAGACAATATAGTACACTGTTGAGAAACTAGATTCGGCATTCAAAACAGCAATGGGGTAACTATGATGTTTTAAACCGAAGAAGATAGTTCATCACATAGACGTCACAGAGCATGTCAGTGTCGCAAAATAACCCATTTGACGTTCCCATGACGACTGTGAAACTATCAATGCGTGATAGGGGTTACCTCCCAGCAGCCCAGAGCCGCAGAGGACGCCCAGAACGTTATCACCGCAGTTGTGAACGCCCCATCCGGAGAACCTGCATCCATTTAAGTCATTGGCCCCAGAAGGACAGTCCACACCGGCAGCCCATATCGGACCAGACCCTCGCCCGAAGTAGTATGACGTTCCGCCTTCGGGGTAACCTAGTTGCCGGCATATTGCACTGAAATAAAGTACCGGAAATTGGTATTAAAACCGGTAGTCATAGTTAAAGTGTCTGTCACATATTGCATGCAAAAAAGGACTCGCGTCTATTATATATGTCATATAATAAAATAATATACGCCAGTTTTGCCGACATCATATCTACAAAACTAAAATCCAGCGACTCTTTCGCTTAAGGCCAAGCAGATTGTTTAATATTTAAATGTTTAATTATTTAAATGTTTTATTCGTGTAGTTTTTCGTTGCAGTTAAACACGAAACATACTTGGCTGTATCCGAGTTGGAGTTGAAGTCGCAGATGGTTCCCCATTTGTTGTCATGGAATATCTCCACGCGGCCGCTGTGGCTCGAAACGCCATCAACAAGCCGCAGCATTCCTTATTGGAAATGTCAAATATAATGTACCAACAGTTAATACAACACAAGTGCAGGGGTTTGAATGGCATACGTACATACATACATCAAATTCATTTGTGGTATCATGATATCGTGATACTATAATTGTTACCTTGTCCCAGCTGCTAACCAGCTAGCAAAAGTATCACATACATACGATTGGGGAAATACGTGGAGATTAGTACTATACGTGCAACGCCTACCGTCCGGGATGAGCGGGCCACAGGTGACACCCACGTCATTGTAGTGACTACAGGTGTGTTTGCCCCACCCAGAGTGAGAACACTGATTGAGGTCCGTGGCTTCCGGAGGACAGTCCACGTTATTCAACCAGATGGGGTCGGAACCCTGGCCAAATAGGGCACAGCAGCTTACGTGGCGACCTTCTTGGAAGCCAAGCTGAAGACATGTAACACTGAAAAAAAACACTCAATATCATGAAACAATGCCACAAAATAAAGACGTTCATTTGAGAATGAAACAGATATAGTGTCAGGGCGCTAAACTGTTATCACGGCTGACAAGTCCAGTCTGTGTAAATGAATGACAAGTGTGGTGTGATATTCAAATAACTAACACATGGAACATGTAAAAATAATAATAATGCAATATGTTAATAACAGATCACTGATATCTCCAAACCATTGGTCGCTTTGTATTGCAACAACAGAAGTTAGATATTTTAGTTAGATTTAGAGTTAGATATGTATTCGTTCATGTAATTACTTGGCTTCACTTAATCCGAAGCCATCATCACAGACAGTGCCCCACTGGTCGTCATGGTAGATCTCGAGACGCCCGCTCCGACCAGGCTCACCGTCTGCCAGGCGAACTGAACCTGTATCACAAGAATAAAAAAGAAGATATACAGTGTTATTATCATGAGTGAAAGAGGTAAGCTTATATGTAGTATTTTAGTGAGTTGTTCTCTCTGGGATTTTTGTCATGATGAGTTTAACTTGAGCGATTTGTGTAAATGAGCTGATTTATTATATGTGTGTTTGAGGATGTCTGCTGCCAGATGGCTGGATATCGCCCCCCCCCCACCAACGGAGTTTAATACACCGTTCCACACTCCGAGCTAAGCCCCGCCCACAGGTGAGTCCTTTTTCGTTAGTCGTGAGTAACATTGACAAATCATAGTTGATTCATAGGTACAAGTGAGATGTTCACATGTCTGAAACTGACAAAAAAGTGACATGCTGCTGTGCTTGTCGGACATAACGCACATCGAAGACCTTTTTTATCCACATGATTGAATAAACGCAACAGTGACGTCAATGAATGATTGACAGCCTGGATCGGTCTATAATGAATCAGTGCAGATATGTGGAGAAGCAAAAAAGAGTATGATCAATAAGAAGTAAGGTTCCCTTGTTACGAGCCACGATATCACTAGATACACATTCAATACGATAAGAAGTTCCGGAGGCATTTTCTGCATGGGATATTCCATCTTTCCGGCGACTAGTGTGTGAGTTTGGGGATGGGGGACGACTTTATGTGCAAATGGGTTTGTGCTTGGTAGTCCTGTAACGCCGGCCGTAGGGCGGACCGGAGGGCCATGGATTTCTGTGAACGGTCTGTCGCCAGATAGCAGGGGGTGGTGACAACGATTTCTAGATTCCACCCAAATGTAATGAAGACGTCACCTATATGTCACATATTCAGGTCTAGGATACATTTATGAATAGTTAGGCGCAAAGATTGAACGCCTCAAGCGCTACTCGCGAATTCATCATCCCACAAGACGGCGGGCCATGTTACAGGGCTTGGCGGGATATTCAAATTCCATTACCTTCTGTAGAGTCCTGTCCGCAGCTGACACCGACGTCTTCCTTGTGTAAACAGCTGTGAGTGCCCCAACCTGGGAATACGCACTGGCTCAGGCTGGAAGCTCCGGGAGAACAATCTATGTCGGCCGCCCAGATGGTGCCATTGCCTTCGCCGAAAGTTGCGCAACAGGCTGCCACACCGCCCTCTTGGTAGCCCAGATGTCGACACACGGCGCTGAAAACCACGTCGAGGAACGTTGCAAGATTCTAATATAAACGACATTTAACTGCATGGGAAGTGCTAGACTTGTCACCAAGATAGATATATAAATATTGCGTGATGGAATATTTCTTACATATTACAAAAATCTACTAACGGTTGTTGATGTAGAAATCAGTGAGTTATTCATAGACAGACTGAGCAAGTACGAGGTCCATTTACATTAGCTTTTCTTTTTATATATTTTCTGCACGGACCAAATACATCCCAACTGGTTATTCACAATGTTAAGTCACTCATCCCGGTTTGGGTCCCAACCAAGCGACCCAACACCTTAACTTGAATTTTCACAGTTAGATGTCATACGCGCCATGGAAATCGTCTATTCCCTTTAACCAATGCGACTCGTTTACGTACCTATCGATACAAATATGTGTGGTAGACGTTAGATGTTGGCCTATTTGTCTTTTATAAATAATACCCAATTTTATATCCGTTCGGAAAAAATATTGTTTAGCCTAATTACTGTGAAAAAGATTACCTGGCCTCGGTTGTGCCAAAGTTGTCGTCACAGACTGTACCCCACTGGTTGTTATGGAAGATCTCGAGACGACCGCTCCGACCGTAAACGCCGTCGACCAGGCGAATGGGTTCTGAAAAGAAGGTATATCCATACTAGCCCCATGTGACGTTGTTGGAAAACCGGTCCATCAAATCCTGCATTTTACAAACACGCGTGGCGAGAAGCGGCGCTGATGGCGAGAACATTTTGGGGTATGGCAATAGTTTCTAAAAGTAGGTATCTTAGAACGTATCTTGTTATTTTAGTTGGTCTCCGTGATTACGACGATGTCGTCTGTTGACTTTTCGAAGCAGCAGACAACTCAGTTCTGTCCGCCGCCTTGCCCACCCACTGGAGAAACTGTGCATGCGTGCATGTCGTTAAAACCACACCATTCGCTTGGTGGCGCTTCATACACCCAGCCAATGACACGCAATAAGCGAAACGCCACCTGGCGAAAGCCGCTGGTGGAGAATGACCAAATACGAAATGGCGCAATAAACAAAAAGGAAGTCTAGTTACAATCGACTTGATAGTAATGCGATACTTTGTTAGTTCATATGCATGCGGGTTTTGTGGTAAATATGAAGTTTAGGTATCAGAGTACAAAATGACAAGGGTTGGATGGATCGTGCCGTTAACAACACTTAGTCGCCCACAAAAATAAATCTTACACCCTCATCTTCTACATAAGGGCATGAGACTGTTGTGCAGAGCAACATATGGGACTACATACATACATGACCTTTATATCGCCACAATAGTTAGGCCAGGTTGGTCACTTTACAGTGGCGAGGGATGACGCCGTGCCCCTAGCGTACGTGGCGATGGGAGCAGGCAGCTATGGACATTTACTATAATCTGTGATTACGCAGGACACTTGACTAAGTCAAAAGTTATTTCCAAGACCCGTATTCTGTAAACTTCTTAAAGTTATGTTCCATTTTACACTTTATCTTAATTTTCTGGGTAAGCTAAGATTTAAAACTGTATCAGATTCTATAAACAACTTAAGATCCATCTCATCTGAGTTTTTACTCTCACGTAAGTCCGCAACTCAATCTCGGAAGCGCATCGCTTTGCCAAGCGTGGCGACCAAATTAGACCTTGAGTTGTGCTGCCATCTGACGGCTACCGGATAATGACGCATCATTTTGGAACTCTTTAATGATGAAGGTAATAATCTACTTTAGCAGACAAATCCTGTCGCAACCAGCAGATTGTCAGGATGTTGAGTGTCATCCTCTGGTGACAGAAGTAGACACACAGAAAAAGCTTAACGTCGCCAGGTAGCGGGCAGCAAGCGTGGATCCAGGAATTTTTAAACGGAGAGGTCCACAGCAAACTTGCGATTGATGACGCAGGGGAAGGGGGGGGGGGACAAAATTGGGACGGGTGGGGCTCAACCAATTCAAATTAGTTGACGATGAGAGGGTGGGATGGGGGTGGGGGGTCCACGATGAAAATTTGAAATTGAAAAATGGAATTCTTCCGCAAAAACAGAAGACCCCGGGACCCCCGGGACCACTCAACCGAACTGGATCCGTCCGTGGGTAGAGCCCCACCGACTCTGCGCCTTTTGCCTGCAAACGGTACGATCAAAACCTGGAATAAGCTTGGGCATAGGCCGAATCAGGGGCGGGTCTAGCGGCGGGCGGGGGCTGAGGATTAGGAGGGTTTGCAACGCCTCCCCCCCATGGAAATCAGGATTCACTGTAAACGTCGGGCTTCACGACAAAGTACATCGCAAAGTGGCTTGTTGTAGCTCTAACCCAATGAATCCAGCGGGTGGGGGGGGGGGGGGGGGGTTGTGGGAGATTTAACCCACCACCTGAGGCAAATGGATGATCAAGACGAAATGTCTTAATGACCCTTTTTCAGGAAAAAGGGCGCATTCCCCCACAACATCAAAGCCATCTGAAGCGTACTCCCCCCCTCCCCCACAGTCGCAATTTTATATAGAGCGGAGCTGGAGCGCCCAAGCCCTCCCCTCACCATTTCCAAATTCCTAGTTCCGCCCCTGCTAATGGGACGCAATCTAAATCTATTTCTCACGGATGTTTCTATTTTGCCCCTTAATTCAAGCGGGTTCACGCGAGTTCAATCTGACTGGTACGTTTAACGTTAAATCTGGCATCACGCTTGCGCCTGCGACGCGAACATGACTGAACGAGGTCCATCTTGTCAAACATCAAAACTTAAGTCTCCTAAAAGGTTTCTAGTGGCTGTCAAGTGAGATCGTAGCTTCAGATGTATGCAGAATACGCGTTTGCAAACATAGATAACAGTTAGAATTAAAGTTTTGGCCAAAATACGGGCCCAGGTGAATAACGCATTCATCATCTCCGAATGTAGCTCCCTCTCTGATATTTGCTTTAAATTTATGGAATCAAGGCCGTGATCCTCGCCCCCCAATTCAATAGGCCAAAATTAAAAGCCAGAATCGAGAGGGGCGTACTCTTTGGAGTCGAATAGCCTGCCCATCCCTACCTGGATCGATTCGCGGCCCACAGCTGACGCCTACATCATTACTGTGACTGCAGTCGTTGCGTTCCACTTCATTTATGGAACACTCATTGTAGTCCGTGGTTCCCGGGGGACAGTCTATTTGGTTGGAGATGATAGGGCCGGTGCCCGGGCCGAACGTGGCACAGCAGTATGGGATCCCGCCGTCCGGGTAGCCAAGGAGATGGCATATCAGACTGCAATTAAGGCGCCAGAGATAAAATAATTTACACACCAGAGACCGATGGGTATTGACAGTCCACAATGACCCTTAAACAGTTTTAAGTAGTACCCACTAAACGTGAACGTTAACAGCTTAAACTAAACCGTTGAATAACAAAGCGGTAAATGAGAATAAGTTGTGGGAACGAGGCGGAAATGGTGGGGGACACTGCCTTTAAAAGAAAATGCCGGGCAGCTGCAATGTGATATAAAAATTACACTCAAGTTGTTATAAAATCAAATTGCATTAATCATCAACAGCACAAAATACTGATTTTTACCCGTCAGCCGGGTGTCGACATGTTGTGAACACATGACCAGAGTTAGCCAATCACACGCACCTCTCCTCCCTCCACACCTCCCCACCACCTATAGACCGCCACCGCACCCACCCATACGGCCTTTCTGGTAATATGGCCGTCCTGTCCATACACCCTTCAGTGAGAGCAAGTTTCTAAGAGAGCAGTTGTATCAAGTTACACCATCGACTGCCGCTTTCCGAACCGAACCGCACCCCCCCCCCCACCCTTCTAATGCCACACGGCTTCACTGACAACGCGATGTTTCAACGACCTGTATAAACAATGTCTAATCCGCCATCTTCGTCCCTTACGGGTTCAAACTGGTACCCGGTTACATCATCAGTTGGAAAAATTTGTTCTTGCTCCGTCATATTGTAAACATCCGGAAGTTCCATGCGCGTAAACACTCTAACGCGATGTAATTCGGTAATTACACCGCTTCAAAATTACAGCTGCCGGCAGTAGTAATCGTCTAAACCTACTGGTCGCTTCATCGCCGGTGACGTCATAATCAGTGCGCTGAGGCGAGTGCCTATGGCAAGTTGGGTGGTAGATTAAATTACTACATTACTACGGTGGTGGGGGTGTGCTCCCACGCCGTATAGAGGATTTGGAGAGCGAGAGTATTTGAACACTTATTTGAACACTTTCGATATCAATTAGACTATATAGTCAAGAACTGCAAGTTTGAAAAAAAAGATGGGCGTATGGAGAGAAATTATTGATTTCTGCTTTGGAGATTGAGAGAAAAAAGGCGACAAAAAGGGGTCATTTGGGCGGCGTCATTTGGGCGGCACATATGTACTACATTGTACACATTGTTAGGCACTTTGAGCCCAGTAAGAACAGACCAATCCACATCCTTCAGTACGTCATTAAATAAGGAACTTAATAAGATAAGCCACTGGTTAAATGCCAATAACTGTCGTTAAACCCTAGTAAGAGCAAATTTATGGTCTTTCACTTACCTGATAAGAAATTTCCATTGCCAAATCTTGTTATTAATAATGTCCAAGTTGAATGCGTGGATGAATTTAGCATGTTGGGTCTACAAATTACTAAGCATATGAAATGGCAAAGTCACATTGGTAGAATCTCCACTAAAATTTCCAAGACTCTGGGAATCATGAATAGACTGAAATATTCTCTGCCAAAACATGCCCTCTTAACGATATATAATACTCTAATTCTTCCGCATATAAACTATGGTATACTGGCTTGGGGATACTGTGGGGAGCGAATCTATCAATTGCAAAAAAGAGCAGTGAGAATAATAAGTCTAAGTAGATTCAAGGATCACAGTGAACCCCTTTTCAAACAGCTAAACCTACTAAAGTTAGATGACATTCACCGTTTGCAAATACTAAAGTTCTATCACAAATTAAAGAATATTTCCATAACACATGCATACGAGATACACGCATACAACACCAGACATAAGGCACTGGTCCGTACCAATAGAGCACACCACGACTATGCCACAAAATGCATTAGACACTCTCTAATTGAAACTGTGAACACAGAGCCCGCAAGTATCTTAGATAAAATCAATACACACAGCCTGATAGGATTTTCCAAGTATTTAAAAGATGATACCATAAGTAATTATTCCGAGCATTGCACTGTACAAAATTGCTATTCATCTCAAAGGTAAAATAGTGCCTCTCCCATGGTTGGCCCTTAAATTAAATTAACTTAAATTAAACTAAATTAAATTAAATTAAAATAACTGGATTGAAGCGCTTACATTCAATTGTGTTTTAATCTATCTTTCATTTATCACATATTTATGACACATATTGTTTGTTGTTGGAAACGTTTAGTTCTGTGTCTGTTCTGTTCTGTTCGGTTTCCATTACTTACCATCATATAATATTCTGTTTACCACAAATATAGGTGGCTCTGATGCTAGCGGTTCTTACCTTAATCAGAGTCTCCTGCGTCGAGCATTCTTTTTTTTTTCTTTTTTTTCTATAATGTACCAAATGAAATGTTTGCTTTGACGGAATAAATGAGATTGAATCTTGAAAAAAAATCTTGAATCTTGTATATACCTAACTATATGTAGTGCCCCCCCTCCCCCCACGGGATCGGCAGTTGATGGTGTAACTTGATATAGCTGCTGTCTTAGAAACTCACCGTCACTGAAGAGTGTATGGACAGGACTGCCGTACTATAGAGCGGCCGTATGGGCTAGGATCGGTGGGGTGGCGGCCTTTGGGGGTGGTGGGAAAGGGTAGGGGGTGGAGTGGTACGTGAAGCTAGCAGCTTGTCGACTCGAAGCATTTATTCTCATAGTGGTTGGAGCATACCCTTGAACATTTGGTGGGTTTAAAACTCACACGAGCAATCTTGCGTAGCCATTGCCGCAAAAGCTGCTGGTCGCCTAGCGAACAGCGGTAAAAAGATATCCTGTTTTTGTCGTCCTTTTTTTGCACTTGAATTGTTACAGCCAACAGCTGAACAGTACACCATTTTATTCTAAATGCATCGATGTTTCAATTTTATGAGTCAAATTCGCTTGTCACTATTCATGAGAGGTGTTAGGCCGACAGCTTGCTCCAAAGACGCTCGGCTCGCATGTAAACAAAGTTTTGGTTCCGCAGAAGGTAGTCGTCAGTGACGCCAACGCCTTGCGTGTGATTGGCTAACTCGGGTCAGGTGTTCGGAACATTTCGACACCCGCCTGATGGGCGAAAATCTGTAGTTTATACTGTTGATGTGCGATTTTTTCGATAATGCTTTCTTTTTAAATAGAACGATTAACGGCAAATAGATTTATACCAACGGAGTTTTATTTTTATATCACACTGCAGCCCCCGGTACTTTCTTTTAACTAAGAGAAGACAAACATCCATCAATTACGAAATACAAAGCAAGATACATTAGTAGTCATAGTAATGTTTCAGCCCAGTAAGAGAGAACTACCACGTTACAGTTTTTATTCCCCCTCCTCTCTTCCACTGACCCTCCAGTAGCAAAGTTGAGCTGCATCTGCTGTGCTTCATGCTAAGCATCACAACAGGGAGTCCCCCATTTTAACTTCCGATGGGTGTGTGTTGTATGGACTTTCAAAAGTGTCCGGATAAATCGTGCGAACGATAACTAGAGGTGGAGTGAGATTCAAAGTTGTGATCACGAAGCGGTTACTCGAGGAAACGTAGTGCAACTCATCGTGGAATAGACCAATTATCAACAAGCAGATTTACCATATTTAATTGTCTCTAGACGTTTGTTAATAACAAGCTGTCACCCAGAGAAATGTTTCACCATCTCTTGATTCAGATAACAGAACATTATATTGTAAAATATACTTCAACTGTCGTGAAAGGCATTTAAAAAGGATAGAAGCAAGGCTACAGCACCACTTTACGTTGAAGCCGTGGGTGTGCTAATGTACTGTGTGGCTTACGTGGCATTATTGATGTCGAATCCGTCGTCACAGACTGTACCCCGCTTGCCATCATAGAGGATCTCTAGACGACCGCTCCGACCGGGAACTCCGTTCACGAGGCGAATGTAAGCTTCGGGAACAATTAAAGGCGAAATTAAGTGACCAGCTCGGCCAATAATCCCACAACTAGAACTTTTTATTGAAAGTTCAGTGTGGAAACATATACAACGCTTTCTTATCTTTTTATGTGCATCAGTATTAATTATGTCATCTCATGCAAAAGTCGATGTCAGTTATGGATATGCTACTTTGTAATGTGGATATTTGTCCGGGATACTTACCAGAAATGTCTGTCGTGGCGGTACTCGGAACGGCTTGCAGCAGGAGCAGTACCATCAGGGGCAACATGGCCGCCATTGCACCGAGGACCGAGCCTGCAAAGTTGAAGTCAAAGTAAGATCCGCTTGCACGAGAAGGTGTTTGAGTTTGGAGCACGGTTTTTATCTCTGTGACACATTTTTGTATCATCCTGCTTCATCCTGTTTGAGAGAAACTAACATTGTTCCAAGGACCCCTGCTAAAAATCAAGATTGTTAAAAGAAACTTGATTTACTAGATTATTCGGAAATTTCTAATAATTATTGAACTGTCATATGATTTAGAAGGTGCTGAACATCAATTGAATCGCGGCGCTTGATATCAGGGAGGACAGGTGGAGCCAGCATGTTCAGGGATGAACGAAAGTTGCCTTGTAACACTGACTAGTGGTAGGTCTTGCTTCGAAAGTAGTTGTAAATGTTTCACAAATGTTCGTAGAAGGCAGGTATGTGATTGATTTGGAGATTCAGCCAATAGTTTTGCGAATACAAGGCGTCGAACTGGGTGTTGAGGCTCCCAGGCAACCGTTGAATCATATAACCTGTTCTTATTGAGCTCGTCGCGGCGCATCCCAGGCCTTCACCATAGACTTCTCCTATTAAACTGACTAAAAAAAACGTGCGTCACACTGACTTGAAGAGGAGTTGTCAAACTGGGATGAGGCTTGACAGTGATCAGCTGATTTGGCTGGACTTCACGTGTATATCTGGACTATAACTTTATGTGTTGTGCCCAAAGATGATGCAACATAAATGATTGTTCATCTGGATCATAGTAAGTGTCAAACTTTGATTACATCCATATGTAGATAAGTGCTTTGATAGTTATAAGTACTGCATTTTTTCTTTTTGAGGTACGATTGACACATCTGTCTTTATACTTTGAATCTGTACGAACCCTGCTAACAAGTAATCTTACTATGTAAGCCTTTCATTGACTATCACATAGAATTCATTGCATGACTGCAGTATTATATAGGAATGCAACTTAGTACAACCTCGTATTCGACAATTAATTGTGAATATTGAATCTCTATAATCTTTACTGTGTACAATAAGAATCGAAATATTTGGATAGTCTAATTCATATCATACAAAATAAGTTTCTGAATTTGACTAATTATTTCTTCGTAAGACTTCTTAATCGTCAAAGAATATTATTGAATTTTTAGAATTTTTTGATTCTCGACATCACTTAGAATCCAGTTCATCTCAAATTGGTTATGATTTTTAAGTTTAACGTCTTGAAGCTCTGTTTTGCTTGCAAGGATATCACAAAGTTATAATATTATATTAACTAGATTTATTTAATTAAGATTAAATATAATCAAGCCTATGTGATATATAAGATTAGATAAGATAATTACTCTTAGTTTAAGCAACTAATACTGATATCTGGTATAAATTATAGGATAAAGTAATTAGATTATTATTTAATAAAATTAATGAATTCTAAAATTGGTATTAGTTAGATTATTGAATACTGTATTAACAATAATTATCTATATCTAATTATCTAATTATTATCTATAAGTATGATTTTATTTTTTTGAATATAACTAAATAGTTAAATATTTGTTTAATGTTGAAAGATGATAGTCGCTTCATAACTTGTTTAGTAGTAGTGTCATATGCTGATTACTTGTTTTTTTGCCAATGTGGTGACACACTCAAAACTTCAATTTATGTGTTTTGCTTAGGAATTAGATTTTTAGGAACCTTTTCCACTTTCGAAGTAATTTGAATTTTTAATTGTACCTTGAGTACATTTGGCCTTTAGTATTTCTTCATTGATAGTTTTTTTGTAGGGTATATCCTGTTTGATTATTAGGTGATTGGCTTGTCTTCTTCTTCCTTGTATTCTGTCGTTGTCATTGACATATATCTGTGTGCATACTTAGGATTGACTTTTTCGAGTGAACCTATTTATAGTGCTTTGACCAGTACTTCAGACTGGATACTTGTGATTTGTGTGCTTGAATTTGTTGATTAGATTGTGTCGATTTTTGCGTACGCCAATCCGGATGGGCTTTAATCTGGATCTTTTAATTACTTAGGGCTCAATCGTTTAAAGTTCTTAGAAATGGAATTTGCTCAGCGGTGTCTATCGCGGAAAAATGTTGATCATTCACATGAAGCTGAACTTCGTTAGCTATTAACTGATTGTAATGTGACTGCAGAATGGCTGCGGTTTCACAGTCATTCTGTTTATTTGTTGTTCATTTCGGCCAAACAAGCTGGTAATATCATGGCTGCTTTGCAAGATTCTTCTCTCAGCAATTTTGAGCTGGATATCAGCAAGTTAGATGTCGATGCAGAGATGAAAATTTGTCGTCTGTGGAAACAGGAACAGTCAGACTGTTCAGGGTCAGCCTCTATAACAGATAACGAATCTGTGGCAGAAGTTGTCTGTGCAGGATCAGGAGTATATGGCTTCAATAATGAGATCATCTGTGAGTGATGTTAGGAAAGTTGAGAGTTCACCATCCCCTCCATACACACAAGCTGCGGCACCGCAGTCAATCCTGCAGTTGGAGCACACCCTCACTCTACTCTGCGCTTGTCATCAAACTTCTCTGGTGATGGGGGTAAAGGAGAAGCGTTGTATGAAATTTGGCGACAAGAAGTGATGTCACTGCAATCTAGTGGATTTAGAGATGTTGAGGTTTTGTTGGCCATCAGGAAGTCATTGAAAAGAATGGCAGCTGAGGCGATGCTCCATATGGGTTAAAATATCACTGTCACGAATCTCATTAAAAAATGGACAATGTCTTTGGGAATGTGTTGCCATTGAAGAATTTGCTTGAACAATGCTGGAGTGCTCGTCCGAAACCCGGTGAATCTGTCACCACTTGGGCTTGTCGTCTAAAACACCTTGTTTCCCAGGTTCGTTCTAGAGAAGCGTCGGTCTTTCCGAGTTTTGGTCGGGACTTCGTGAGGATAGGATGAAATCGGCTCTTCGCCACTTGATGGATGGGAACGCCCCCTATGATCAGATAATAACATCGGCAAGGGTGGCTGAAATGGAAGTAACTAGGACAACTTCACATCAAGTGACTGAGGTTTCTACTCAACAATCAGAGAAACTGGATAAAGTGCTTTCGCTTCGGTCCCAGATGGATGCACGACTCTCTGCTGTCGAAAGAGGTGCAAATAAGAAACCTTTCCATAAAAACAACCCATCTAATCAACAGAGGAACTTCAATAGAACAGAGTTCCAAGGGGAATGTTATCAATGTCACCAGAAAGGCCACAGGAAATCTGAGTGTCATTTAAACTACTAAGTACCATTGGATGTGGGCTGTCCAGTGGGAAAAAGCAAAGCCCTTTGGTCACTAACCAATTGATTGGGAAAACGAATGAGATACCCGTTGTGGTTAAAGACCAAGCTATAATGGCGTTACTAGACACCGGATCCATGGTTAACACCATTTACTCTTCGCTTACAATGGATCTGGGGTTAGATATCCGTCCCTTGCATGAATTAATTTCAGTGGAAGGTGTCGGAGGCCACAAACTGGAATATCTTGGTTATGTCGAAACGCAACTGACTAGACTTGAAGACAGATACTGACGGTCTTTTGCTGGTAGTACCGCATACAAGCTACCATGCCAGGGTGCCTGTTCTAATTGGTACCAACCTACTTCACATATTGCAAGGACAGTGTGGATCGACGAGTTCAGTAGCAACGAATTGGGAACAGGCATTCAAGGCATTGATAGCCTTTGACCGACTGTCTCAAAGATCTAATCTAGCAGATGTGAAAGCGACGAAGGCAATTACTATTCAGCCTAAAGAGAAACTTGTGATACATGGACATACAGGACTGAATGCGTCTATGAGATTGACAGTCTTGACTGAGGAATCCCGTCACAATATGCTTCTTGGTGGAATCAGACTGACTCCCTCTGTACTAAGAGTCTAACCCTCTAAGTCTGCCCATCGAGTATCGTTGATTAACTTTTTGACAAAAGCAGTGATAATACCACCTCGTACTGTACTATGTGACTTAGAGAGAATTGATGTAACTCTGCCAAGATACATGAATTCGTCTGTGAACCCAGGCGAAGCATTTTTTGCTGCTATGGGACTTGACGGACATAGTGACAAAAACCCAGATAGTGACTTTTTAGCAAAGCTTGATCGAAGCCACGTTGACAACTTGGATGAAACGGAAGTCAGAAGGGTAGATACCCTTTTTACCAAGTCCGTCTTTGGCAAGGTGCAAGAAGTTGGTCTGAAGTTGAAACCCTCAAAGAGCAAATTCTTTCAGAAGTCGATAAAGTGTCTTGGTCATATCGTTCCACAAGACGGCGTCCAGACAGATCCTGAAAAGATACCAGCCGTTCGACAGTGGCATGTACCAAGTTCGGTACATGAAGTGCAAAGTTTCTTGGACTTTGTTGGCTATTATCGACGTTTCGTTCGTGATTTTTCGAAAATCACCAGGCCTCTTCATCAGCTCACTGCAGGTGCTCATACTAAAAAGACTAGAAAGAAAACGACTAGCACATCGTTTCACTGGGGTGAAGAACACCAGTTAGCTTTGAAAAACTGATAAAATGTTTGACTGAAGCACCTACACTTGCGTTCGCTGATTATAAGAAATCCTTTGTGTTGCACACTGATGCTAGTTTGGACGGGCTAGGAGCGATTCTCTATCAAGAAGTTGAAGGGACGCAAAGAGTAATCGCCTATGCGCACAGAAGCTTAAATAAGGCTGAGAAAGACCGTCCTGCTCATAAACTAGAAATGGCTTTGAAATGGCTGTAAGTGAGAAATTCCGCGATTATCTCTACGGTGCGCCGTTTACGGCGTATTCAGATAATAATCCTCTGACGTATAGCCACTTATAGCCTTGAACCTCTGCTGTGCGTCTCCCCACCTCCCCCCTCTCTTATGGCCGCTGAGGGCTATAGGACGTGCATGCTGGGGCTGGTGTATACTGCCCTCCGGTCCCGAGCTATAGGTCTTCATAATTCTCATGGGTTTTAACTCCCGTATATATGTAATATGTGTAATATGCTTGTGCACGTGCTCCGATCCAGGCATTTTTAACTATAAAATCCTTATATTATTACTCCTTATATCGTCCGATATGTTTTGTTGGGAGAAATATCAGCGATGTTTACATTTCTGCGACAAATGGATCACCATTGTCCTGGCCTGGCTATTCCATATAAGGAACGATTGCACGTAACCATAGATACCGCGCGCAGACGTGCGATGCATGATGATTATTAAGTCCTATGGCAGGGAAAAACCCATACGACACATTAGACGCGTTTTTGTAATTCACACCCGGTTGGTTATGATTATGCAGTTTCTTGTGAATATTCAAACAGATATCTGCATATGGGCAAAAACACTGTTAAATGTAAACTTTCGGCGCGTGTTATTTTCGGGGCAGCACCAGTATTTCGCTGCTTCAACTGCTAAAAGGAGAAGATTTGTTGTCAGTCTACTAAGAAAACAATGGTCCTAATTTCGAATTTCTCTTAGTATTTGCAACTAAGGTTATGTTTTTCAGTCATAAAATAATATGTGTCGAAACGTATCAGATATACCAGATGAGACGACACTTTTTTTCTTGGATCCTATCCTATATGACTCAAATCTGGCCCTAAAAACCGTCCTAGTATGGAAGAAAACCTACTAGGATCTATATCTTGTCATTCTAAGTTTGAAAAATTCAATGTAGATGCTTGTATCTTTCTTTATTAGCATCTTGACGCAAAGCAAAAGCAACATACTATGGTCAATACTAGAGTTCTCTCCAGTGTTTACCCAAAAGATATTTCGGGCAAACATGGAACATTCCCGTAACATTCGCTAGAGTTTCTTTGGTTGCTTACGGAACGTAGATGAATCGCAAATCGACAAAATTTGATCCAAAGGGGCGTTTTAAAAAAGAAAATCGCTATATACCAAGGGGAATTTTTACCGATGATCACTCCATGTCGCAGTTTCATGCAGACCCGCTCGGTTTATGCTTCGTTTCACAGCAAACTCTCTCGGTTTGGTTTAAACATATTTTTATTTCACAATCGGAAAACAGGCAAGGCCTATATTAATTCCTCTTGCACATGATAATAATATATAATATAACACACACTCTCGGTTTAATTTCCTTTCCCGCATAGAAAACCCGCTTTACCAAAATACATTTCTAGAGCCCCCTCACCCCCCCCCCCCCCCCCACTGTCCGGGCGTTTTGAAATATTCGCGCTCAAGGGGTATCTTTTTCATTACAAATGTCTGCTCTCTCAGCTATCAAGGGGCAGCCGCAGAACTCCCCCCCCCCCCACCACCACCACCATATTTGTATAATAGTGCCTCCCTCCACCCGCCCCCCGGGCAATTCGCGAAGCCACTTGGCGAAGTGGCTGCTAGTGTGTGGATCCTGGTTCGGCGGCCCAACGTCTAGCGCAGGTACCAGCTTCTGTTGAGCATACCTCACCGATCATGCCACCAAGGATAGCGGCCTAGTTCCTCGACTACAACGTCGCTCAGCAACTAGGACGAATGGCGGTACCAGGTTTTTACGACGAAAATCGTAGATTTTCGTCTTATGTCGGTGTGTTCGGTTTGTCTGTTAATCTATTTGTTAAGAGGAAAATCTACGATTTTCGTCTTATGTCAGTGTGTTCGGTTTGTCTGTCTGTCTGTTTGTCTTGTCGCGCCATATCTGTCGGATGCCTAAAGATACCGATTTTCCCCGTTTACCAAAACATTCCGACAGACCGTCATCAGGTCAAGTTCGTAGATGGGCAACGTACCTCAAACGTCAACGTCCCGGTGACGTCATACGTCGAAAACACATTTTGCGCCCTAGGTCTCTTAATATTACAGCTAGAGATCCGCAATTAGTGTCAAAATACTCAAAATCTTTCGCGTTACTTGCATCAAATTTGACGTAGGATGAAACTTTTTCGCGCTACGGGCTGTTGAGAATTTGCAATTGTTTTTTTTCAATTACAAGATACGGAAGTTTTCCTTCTGCAGAAATAATGCCACAGCCCAGTGTCATGCTAAGTTCGAAGATGGGCCATGTAGATCAAAAGACAAGGTCACAGGTCTCGTTAATAGTTTTCGAGTTATTCGATGGTCAAAAATGAACCGAAGTGACATTCGCTTAGCCATTGGGAGATAGGACCAAAAGTCGAAAAAATAGCTATAGCGTTCACATTAATTACATGTAATCACACTGCAGAGTATTTCAAGTATTGGGTTTGAGGGTACCTTGAATACGGTCTTGAAAATGTAGCAAATCGCCCGTATAGTGTTTGTGCAAAAAATCCCAAACTTTAACATGGCATCCTATGAGAGAATTTTGGCGGGAAAAAAACCCTCCATTTCTCCGTGATGGGGACAAGTCAGACAAACGGTGCCTTGCGTATTAGATGACATTAGTATTTGGACGCGAATTACTATATTCACCGAGGTCACGCATCCAAGGTTATGGTCACAACAAGGTCAAGGTCACGCATCATGTTTTTCTTTGTAGCTCCTTTAATATTGGCTAGAGATCCGCGGTTTGTCTCAAAGTATTCTTCTGAGAGAGGCACAGAAAAATGTGGTCTCAGATTTCACCTCACATTTATAGTTTTCGAGCTATTGGATTGGTTAAATTTGACCCGAATAAAAATGAAAAAAAAAATCGCTGTGACTACATGAATACATGTAGATCACCTATATGTGGTGGAATATGTGCCAATATTACTGACATCATGCGTGCCAAATACCATTCAAATCAGACCAGTGCTTTGCAAGCAAAAAAACAAAACAAAATAACATGGCCGATCCCATTATAGACCTTCGATACCCCAAATGACTCACCGCGCGCTGACATTTCGGCCTATACTCTGTCAGTAATGCATGTACATAGTCGGCACTCGCTATATATATTCCAGTTGCACTTATCCCCAGATTTTCGTCTCCCTTCTCAAGGTACGCTTGACGTTCTCCTCTACATTGTCTACTGGTCTGCAGCTCATGCGTTGTATTTCAGTTTTTATTTCTAACGCCAACGTCAAAGGTCAAGCAACTTGTCAACTTAAGGACTGGTGCCTTATGTATCGGGGGATATTCTCCAAGTGCACCAATCGACTCAAGTAGTTTAGTGGCTGTAGGTCTATTCGTTTATGCGCGGACAGAAAACTGAATTCTCTACTCCAGTCGAACAAGGCAACTCACAAGATTACGGCCGCGTATTAGGGCCATGTCACAACACTTTCCGAAGTTGAAATTTCGCGTTGGTGAAGTCGAAATTTCGTGATCGGAACCCGAAAATTCGCGCTGGTGAAGGCGGAATTTCGTGACCGTAAGTCGAAATTCATCAACGCAAAATTTGGAGTTCTTGAACGCGAAATTTCGTGTTCATGAACGCGAAATTTCGACTTCATGAACGCAAATTTCAACTGCATGAACGCAAAATTGCGACTTCCGGTCACGAAATATGCACTTCTAATTATGAAATTTCGCCTTCACCAAAGCGAAATTGCGACTTCACCAACGAGCAATTTCGACTTCATAAACGCAATATTTCGACTTCCGCTCACGAAATATGGACTTCCGATCACGAAATTTCGACTTCCGATCACGTAATTTCGACTTCACCAACGCGAAATTTCGACTTAGGAAAGTGTGGTGACATGGACCTAATACGCTGCCGTACAAGATAGATCTACGTCATGAAACTCTTGCATGAATCCCCCTGCCAGCTGGCTTTTCCGCTCTGCGACTATGGAGGGGGGCTCCTTTGTATCTGTAGAGGGTACACCTGCATAGCAGACCTATTTCAGAGCTAGCCTCTCACTGGTTTATCCGGGATATTCGCTCCACAGCACAGAGCAGGCAAAGCAGTGGGTGGGGGGAGGGGAGGTGGGTAGCCCAGTAAACTTGACACTTCTGACACCAACCCCCGTTAATATTGATGTCGTCAGGCCCATGCGCCAGGGGGAGGGTGGTGGCTCATTCTTGTGTACATGAGCAGACCAGATGCCACTCAGCTCAGTGTCAAACCCTATATTTATAAGCTTATAGAATAAATGAGACCGTCAGATTCGTAACACAACTATACATGTGGCTTGATTGTTCGTTCGCTGTGTGGCATATGGTTAATTAAAGCGACTAAGTTGTATGTTCTTGTGTAAGTTGACTTACATTTGTATACCATGCTATCAGGCTGTTTTATACCGGCCTGTCGGGGGAGGAGGGCAAGGGGTATTTTCATTCCTCGGGGACTGGCTCTTCATTTAACGGTGCACTGGGAACCAGGAAAATAATTCTTCGTGAACTGAGAGTCTCGAAAGTCGGATCCTTTTATTTGCAGAAGCAAGCAGTTGAGCGCAACGCGGAGCAAAAACTTGTGACGTGGACGCCGTGATCACTGACACACTTCGAAATGCCCCACATTGGGGAAAGTCAAGGTATGTTGAAAACTTGATTCCCTTCGTATACATTTCCTTCAATGATCGAATCAACTTGCTAACGATTTAAATGTGCCTCTTGATGAGACTATTTGAATGTTCTACTGATCCTGACGAAGCCATAGGAGCGTAATGTGATTATATTTGAACAAATTGCAGTATACTTTGCCTGAGATAGTTTTAGCACTGTTTTCCTTTTTCAGGGGCAGCTTGAGGATATCATGGCATAAATGGACGACATGCATGGACGTCGGTTTCTACAGATGTTTTATAGCGCATAATTAGTTTTGATTAATTAATGGGTGTGTTGTTAATAAACATGTTGACTGTGATATCTTTTCTCTGTTATTCCATGACACATCAGAAAAACATTCGCGGAACGTTCCCTGATAATGTCCTATGCTAACATTCGAAGGACGTCAAGAAAACTCTCATGTGAAATATTTGCGAAATGTTCCCGCGTAACATTTCTTGCGAATATTCGGAGGAGGTCAAGAAAACTTTCCTGAAAAACATTCGCAGAATGTCCCCTCGTAACATTCCGTGCGAACATGCGGCGGACGTCAAGAAAACTTTTCTGAAGAACATTCTGGGAATGTTCGCGCGGAATGTTCCCGAAACCTAGCGACAACATTCGGCGAACAATCTCGGAATGTTATTTTGTTTGCCGGGTCCAGCAAACACGGGACATGCGCGTAATGTTCTCTCAGTGGTCTTTTCTTGTTACGTTACGGACACGGTACGAGGATGTTTTGCAAATGATACGCTTTCACAACCGAAGTGAATTTTGTTACGTTATATGCATTGAAACAGCGACAGGGGGGGGGGGGGGCAGGGGCTGTAACATGTCAATGTTACGGGAATATTACCAAAAAATATTCGGTGAATACTAAGGAAACTTTCCTGAAAAACATTCCGGGAATGTTTCGTGGTATTATTCCCGCAGCATCGGCGAAATATTCAGGGAAGATTCTGAGAATACTTTGTTACCTGAGTATGGATTTGTCGATATATTGCACAATATTGAACACGAAAGTGATAACATGGAAAAGCAAGAAACAAGTTACTTACCGGATGACGTCACCAAGGGATAGTGTCATACACAATTCCGATAACTATACTGCCAACGTCGCAGGATTATCCAAATGTGATCCGCCAGCCAACTGTACCAGGTTGGTAACCGCTCAGCAAATCGCCAATGAACTCAGCTATTATATCTCAAGTACTTCCTGCTTCAGCCGACCTGGCATGCAACCTAAACGCCGTGCACTTGCAAGCCAGTCACGTCTTCGAGTGTTAGCTTGGCCAATACATGTAGACAAAGATTTGTTTTTGAGGCTTAAAACAAAACGTTACGAGGGGCAATAAAATGACAGATAAAACATATATTGCGTCTTGGAGACGCACGGTGCCATACTCGCGATCCGCCGCAGTTCTACCTGACGGTGTTACATATACATAGTTGACATAGTTTTTACTTTAGATTTTTACCGTGAAAGGAGTTAATGCTCTCACGTACATGAACGGTGTCACACATACCAATGTCGTTCCCTCCACCTTGTTGTCTTGGCCTTGCGATGGTCACGTGATACAGTGACATGGTGACACAATACGATGCGTGAGTGCATAGGAATATAATATTATAATAACTGCCGCGTAACTAACCAACACAATAATTAGCATACTCCATGGTAGCAGACATATAGTATTTTCACACAATGCCCAGTATTTCGCGATCAAAGTTAGACAATTTTTTGGTACCCTTGTATTTCGCATACCTAGCACCTGGTAATGCTTATTTTAGGGGGTCAGTATATCTACAGTAAAAACCGCGTCCACTTTATCAAACTGACTGTGTTAAGAGGTTCCAACAAGGCGTACTCAGCCACTAGGCGGAACCTCTTAACGCAGCCAGGTTGATAAAGTGGACGCGGGTTTTACCGTAGATATATAGCATTTAGACCCTTCATCGTGTCAGTAATCTTAGTGTATGCTATGTATCTGGTGCTCCCCAACGCCGGCGTTGTGGGAACTTTGCGTAAGGGGGTGGGGGGATATATTGTTGGGTTTGGAAGGCTGAAACATTGATTATTGTTTTGGCCAGGTAACTACTACGCTGCCGCACTTTCCGGTGTGAGGGCTCTGCTGTTTTGCTGTTGTGTACCCACAGGGTGACAACTGTCAATGCTTTACCGTTAACTTCGGCGCCCATATGTGTATAATAGTGCCCCCCCTAAACATTAAATGATTGTCTAGGGGATTTAATATGGGGTCGTGGTAAAGCGTTATTAAAGCGTCCGCCTCTTGGTTTGAGTAATCACACAGTCTAAACTCTTCCAAACGACACCCACATTTAAGTCACGCAAAGTTAAATGATCGCATCTTTTATTCGTTCATGCAACCGGTCATTTGGAATATTCGTGCAATGGGCCCTTTGGACGCATGACTGTACTGTACTGACTGTACCTTCAATTCCTAAATTGTGGACGCCCAGATGTGAATGGCTTTGTGCCACGTGTTAGCAACCAATGGTCTGAACCGAGCCTCGATATCTCTCGAAATAATGAGATGCACGGTGGGCCTACACTTCTCGGGCTCACGTACCTCACCTCAGAATTATCCTTCATATGCGAAAATTGAAATAAATTTAATCGAAGATAAATCCGCAGTTTGGCGTCAAATACGCCACTGTTTAGAATTTACTGTGCAACTGGTACCATACCTGACGAATGCATTTGAGTTTGATTAATTTGAAGCCATGTTACTTTCGAACTATGTTTTCTAGTGCGGTCGAGGTCAAAGGCGTGAAGCGTTTTGAACTTTGACCGCGTGTCCTTTTGAAATATTTTGTTGTTTAACTCTTCCATTGTGATCATCCAAAACAGGATATATAATTTTTATAAATTCTGCATCAAAAATTCAATATTCAATCTAAAAAAACCCTCTAAAACCATTCGGGACCCCATGACCGTTGGGGTCAACCGTGAGGTGGGCGGTGACGTGGAACAGAGGTGATGTGAGGAACGAGCTCCCTCTGCCAGCAGAGTGATAAGCCGCTTTAACAACAAATGGTGCACTTGTGAATTATAACAGTATTTATCGGTGAAGTTATTGGTGGTAGTAATAGCACTATGCAGAATTACCGCGCCGACGCTTCACGCTTCACCGCTATACGCTTCACCGCCCACAAAGCGTCAAGTGTCACTGCAATGGGTCATTTTGTCTTTCATCCTATTAACGTGTTATATGCGTACCCACTTCTAAATCATTCCTGATCGCATTGGCCTTATGCACATGCTAAAAATTCCCATGCGAGAACGAGGCTTTACCTGCAAGCTTGCGCGCGAACGGCTATAGTGCATATGATGTGTGGCCCTGGTGTGTGGCACAAGGGACTTTCTCTCCTGCCTTGTGTGACGTCACGCCGTTGTCATACGTACAGACCTAGCCTTGTTTTATTAACGTGTTCTTTATTTAAATAGAGAACGGAAAAACTGTGCATTATATCCTGATAATGAACATTTTTTGTTAAATATTGACTCCGCTGTGTCACGGTGCAATCAATCGAGCCAAGCTGAGCTGAGCATAGCTGGCTGGTCTGATACTGTCAGAACTTGCACATTTCAAGACAATAAATTGTCACCGTTAAGCTCCAGGCGGAGTGGGGGGGGGGAGGGGCATTAAATCAGAAAGCAAACATTCGACAGTTTTCGATGGCATATTTACCCGGTGCCGCTAATGAACGAGGGACAGTATGACATTGATCATGCCATTTCTACTAAGGTACCATATATATATATATATATATAATGATGATCCATTTTAAAATGATCCATTTTAAAGTAAAATCGTTGATTCACTAATACTGCTGTTTATGTGTACTACCCCCATGCCTTCTCACCCTCCACCCTGGGGCTTCACATTGACTAGTGCATTAGTTGACCGGTAGTTGACCGGTAGTTCTTTTACCGGACTCGCCGTCGTGCATTCCCCAACTAAAACACTCGACGCTATTGCATTTCGTGCTTTATTTTGGCGAATGCACTCCAGCTCGTTTTTCAACTAGTACCTAAATGGTGACAATTGAGTCAGGTCAGGGGGGGGGGGCGGGGGTGCGAGGGGTGGGCTCACGAGAGATGTGGGTGGGCGCGGGTCGGCTCTCGGCCACCAAACGATGGAGGGTTTGGGGGTGGGGGTGGGGGGGGGTTATAGCGGCTCGCAGGCGGGGTGGTGTGTCTGGGTCACTGGGCGGGCTGGCATATTAGAGTGTCTGACTTTGAACTTGTTATGTCTGGGAAGCCGCTCGCCAGCAGAGGGTAGGACATGTGGGTATGGGCAGGCGGGCCATTAACCGAAGCCAGACGGAAGTGAGAAGTGGCGTTGGATATTATCGACCGCGAAACTTGTGACTATCCTTGCTTTCAGTTCTGACGGGATTGGTAACAGAGCGGCTTCCATTGGGCTTCCACAGTGGGGGCGCGTGCGCTGGTGTGTTAAGATACAAGTATAAAACCCTGAAGAGAACGGACACAAAAACAGACGGAATGTGGATAATAAGTTTGGTGACTTGGACTTAGTCTTTCTCACTTTTCTCTTTCCATATTCATATGATAATGAGTCATGTGGCAATTAATAGACACCACACAGGAAACAGTGTTTGTAGATATAGCAAATCACCCCCCCCCCCAACCACCCTAGTCCCAGACCGGTGAAATCTTATGGTTCATCTTCCTATTTCATTTCAGACTAAACAAATCGGCTGCCAGCTTCTGTTAGTAGTGGCCAACTACATATAATCATCCCCACCACCCTAACGCGCAAGCCGTAATCACTAACATCCATCCCCCAACTCCCCTCCAAATTTCCCAGGCATCAAAGTCAGACACTATGCAAGTTTGCCAGCCAGCCCACCAACCCAAACACCACCCCGCCTGCGAGCCGCTAACGTATGAAAACATTTTGCGTTAAAGTCCCACCGGATTCAATTTTCACTCTCAGAGGGCGCTCGCTAGAGCTTTGAGTGAGTTGAGCAAGCTCCCTCTGTTGGCAAACATGTGTATATTGCCGTCATTCAGCCGCTGGCGCGACAGCAAGCGCCCGGAGGGGGGGGGGGCGTACTTAAAGCCCCGCCCCCCCCCCTTTTATCTCCAAAAGCCGTTCGGTCGGGTCGCTTTACCGCCAAAACCCACTCGGAACTGGTATTTTTTTCGCTGACCCTCTCTATGTCTTTACATGCAGACATCGCTCGGTTTATGTTTTTTCCGGGCAAACACGAGCTTTATGAATGCACACCTCTCGCCCCCCCCCCCCCCCACGTCCCAAGTTTCCGCACCCCCCCTTTCGGGTTATCTTTTTGATCACAAACGTTCGCTCTATCAGACACCAAGGGACACCCGGGCCCCCCCCCCCGATTGGTATACCAACTGGTATAACAGTGCTCCCCAAGGTAACATAATAAAAAATAATATTCTCCGAGCATTCTGCGAATATTCCGCTAATGTTACTGAAATATTACCAAAAAACATTCCGGAAATGTTTTCCAGGATAGTTTTTTCAATATCCAGGGAATGTTTTCCGGGACAGTTTTTTTAATATCCAGGGAATGTTTTCCAGGACAGTTTTTTTAATATCCAGGGAATGTTTTTCCAGGACAGTTTTTTTAATATCCAGGGAATGTTTTTTGCGAATATTACGAGCGAACCTTTTCAGAATATGATGGTGCACTCACAGAAATGAAGCAGAAAGCCGTTTAACATTTTTAACGTCTTCATTATTGCCAATATCCTCCAAGAGAAAGCGTCGCAAAAGTTCTGAATATGCCAAAAAAATTGAATTCATGTGCATCGCAACCCATGGGGGGACCCAAGAGGGGCAGGTCCGGATCCCCTGGACCCCTCTCTCTTTTGAAAAAGAATGATGTTTTTTAATACAAACTTTAGGTCATCTAGGGGGTGGACCCCCCCACCCACACCCACACACACACACATTGGGGGGGAACGCTATCTGAAGCGTGGACCCCCGCGGTTGCAATTTGTCGTGGACACTGGTTCGCAATTTTGTTCAGAGACCACGCCCTCCTGTCGCAAGTTTCATTGCATATAACGTAACAAAATTGACCTTGTGCAAGCGTACCATTCGCAAAGCATCCTCGTAATTCGTCCTTAACGTAACACGGAAACAACACTGAGCGAACATTACGGGAATGTTCGTCGGTAATATTCTGCGAGCATTACGGGAATGTTCGTTCGTAACATAACACAGAAGTAATATTCTGTGAATATTACGGGAATGTTCGTCCGTAACATAACATGGAAATAACATTGAGCGAATATTACGCGAATATTCCGTGTTTGTTAGGTAGTTGTTTCTCCCCGCCCTCAATGCTCTAATTTAACCGATCAAACTGTTCTACAATTATATATGCAGAATACGCTTGACAAAGCGTGTGTCCTGAGAACCTCTCATATATGAGGACATATCATTGGAATAGATAGTGTGCATTTCTCGTTCAGTGACACATGCAAAATTAAGGGATCTTGTAATTTAACTTTATCTAAAGAATATATATCGGATTTCACTTTCTTATAATTTGAACTATCTTTGTAGAAATTCTGAATAGCTCGCCTGTTTACATGTACCGTCTGTCTTGTTGCGAAATAGTTCGCTCCATCATATCCGCTCACGAGAAAATATTCCGCGCAGTTTTATGTTGAAAAGGTTGTTTTACAGGCTCCACGAGATTTAAAACATATGCAAGAGAGTTAAGATCTGATTCAAATAAAAAAAGATATCTAAGATGGCGCCTGTAGGTACATTGCTTTAAATAAATTGAGCAAACCGTACTATATGTTATGGCGTAGATGCTAGTACCATGGGGCCAGTACAACCAGAGGCCGCTCGCTGGCAGCGGTTCCCGGAAAGGCATTGTGTCATCTATGTCAGTATGCCGAGATAAATCGATTCGTTGCCTATTTCTACCGATAAAATCGCTCATCAAAGGCAAGCACAGCTCATCGTGATAGTTCGGTTCACGATCTACCAGAACACAACTTACATTACACAGATTCAAGTTCTCGCGGTGTGCGGAGGCAATATATATATACCAAACGTGCATCAAACCCGATCAAGTTAAAGTAAAAAAACTCCTTTGTTTTTATGATAAATACGTGGCAATAACTCAACGGGCTACTATATTCATGTGAATTATTATCTGAATTTGCCTTTTATTCTTGCCGTTGTAAAGAGAATAAAATTGATATGTAGTTTAGTTGTGTGTTATTAATTGTCCTTTATTTAATCAAGTCGACGTTGTAGCCTAATTTATCCATAAAGCGCGATCCTGACACCAATGACATTACGCAGTTTTATTGAGGTTGGGAAATAGTGAGCCAAGCAAATACCTGAGGAGAATTAAAGTCCCGCCCCTGGATATTAATCTTAATATATTGCTTCATAAAAAAAATAATACCCATTAAGTTTAGGAAGCAATATTAAAATTATGTGCCATTTTCTTATATGGCGCGTTAAAACATAAAAATATAGTCAGCGGCGATCATGCGACGTTTTCTGACGTAAATGTAGGTTCCCGTTTGAAGAACTGGTGCGCTGGGCGGGGTAGTCGTGCTATTCCTTTCGCTAAAAACTCCGAAAGACAACATCGGAGGTTAAAACACTTTTCCAGATATTACGAATTAAATGTATGGAACCCCTGCAATAGTTGCCTCCTTTCTCAAAAATGTCAATTTATAAATAAATATAAATATCTACATAAAACATTCACCTGCTTATATTTAGCGTGATCAACAATAGTACCGGAATCTGTATCTACGTCCCTTGGCGCGAAGATGACGGCTTTGGTCCTTCAAGGTTGATGCCCGAGTTTGTTCAGATTTCGTGACTAATACATGGCACACGTTCTTAATGTGAGCCATATATTTTACATAACCACCCAGATCGCCTCAATATTTACTCTTTTATGGGTTTATTATATTAATTGTACGAAATAATTTAGACAGAGGCTGGCCTTTAAACGATGCATAAATACATTCGAAACTCTGTTTGTACTACATTGGCCGGCGAGACAGAAAAGCAAAAGGAACATAATACAACCCGAACAAATGTTACTAACGACAACATTAATGTATATAACTGTATGAAGACAGCTGCTACAAAGAATGATAATATGCATTGTGTACAATACCAACCCACAACATCAGTAAAAAGGTAAAAGCTATGGGATTTGAGTCTGATATATTGTTGCGAATTTTATCTGCGACATCTCAGAAATTTGCGAACTGGCCCAACCGTCATCAACGCATGCAAATGTGCGACATCGTATCTCACGGCGATGATTACAAGGCGGAAAATGAAAAGCCATAAACATGCCAATCGGAATCGGGGGAACAGGGGTGGGGGCATCTCACTTGCCAAGCCCCAAATCATGAGCGTAGCCAGTCGTACGCACGTGCGCACGTGCGTACATATTCGGATGTGTCGGTACCTGCAAACCTGTTGTTCGAGGATGTTTTGTCATTTCTTGTGCATCGTACACTCGCTCAAGTCTCTGGCTACGCCCCTGCAAATAATGATATGGCTACAACGTTAAAACATCCCCCCCCCCACACACACAAAATATATTAGACGATGCTCCTTCACCCGTTGTGCTTAGTGACTTTTCGCACAGTGTGTCAGATAATTTAACTAAACCAACTGTCCTCTGAAAGATAAATGTCTGGAGTGACGCGCAAACGGTCTGCCAGGGATCCTTGAAAAAGCGGGCATAAGCCCTTTGATCCATTGTAACAATTCGACAACGGAATGTCTATATTTTTCAAATCCTGCATCGAAAATATAAGATTTAACCTAAACAACAGAATTAGAGAAATGCAGACATTCCGTTGTCGAATTATTACAAACAAAATAACGCGGGGTCGAATTTCAAAGCGCTTTACTCGTTTGACTTCGATCGAACTCGAAAACATTAACTGAGTGTTAAAAAAGATGATTAAATTTGACGTGGGGCAGAGGGACTATAGCGTAATCGGAACCCCTGTGCCGGGAGATCGAGTACATTGTTGAAGGTTGAATGGTAATTATCACGGCATGAGTGGCAGGTTATGTAACACTTATTTTATGGCTTCATATAGATACTGCGCGCAACGTTACCTAGATGCAAAAGATTCACGAAATACTTGCTAAGTTCCGATGAAAGCATCAACGCTTGGCAGTACTGGCCTCTATATATGTGTCACTGTCGGCCCGTGGTGTGTAACTGTCGGCCCGTGGTGTGTCACTGTTGGCCCGTGGTGTGTCACTGTCGGCCAGTGAGATTTCACTATCATCCTGTGGTGTGTCACTGTCGGCCCGTGGTGTGTCCCTGTCGGCCCGTGATATGTCACTATCATCCCGTGGTGTGTCACTGTCGGCCCGTGGTGTGTCAATGTCGGCCCTTGGTGTGTCACTGTCGGCCCGTGGTATACCACTGTCGGCCCGTGGTGTGTAACTGTCGGCCCTTGGTGTGTCACTGTCGGCCCGTGGTGTAACACTGTGGGCCCGTGATGTGTAACTGTCGGCCTGTGGTGTGTCACTGTCGGCCCGTGGTGTGTCACTGCCGGCCCGTGGTGTGTCCCTATCATCCCGTGGTGTGTCACTTTCGGCCCGTGATATGTCACTATCATCCCGTGGTGTGTCACTATCATCCCGTGGTGTGTCACTGTCGGCCCGTGATATGTCACTATCATCCCGTGGTGTGTCACTGTCGGCCCGTGGTGTGTCACTGTCGGCCTTCGGTGTGTCACTGTCGACCCATGGTGTGTCACTGTCGGCCCGTGATATGTCACTATCATCCCGTGGTGTGTTACTGTGCTCCCGTGCTGTGTCACGGTCGGCCCGTGCTGCGTTACTGTCGGCCCGTGGTGTGTCACTCTCGGCCTGTGGTGTGTCACTGTCGGCCCTTGATGCGTCACTGTTCCCCACTGGTGCGTCACTGTTCACCCCTGGTGTGTCACTGTCGGCCCGTGGTGTGTCACGGTCGGCCCGCGTTGCGTTACTGTCGGCCCGTGGTGTGTCACTGTCGGCCCGTGGTGTGTCACTGTCGGCCCGTGGTGTGTCACTGTCGGCCCGTGGTATGTCACTGTCATCCCATGGTGCGTCACTCTCGGCCTGTGGTGTGTCACTGTCGGCCCGTGATATGTCACTATCATCCCGTGGTGTGTCACTCTCGGCCTGTGGTGTGTCACTGTCGGCCCTTGGTGCGTCACTGTTCACCCCTGGTGCGTCACTGTTCACCCCTGGTGTGTCACTGTCGGCCCGTGGTGTGTCACCGTCACTGTCACAATATATGTTGGTCCATGCGTTGAAGAACACCGTATGCAATGTGCATAGTCTTTGAACATCGATTTTTTAATTCTGTGCCGCAGGACGATATGCTATGCACCGGAGAAGAGTATTCGGTACTGATTGGCCAAGGCGTGTGCAAGATCTTGGACAGGGGTGAAAATTCACTTCATTGCGAGGTGCCGTCACGTGCTCCAGCCAAGCTTCCTCACAGCGCGTACAGCCATCACACAATAACGGTAGAGCGCAACCGAAATCCCAGCATTTACGTTTTTTTCAACATTGAAGGTAACTTCATTGACGATCATGAAATATAACGCAGCCACGTACCGTAAATAAAAAAATCGAACGTTATTTCAATATGCCATATATATTAATGTTTGATTATTTGAATATATATCGTATGATATTGCCGTGGACATCATTTGCATGAAAATTATAAGGAAAAATCTACTAACCAGCGTCCTTGCTGCACTGATAGTTGGTCATCCTGTTTATCGATAATATTACTAGTGATACCCTTGGATATTGCCAATATATAATTGGTCGCCGGGATTATTGTCACAATTTCAATTGATCAACATGATTATTGTTAATGTTACAAATGATCATTGTAACGACCAGAATATTATATTATTACATTATATGATTATGATGTTGTTTACCACATGCGCTTTCTTACGTAATTTAAGTTGTGTAGCCATATGTGTTTGTGCGGCCTTAATGTTGTCTTGGCCTAGCCTCTGAAGCCTCGTTTTGGAACAGCTTAGCAACAAAGGTAAACAGACGTTTCAAGGTTGACAGTCAACATCAGCAAGAATTTAATTGCTCAGACAAGCCAGCATTTGTAAGCCTTTGGCTGATAATTACTATATTGTTTCCGATTTATAACTGTTTCATTATTTGTATCAATGTTTAAATGGTCATCATATCCAACGGCGATTAATCTGTCAAATAACGGTATTGTTATTAAATCAGGTATGGCACGCCAAATCGGCCCTATTAATGTTAAAATTAGTATGGTGCGCCGAATGTGTGAACTGCTTATTATTATTTATATTTGTTTGTATTCGCACAAATTCACTTCAAGACATAGTTATTTATGATTGGCAGTTATAATACCAGGAACTGATGTAATGTTTGTTGTCTTGCAGTTAGAACTCGCAATATACGGCAAGGACAAAGCAAATCTTCATAAGTCTCAATAAAACCATTAAAACGTTGTTGCGAGTCTCTTAACGCTGTGGAATTTCGGACAATCTGTAGCATGGATCACCGTGATTATTGACAATATTTCAATTGGTCACCGTGATTATCGGCAATAGTGATGTCCTTAATTCGATTAACCACTTCAGCCTAAGTTGTTGGAAATGTCACTTTTTTATCATTATATAATCTTAACCAATCATCCACCCTATCATTCATCATTGAACTTGTATTAATGTATTGAGGTATTTCTGGCATAATTAACCTATGTCGATCAAATCATTGACACTCATTTCAGTTTGATTTTTGTAACTACGCATTGCGCAGACGGCTAACTACGCCATGGGATACTTGGAATATCCTAGCAACCTTGGCATGGTGATCAGTGTGCCTGTGGCAGCGGCCGCCATCTTGGTCATCGTCATCATCGCGGCCGTGGTGGTGGTCGAGAAGAGGAGGAGGAGAAACAAGGATCGGCTGGGCGGGCTAGGGACACAGTCCCCCCCCGCCCCCCCCCCCCCCCACAACATGGATGACTGGGTCGTACTGCCAGCCTCGCTTTCTGATCACAGCTTGGGTGGAAGCATGCACTTCGGGAAGGACGTTGATACGCGGGAGCGGGAACGAGTCGTGACGATTACATTCCCTTACAGAGAGAGCGCCGAGGCTGGAAGCGGCTAAGTGATCAGGGACTGCAGGGCAATTGGCTGCTACAGTTCCAACCGCAATGAAATGAATACGAACTAAAGGCCGAAGAGGGTCAAAAAGGATTGTGACGCGCCTCAAACGGCATGTTGCGCGAGACACGTGTGCTCTCGATGTGTGTTTATTGTTGAGTGAGAAACGCCAGCCGAGACACGTGGCTCTCGATGTGTGTTTATTGTTGAGTGAGAAACGCCAGCCGAGACACGTGGCTCTCGATGTGTGTTTATTGTTGAGTCAGAAACGCCAGCCGAGACACGTGGCTCTCGATGTGTGTTTATTGTTAAGTGAGAGACGCCAGCCGAGACACGTGGCTCTCGATGTGTGTTTATTGTTGAGTGAGAGACGCCAGCCGAGACACGTGGCTCTCGATGTGTGTTTATTGTTGAGTGAGCGACGCCAGCCAAGACACGTGGCTCTCGATGTGTGTTTATTGTTGAGGGAGAAACGCCAGCCGAGACACGTGGCTCTCGATGTGTGTTTATTGTTGAGGGAGAGACGCCAGCCGAGACACGTGGCTCTCGATGTGTGTTTATTGTTGAGTGAGAGACGCCAGCCGAGACACGTGGCTCTCGATGTGTGTTTATTGTTGAGTGAGAGACACCAGCCGAGACACGTGGCTCTCGATGTATGTTTATTTTTGAGTGAGGCACGCCAGCCGAGGCACGTGGTTCTCAATGTGTTAGTACAATGTTTCACCTCAGACAGGTGGCTTAATGTTGTGGAGAAAATGTTTCGCACAGTCTAGACACGTGGTCCTCAATAAGTCTGTGGTCAACTAATATATGTCAGTCGAGACACGTGGCTCCTGATGTGTGTTGATTTTTTCAGTAAGGCATTCCAGCTGAGACTTATTCAATATTCAAGATGTTTTAATTATTTTGTGTGGCGTGTTATTCGAGACCTGCTATGCGCTGTGTGTTATTCCAGTAACTACTACCATGGTGCAATTAAGATGAATGTACCTAATATTGGTGTTCAATATTGTAATTGTAAATAAGCAAAATATATATTATGCCTATGTTGTATGCTTTATATATTGTTGTATATCTATGTTTTATATATTAAAAAATGCAAAGGTTACATTTAGTATCACAACAAATTGCGAAAAATTTATAATAATAGAAACAAAAAACGAACACCCCAGTACAAAGTGGAAGTCATCTCCTCTCTAGAAACGGTAGATAATCAATTGCTAAGGCTTTTTGCATGAAGATTTTTTTTATTGTAGGTCTTTAACACGCAGGCAAGTATGTTTATGCATCTTTGGTCTGCAGTCTGTCAATAATACTAAGCTTTAATCAGACTCGATACAGGTCAAAACTGCCAAGTGTTTAGGTTTTAACCGTCATTTGTATCAGAATGTAGCAAGTATCTAATGGATCTATTGCAGGTATGTTTGTTATTCATGTATTCCTAGGTACGCTAGTTACATGTCATGTATTTTCTCCTTTGCACTCCTGACAGGCTGACACGATATGAAACTGGCAACTTGCTTAAACTATATCTCTTAAAATTCTTGTCAGCAGCATTTTAAGTGCTTGCCTCTTAAGTGTAAAGTAGATACGTAGCAGGCATCCGATATGCTTTGGCGATCTACATTTTATAGGTGCAGATTATAGTATCATGTCGCAACGTGCACGAGGCATGTCAATAATGTCAGATGTCACATTCCGCGTACAACACAACGTGTTTTCGAGCTTATTCAATTTTGTTGAATTCGCGCCACCGCAAGGTAAGAAAAACTGCTTACTGACGATTAATTTGATTTTATTCACTATTCGTGTGCAATACAATCCCGAAATATGATATATACCCAGGCAACTAGAAACACGTTTTATTTTCGGGTCAGAGACGTTTAGAAACGGGTTATGAAAATGTTATTTGGTGGATGCTAATTTACGTTACGTGAGTCTTTTTTTTTAAATGTACATGCATCTGATGAATGTTTCACCAAGACCTGCCCCATAACCCTAACAAATGTTTCTGCAATCAGCTGTTAGCGAGTTAAATTAAATCTTAATATGCCCGATAAAAGCGTTTAAGTGGTCGAATAAAAACCTTGTTCAAATTCGAAATAAAGGTTTTAAAAGAGACCGATAATTGGCCGACAAAAACTCAAAGCATTTGTGGAGACTGGTTATTGTACATGACAAGCCATACCTTATGAAGTCATACCGTATGCATTAAATCCAAGAAACAAAACTTCATTTTAATATCACATATCAGTTCGGATCTTGTTCCAGTGCAATCAGCATTGGTCCTTGCCCAGTCGCAGTTTGAGCATGCATTTTATATTTGATCACTTTTCTATGTCTCGCACTTAGCATGGAAGTGGTTATGCGGTTATCGATAATCCATGTACAACATCGTAACCTTTATATATGTTATACTTATAATACGTATTCAGTCTATGTACAGCCGTCATGTCCGAGGTTGCCTTCAATTTGTGGGAAACGGATGTACATCGCGATAACCACTGCAAAGTATATCACAATGAACGCAATGGACATATGTACAATCATATGCCCCCTTGTAATCTGTACGTCATGGTAATTTCTCTACGATGTTTACAGCACTCACAGCCGATGCAAGTCCCTGGATGATTGAAGCCTGAATTATGTAAATCACTGAATGATTGAAGCTTGAATTATGCAAATCACTGGATGATTGAAGCCTGAATTAAGAAAATCACTGGATGATTGAAGCCTGAATTATGAAAATCACTGGATGATTGAAGTCTGAATTATACAAATCACTGGATGATTGAAGCCTGAATTATGCAAATCACTGGATGATTGAAGCCTGAATTTGTGCCAGTCCTTAGATAATGGAAACCTGAATCATGTAGATCCCTGGATAATTAAAGCCTGAATTATTGCAGTCCCGAGAGGATTGACGCCTCAATTGTGCATCTTTTATTTTAAAAAAATGATTTTTTTTCTGAGGCTTCCCTGAAAGGGATGCAATCGGGCAGGGTCACCTCGAACAAGAACGATAACATACATACACACAGACCTGATGTTACATGCAAAGAAACGGAAGAAAATATAATACAATTATTACAGATATACGTATGTGACTCCTGACTACTACACAGCTAATTATAATCTATTAGATGCTACAATATAGTCTTGCATAAAACCAAATAATGTTTCCTTGTCGGAGAAAGACAGATCAGGGGACCCATAAAGCAGGACGTGTTCCAAAATAAATTTAGTGTCAGTTTGCATCGAAAACCGCGATTATCATAGATTTTGTAGCAAGGTAACTCTCTCAACGTTGTAGCTTGGACAGTGGAATAAAAAGTGTGTAACATTTTCATTTTTAAATAAACAGCGGGGGCATGACGAGTCTTGGATAAACTTATACTGTTTGCGATGAGAATTTAAAGCGCTTAGCCCCATGAGCAGGCGTGCGTGGTTGACTGCACCGTTGCCGATACCAATATTGTTATTCCATGGTTTAGCGAGAAACATAGACGTCTTCAAGCTGGCTTTAAATACACCGAGAGACAGCGACTCAGAACCACGAGGGAGCCGATTCCATTCATCTATAACTGACGGAAAGAATTATATTTTAAATGACGCAGTTCTGCATTTGAAATTTCTAATATCACCCATATTGCGCAGATTATAATCAACAGTTTCCCCGATTAATTGCGGACAGAGTTGTACCAAATAAGGGGGCGCTTTACCCGTTCTAATCCTGTGGAAGTAAGTGAGTTTAAAGTATTTTCTTCGTACCTGTAGTGACACTTCGCCAACCTCGCCGAGCAATGCCGAAGGCTTTGTTTTATTAGGCACCTGTAATACTGAGCAAGCATTGTCTCTGGACTCGCTCCAGTGACTGGATCTGACTATGAGTCAGAAGTGAGTCATAGACAACAGATGCATATTCCAAGGGGTCGAATAAACATATAATAAATATTTAATTTAGATTTGCGATCGATTTTCCTACTCATTCTTCTCAACAGGTTCACAGAATGCATAGCCTTGGAAGTGATATTCGTTACATGGTTTTCCCAGGTCAGGTTCTGGGTTAAAGTCAAACCCAGGTGGCAATGGTTTGCGACACGTTTTAGAGGTACACTATCTAAATATAACGGCGGGTAGTCGACCGGTGGTGAGTTTTTGCTGAATATGAAATACTCAGTCTTATGAGGGTTAAACGTGATCCTCCATTGCATGGACCAAGAAGCCAGATTTTCGAGATCTTTGTTAATCTTAGCGATATCTCGAATAGGGTTGCGCAGTATTTCCAGTATCGCCGTGTCGTCAGCAAATATAAACGAATTCGTCTCTAAATCATCGACAATGTCATTAATAAATATAAGCAATAAGAGTGGGCCAAGTATTGAGCCTTGTGGCACACCCGTAGTTACAGGCAACCAGGAAGAACTCTGACCTTTAACAACAAGTCTCAGTTTGCGATCACCTAAATAACTATTGAACCACTGGAGAAGGTGGCCAGTGACACCAACCGACTCTAACTTGTGAAGAAGTCTTACATGATACACTTTATCAAAGGCTTTCGATATATCCAAGAACACAATGCAGACGTCAGCACCAGCGTGATCGTCAATACCAGAATCGATATTAGAATAAACCAGGTGCATTAGATGAATTAACTGGTTAACAGTCGAGTCCAAGGGTCTCAATCCGGAATTACGCGAAGTTAGGAGACTATTCTCTGAGCAGTGGCGATACAGAGCTTTAAATACTGGTCTCTCCATTACTTTTCCGGTACAGGAAAGCAATGATATTGATCTGTAATTTGCCCTTTTCCATTCGCTAGGAACTGAACCTAATGGCATAGACATTTGGAACAAATCAGACAGTGGCTTACTTATAGCGGAGGCCGTAGCTCTTACAGCTGACTGTTACTTACCCCATCGGGACCATTAGATTTATTTACATCGAGACGACTAAGGATCACGTAAACACCCTCAGGTTCAAATTGAGCAGTAGAAATTCTTGCTTCAGTTTTATATAATAACGGCGGCAATGCAAACCCATCACTAGCTTCAGGCATCGAAGAGTTAGCAGCAAAAAACTCATTAAATGACCCGGCCTTATCAACCGCACTTGTGAACGAGACCTTTCATTTCCTCAATCATTGTAGGAACGCTCACCTTCATCGTTTCACCATCAAAGCGTTTAGTGATCTTGAAAATGTCTTGTTGTGGAACAGAAGGATCACTAAGCCGTTGAGCAAGTGATGCGTAGAATTCGTCCTTTCGTTCTTTTATAGCAAACTTGACTTCAGTTCTAACACGTTTAAATATGTCGTAATGGTCTCCTCTCTTGGTTTGAGCATAACGCTTCCACAGACGTTGTCTCTAATCTTTTGATAGTTCCAGTCATCCACTCCTTGTCTCTAGGTCTCACAGTTATGATATGGTGTGGAACATAAGTATCAACTGTTTCATTAAAACACGACGTAAAGTAATTTTCAGCATCGTTGACATTGTCAAACATGTCAGTTCCGACATGCCAAGGTGCGTGCGTTAGGGCTTCATTCAGTCCGACGAAATCCGCCAAAGCATAATGGTAGATTTTGCGCCTTAACGAACGGTCTTTTAGAAGTCAGTTTTAATTTGCAGTTAATCGCACAGTGATCCAAAGTACAGAGTGGCGGTAGAAAACCAGACTCAATTACGTATGCGGGGGCGTCTGCAATGATAAGAACTAGAATATACCCTCGGTCGCCTGCATACCTTGTTGGCTCGGATATAAGTTGGGAGAGCAAGTTACCGTTAACCATATCAATCAAGTCATTTTTTAGATCGCTTTTACTAGACCTGTGTTCAGAGTTCCAAGGGTAGCACCTGTCATCAAAGTCCCCCAGGATTAATACAAGAGAGGGATTTTCAGAAAATGCCAGATTTAAGGAATTTTGAAGAGCCTCAAGAAAACCTATTGTCAAATCATAGTCTGTGCCAGGAGGTCTGTAATAGTTCGCTATTAAAACTCGTTTGTCGTTCATTTTAATCTCGAGCCATACACTTTCAGTAATCATATCTTCCAAGTCGTAACGTCGAACCGAGGCTAACTCATCCTTCACGTAAACCAGAACACCACCCCGCGTCACTCTGTCGTGTCTGTGGACCTGGTAATTAGGCATTTCAATTAGCTCCTTAACAATATCACCATTTAACCAGGTTTCGGACACACCAATGACATCGAAGTCGTGTTCCAATACATAGGACTGGTACATTTCATCTAGTTTCGTACACTGTTCACCTAGAGGCGCAAGGGCTCCAGAGCGGTCACTGAGAAGACTCCATGCGTTAAATTGACATACACTGAAATCCTTGATATTACCACGGGACATATGTGACATAATTGTAACGAGTTTTTACATTAATTCCGATTCTCATTTGCTTGGTACTTATTATGGAACTGTAACTTGTCTTGCAGCAAAAGGTCCGATTTAAAGGTGAAACCAGTATGGTTAACGTATAAACAAAAGCATACACGAACGAATACATAAACGAATGGCTTAATATCAATAAATTATCATTAAACGTGAAGAAAACTAAATTCGTGGTTTTTCACATGCCCGGGAAGAAAATGCAGGTCTCTGATCTCTTCATAAACAACATCCGTCTAGAACGCGTGGAGGAGTTTAATATGTTAGGCCTCACAATACAAAGCAATATGAAGTGGCATAGTCACACAAATAAAATAGCAAATAAGATCTCAAAGGTAATAGCTGTAATGAACTCAAATATACAATACCCGAGCGTACTCTCCAAACAATTTATAATTCACTTGTAGTGCTACACTTAAATTACTGCATTCTTGCCTGGGGCTACTGTACATCCCGGATCACAAAACTACAGAAAAAAGCAGTTAGAGTAATAACTCTCAGTAAATTCTGATCACATACTGAACCATTATTTAAGAAATTAAATCTGTTAAAGATAGATGATATTCATCGGCTACAACAGCTTAAATTTTACCATAAATTGATCAATGCAAACTTGCCACATTACTTCACCCAAATACCAATGATACGTAACTCTGATCAACATTCTTACAACACAAGGACTAAGGGACTGGTACGCACCACACGGGCCAATCGTGATTTTACAACCAAGTGTATCAGATATAGTTTAATTAGCATTATAAACTCAGAATCTAGTGACATTGTTGATAAAGTCCATACACATAGTTTACAAGGTTTCGCAAAATATGTCAAAAATTATCTCTTAAGCAAATACTCACTTGATAGCCATATCCAAAACTGTTATGTATGTCAAGCCACTTAATTTTATATATTGTACATTTTTGAGATCTAATCAAAGTGCTCTGTTATCTCTGGTTGTGCTCACAGATAGATTTACGGAAATCTGATTGAATGTAGTAGTGTAGTTTTCTTATTGTCGTTTTTTTGTTTTCGTTTACTTGACTTAATCTCTTTTGGGTTATTATAATATATTCTTTCTTTTTTTTCTCTCAAATACTATTTTTTTGTGTTAAAACTGAAATTATAATAGGTGCGTATTTTCATTGTCTTTTCACTCAGTTTGGTTATTGCGTGTATGATTTAAAATTAACCTGGCAGGTGGCTCTAGTGATAGCGACCCTGTGCGGTCTTAACTGGAGTCTCCTGCACTATTATTTATTACACATGGATATGATTAATTTTCTCATTATGGCAATTAGTATGACTTAAAATTATCACTATTATCTGTATGATTATTCTATTTATAAGCATAGTTATGTATGCATATCTTTATTCACCCCTGTATAACAAGCTATATGTTAATTTCATTTTATTTCGACCAGACCGGATAGTGGATGTTTATTTGTTACCTCGTTGCCATTATGTAAATGTATGTATAGTGAAAATAAATGCTTATTGACTGACTGACTGACTGACTGACTACAACTGCAGAACGCAGTAGGACACCGAATAACCAATATTCATGTATGTATAACGTATATACCATATCAGGTCTTTGCAGCCTACTGAGAGATAATTTATTTTGGTTGAATAGATAATAGTAAATAGTAAACAAGCTGGCGCTGAGTTGCCAATTGAAACAAGACTCAAAATACCAGCAGAAGCTTACACTCCGAGTGCAGTTCGAGTGACTAAAAATGCGACTACTCACGTTAAGGGCATGTCCACATTGCCATCCTAGATATCAAGACTAATAATACCAAGCTTCTTGGTACAATTTCTTGGCAAGAAATTACACTCAGTTCAAGTGAACCCCACTAATCTTATTCAGTCAACGGGACAGCTGCCCCCGGCGTGATGGCAACTACGCGCTCTTATCCGTTTTATCCATGGCGAGTTTCTTGTCCCACAGAACCATCGCTGCATCGACAGCTTTTTCGATGATGTTGGTAGATTCTCGAAGTGGCGTCTTGTTGACCGTAACAAATACGGTGATGTTGGTAACCGATGGGTGTTTCGTTTGAAGAAGCTTGACGATGACTTGACTGGTGCCGAACGCTTTGTCATCCTGGGTGTACTCAGTGACCTTTGCTCCTTGCGGGGAGTACAGACGCGATACGGCGACCCGATGAGCGGCTCCGAAGTTTTCTGGGTATAGTAGGAGTCTCGTGTATGCCTTTCGGGCCGCATCCAATGATCCGGTGGCTGCAATTGATGCAGTGGCGGTGAATGATCCTCCGCGCACCGTGTCTCCCTGGATCAGCAGGATGTCGCTGACCTCGGACCGGTCTCGGTCAGACATGGTCAGTATACCACGCGGCTTGGGGGTTGGCAGTGGCTCTCGCTGGAGCTGGTTGTTGACATATAGATCCTTTCCGACCACTCGTGTTTTTACGCTTGGATCCACCCGTTTGGCGCGATCAGCCTTACTCTACAGTTCACGGCGCTGCTGCAGAAGTTTGTGGGTGGGTCTGTGGTGTGATAGTGGGTCGTTGATTTGGCTGCTTAGATTTTCGAGCGAGATCCAAAACTCTTGCAGCATCAGTGGAACGTGACAACTTCACGACAATGGGGCGGGCTGGTCCTCTCTTCTTACCCGCCAAGCGATTTGCTCTGTCAATAGGTACAGTGGCTGCGTCGAGAAGCTTGAGATTGTCCAGGGCGGCCCGCACCAATGACTCGGTGCTCTCGTCAGCGCAGATCATTTGATGGCTGAACTCAGAATTGGGCAGATCCTGGATGATTAATACCTGAATTATGTTTGATTTAACAACACTGGATGTTTGAGCATGACTTGTGCAGAGCCCTGAGTGATTGAAGCCTAAATTGTGCAGATCTTTGATGATTGAAGCCTACGCAGATCTCTGGATGATTAAGGTTTTAATTATGCAGAGCCAGGGATGATTGAATTCTCAATTATGCAGATCCTGAATGATTATTGCCCGAGTTATGCCGCTCCGTGGATGATTGATGCATAAATTGTCCAGATTCATGGTTGATTGAAATCTGATTTATGCAGATCCCTGGATCTTTAAGGCCTATGCAGATCCCTGGATCGTTAAGGCCTATGCAGATCCCTGGATGACTAAAGCCTGAATTATGCAGAGCCCGGGATGATTGAAATCAGAATTTTGCAGATCGTGGATGATTAATTCCTGAATTATGCAGGTTCCTGGATGTTTGATGCATGAGTTATGCAAATCCCTTAATGATTAAGGCCTGAATTATGCAGGTCCTTGAATGACTGAAGCCTGAATTATTGAGATCCATGGATGATTGAAGCCTGAATTGTGCGGGCCCCTGGATGATTAGGGCACCAGTTGTGCAGGTCAATACAAGGTTGACATATGAATTATGCAGGTCTCTGGATGATTGAAATTTGAATTACGCAGGTCCCTGGATGTGTAATGCATTAGGCAGGTCCCTGGATGACTGAGGCATCAGTTGCGCAGGCCCCTAAACGACTGAGGCATGAATGATGTAGATAACCATCCAGATATCTACTAAATATCTGGATGGTTAACGCCTCAATGCAGCAAATATCAGATTGCTTTGCTCACATGTCACGAGGTGGCTTTCCACGACCAGTCCTGCTGCATTGCCTGTAGATGCTGCTGCAGCTGTAAGTCTCGCGCACGCTCCCGCTGCAGTCGGATATTGTCAATCGGCATCGGAACAGGGTCGTCACTGCTGGTGCTGTCTGCAATGCCTGAGGGTAGCGCTGGCAAGACGATCCATTCTTCCATACGTTTCGCGGTTTTCCTCTGCGCTGCTTTTTTCTTCCTAGTGACGACTATGGCCACCGTGACAACGATAGCGAGGGCCAAGATGACGGCCGCCGCAACAGGGAGACCGATCCCTAGGCCTTCCTCAGGGGGGTACTGCACCTCTCCCATCGTGTAGTTGAGACTCCTTAAAATGTTCAGCTGCAATTAATTAATCATTGCGTAGTGATATTACAGACATAATACTCATGTCAAAGAAATACATATATGACAATGCGTAATAACAATCATAACATTATTATATAATGACAATATCGAGGAGGAAAATGCAAAATATTATGTCGCGGCAATATCACAAAATCGCATAATATAGAAATACCGCGAGTTAGCTGGGCGTTAGGCAATCTTACTTGCCCGAAATCAAGCTGTAGCAGCCCGTCAATTTTCATTAATGAAAATGAAGGGCTGCTACAGCTTGACGAAGGGCCAATTAAATTTCAAACGCCTTGCAAAACTTGCGCTATTACTATTATTCGGGGTGACGTAATGGCGCTGGTCGAGTGCGGCAACAGAGACCCGGCGGCAGTAAAATATGTAAATTCCACAACGAAATAACTTGCATACATAGATACCAAATCAATAAAAGCTGCCAAGAAACGTCATAGGACTAAAAGCGACGAGAGAGAAAACAAAAGGCCGAATCTGAAAGGAGAAAAGAGAAAAACTTCACAAGCAATGAGCGATAATCCCCAAGAAGTAAACAAAGCCCTGGTTACCAACATAGCGGGAGTGGATGAACGCCTTGAAGCCATCACGCACCTTGTGGAAGGAATACACGAAAAACTCGACGGATTAACCATAAGCCAGGAGAAGCACCGACTGACCATAGTAGAAGAAGGGGCCGGGGAAAATACAGGTCAACTCAAATTAAGGACATAGCAGGTGAGCTGACTCTACTGCGTAACGTGGTGATAAAACAGTCAGACGAAATATCGCTTCGTCGTCATGGGGAATCCGGTCCCATATCCCCCATAGACCACGACGTTAGTGCCAACAACCGTCTTCACGCGGAGTCTGCCCCGAACTCTCGCGGAGGGCGTGACTTCAGCGCCGACAACCGTCGTCACGCGGAGTCTGCCCCAAACTCTCCAGTATTGCTTGAGATTATAACCAACCTGTTTAACGCCATGTATCGTTGTGGTTATGTCCCGGAAAAGCTAAAGAAAGGACTCATCTACACTTTGTACAAGGGTTCCAAAAAGTAAAGGGAGCTAACACGCCCTCCAGCAGTATGAGTACTCTTTGTGCCCTTAAATAATACCGTAATATTGTCCTTCCCCGCGCCCTATACGGTGCAGAACTATAGTATGCGCTTTCAAAAGCTGAAACTTCTAAACTCGAACGTGCCCATACTTTTTGCATACTTTCTATTCAGGGATTGCCAAAATACAGCAGCGCCACTATGTCCCTGAACAAGCAACTTTGCACTGTGAAATTGACATTAAGCAGTTACTGTTCCTCGGGAGGTTCTGCCGATTGCGCCACTCGACACTGGGGAAGAATGTATTTTTAAAACGCTTGTTCCAGCCCTCTCAGCAGCAAACGCGTCGTCCTCGTGGTTTTTTAGTAAATATTGTGGGTGTTCTCGGCAAATACGAATTGTTAGGGTATCTCGACCGGTACCGTTATGAATGCAGCTTTCCGTATAAACAGATGTGGAAAAATGTCTAAAAAAACTGCAGCATCCTAAGTATGCGCGTTTTAATAATGTGTATGGTGACATTCCACATATCCACAGTATACGGAAATTGGAATACGAGCTGCCTGGACATAAGAAACATGTTAGATACCTTGCCAAAGTTAACTGTGTCGTAAGCCAGGGACCATCCATGCAATCGTGCCCGCACTGCACAATGCCCCGCATTGACATGCTACCATATTTCCTTCATCACTGCGAAAAGTACAGCGAGGCAAGAGAACTATTTTGGAATTTAATTGTCAATACATGCAGTGTACGCCTCAGCTCATATTTATATAATGCCGAAGAAGAGTCACTAACAGCCCATATTTTAGAAAACCGCCCAATATTGAGATCGACGAGAAGGAATTTGAGAACATGTTAAGCATTAGTGCATCTTGCTGGCATAGAGCATCTTATGACCATGCACTGAAATATTTTTGACTAATCTGCATTACTATTTTCAAATGACTAATATCGGTCATTCTTTTGGAATTGTACCTTGTAAATATTTTACTGTTAATGTTCCACGTTCCTGACTCTCCAGCAAATGGAGGAATAAAGTACATTCATTCATTCATTCATTCATCCGAAATGTCGGTCAGTACGAGTCATTAGAAAATCGATATCTTGTATAACGCGAGTCATTGCAATCCTGTGCATATTTACTTGACCGCAAAGCTAATTGCCTTAATTGCCTTGGTAAGACAAGTAGCTAGTATCTGAGTGGATATTGACATGCATCGTAATTAACAACAGCATGATCATAGTGAGTCGCTGGGCCAACCTGTCAGGCCTCTCAATCTATATAGGGATATTGCTAGAGCTGTGGAGCAAGGTATCTGGTATGCGCGTTTATTAACAAGTTTATGGGGGGGGGGGGGGCGTTGTGTGTTTCGTGTTGTTGTTTGTGCGTGTTCCTGTGTTGTTGTTTTTTGTCTCCACTACGCGTGTCTACGTGTGTCAGTTTATTTTACAAGGATGTCGCGTCTCCACATACTGGGTATTGGTTAAACTGGAATTCTTTAGATGCAAGTGAATTTAAACTGCCTTGAATTTCTTACTGCAATAACAGAACCGCTTAACGTTATTAAGTGCAACATCTGAAACTTAACGTGTCATCTTAGTTGTTTATCATACGATGGTAAAAAAAATCGTATTGACAGTGATCAGTCAAAGTGTATGTGGCAGTGCACCAAATGCGTGTGTCGAATGCTTCTATTTAACAACATATCTGATGTTGATGAAATGACACCAAGTTCACCTCAAAATCTAGATATGCCGATTCAGGCGATTGAACAACAATTATTTAATCCTTTTGAGCTGAATGAATCCGATAACTCACCCCTATTCGATATTGACCCTGATGTCAATTTCTATCAATATCAAGGTTCCATAACCAATTGTAACTATTATCTGGAGAATATGAGATATGGAGATATGAATATAAGAAGTGCTCAAAAAAACTTATCGCATTTCAAAGGTTACCTCAGCAATTTAGCTCACTACTTCACTGTATACGGGCTCACGGAGACCTGGTTTAATGATGACAATGTCGAATTACACGGCATTGAAGGGTACAATTCAGTGAGCAATTACCGCACTGACAGAAGGGGAGGCGGTGTGTCCTTGTTCATTAAGAAAGATGTACAGTTTACTGTTAAGAAAGAACTTGAAGTGTTTACTCCTAATATGGAAGCAGTGTTTATCGAATTAGACAAGTGTAATATAACAAGCGAGAGGACTGTTTTCATCGGGCTGGTATACCGCCCACCGGATACTGCAAGACTGCAACTCTCATTAGTAATATTTTTACAAATGATGGCTGTAATACGAATTCTTTCCATGGCATCATGTATACCGATATTACTGATCACTTTCCTATATTTTGTATATCCAGCCATAACAAGATCATAGAGCGTAACCAACTATTGATCAAACGAAATTTTAGTGAAATTAATCTGGCTAAATTTAAACATATCTTATCAAACCAAAATCGGGGTAATGTAGTAACAACAGAAGACACGCAGGAAGCATTTGCTAAGCTGCATAGTACATTGATCAAACACTACGATGACTGCTTTCCAGTCATAAAATCCACCTCGAATTACAAGAACCGAAAGCCATGGCTTACCCAAGGTCTGAAAAAGTTCATAAGAGTTTAAAATCGTATATTTCATCAATGTAAGACACTAAAGGATGAACACTACGATCATCAATATAGAAAGTATGAAGTATAGAAAGTGCGTTGTTACGCACGTTAAAGCAAGCAGAGAAGCTTCACTATCTGTCTTTGTTGAAAGTGTATCCAGATAGAATGGCAAGGACATGGCCAGTTATTAAAGAAGTCGTCAACAGAAACAAGTTACGAAAGTCGCAATCAACGTTTAACATAGATGATAGTCTAGTCTCCGATGGGAATACTATTACCAATGCATAATAAACAACTTCTTTGTAAATGTGGGCGTCTCTCTATCTGAAAATATTGCGAAGAGCGAAGATTCGCCACTGATTTATAAAAGTAAAGATAGCCCAAAGAGTATGTTTTTAAGCTCTGTCACAGAAAATGAAATCAACGATATGACTGGAGCACTGAAGAGTAACTCTGCTGAGTGGCATTATAGTGCGCCGACAGTAATTAAGGGAATCCTGTGTAGCCTGGTGCAACCTCCTAGACACATATTTAATCTCTCTTTCCAACAGGGTTACTTTCCGGGGGAATTGAAACTTGCAAGAGTGATTTCCATACGCAAATGTGGGGACGAGAGTTTATTGACCAATTACCGACCTGTATCAGTCTTGCCAACCTTGTCTAAAATACTTGAAACACTGATGCACAACAGACTGTGAATTTATGAACAACTTCTCAGTCCTTAATAATAATCAATTTGGCATTAGACCAAAACACTCGACCACGATGCCGCTCATACTCCTGGTAGATAAGATCGCATCAGCCATTGATAAAGGGGAATGCGCCTTAGGTATTTTCTTATATTTTTCGAACGCGCTCGACACGGTAAACCACGAGATATTGTTATCAAAATTGGAGAAATACGGGGTGAGGGGTATAGCAGGGAAGTGGTTCCAAAGTTGTTTGAATTCCAGGGAACAATATGTGGAATATGACATCGCTAAATCAACCAGCTTAAGGGTAAGATGCGGAGTTCCACAGGGTTCAATCTTAGGACCATAACTTTTCCTAACTTACATTAATGATTTGGCCAACGTCAGTACTAAACTTTTCTGCATTCGATTTACTGATGACTCAATTTTTTTTCTAACAGGGAGGGATATCAATGATATGATTATAACATTAAACACAGAATTAGAGAACATTCAAAAGTGGCTACAACTGAATAAGTTAACTCTTAATCTCAGCAAAGCTAAATGTATGGTATTTAAGTCACCGCGAAAGAAACTAAGTGTCGAACGGCGTGTAGAGATATCAGGACATACAATCGAGCAGGTTACATCTATCAACTTCTTGGGTGTGTATATGGATAGTGGGTTAGAATGGAAACACCATATATCACATAAAATATCATATAAAAGTGAAAATATCACCAAGAGGATTGGCAATAATTACCAAGGCGAGGAAGGTGCTGACAAGCGAGACGCTCCCTACTCTGTATTACAGTTTTATATATCCATACTTAAGTTATGCAATTGAAATATAGGGGTGGGGGCGTCATACGATTCGTATCTGAATCCCATTTTAGTCTTACAAAAACGAGCTGCACGTATAATTGACGGTTGCAATAGATACTCGCCCACTCTATATAGCCTATATTTTACAAACATAACATCTTGCCTGTATCTTGTATATTGGAATATTGCGTAATTATTTGTAGGTATAATATATTTCAATAATGATGTACCGAAGTCTATAGCTGACTTATATAGTAACAATTTTGAATTACATAAGTATCAAACGAGGTCAGTCCAATGTTTGCATCTCTCTAAGTTTAAAACGGAGAAATTTAAAAAGTCGTTTAAGTACCAAAGCATATGTTTATTTAATAAGTGGTTCAGTGAAGTAGAATTTAGATCTTCTCTGACACTAAATAAAAGGAAAGTACAAAAATCTTTACTAAAGTGTATAGTACCTGTAGACACGCGAGGTAATTAAAGTGTCACATGTAGTATGTATATATGTTTTTTTGTTGGTTTTTTATGTTTTTTTTTTGTTTTTTTTTGTTTTTTGGGGGGGAGAAGGATTTTTATTATCTCGTATAGGCGTCGGCTTCAACTTTTGTCATATTCTATACTGTGTACTTTTACCGTTACAATGTATTATGCAACCCCTTTATGACAATAAATATATTATTATTATTATTATTATTACGAGTTGAATTCAAGTTCCAATTTACCTCACATATTTGCTGAGCGTTAACATCTCCTTGCTGCTTTGGTTTAATTCGCATACAACGTTCGAAGTAAAATGTTTAACGCTTACAAGCCTTCCCATATCTTGTGAGCCACTCGCCTTTTTTACACCATATAAGTATATATCAGTATACCCTGAGCAAGAAACGGCACGCATAGCTAGGCAACTAGACGGCTAGGCTGTGACCTGGTGAACCCGTACACAGGTCATGTACCCGGAAGTAAACAATCTCGCGGTTTCCCGTTTTGTCTCGTGACACACTTACATACCCTATTTAAACAACCACAATTATTTTGTGTTTGACGTAATATTTCATTATTCTACGCCAAGTCACTATGGTAACGATTGTCTGGGGCAAAGGCCGAAGGGGGGTCTGGTGCTTACAGGATTTTAGCGGCCTTCAGAATTATACTAGTTAACACGACGACCAACTCGCAATAATATTGTATCATAAAAATATCACAGAGATTTAAATGTAGCTGCTTAAATTAATAACACGTGCAATGACACTATGCAATTCAGCAGGAGACATTATGACATAACACTTACAGAAAGGGTTAGTTGTCTATATTTTTGTGGAAAACATTCTTGTTAAATCCAATAGTTTCTACACTGGTATGTATACACAGACGTGTCTCTTATTTCTGATAAGGAACATGTGAAAAATAGTTCACTATTAATAACTCTGATTCTCTTACCGTTATCGTGTGGTACTTGCTCACGCTGAAAGGGAGTCTTTGAGGAGGCTCTTTCGGCACATCACAGTGGATTGACGTAGAAGTCTTCTCTGTGATTAAACAGTCGCCTTGGCCAATCAGCACTGAGTATTCCGCGCCTGGGTCGATACGAGCACCCTGCGTGGGATTTACGTAGACACAGTTGAGATATGGGTTGAGATAAAAGCTGGTTATATGCATGGCAATCTCTGCCGCATGGAACTGTGACGCACTGATCTATATGACCTGACATCCATATACGCCATTAGTACATCTTAGAGATGCCAAATAAAAGTTCGCTTCGTCCCAAAATCAGAATAAATTTAAATTTATCATGCTTACATATTTGCAGACTACATAAGTACATGAAGATTTTATCAATAATGAGCAAATATAACGCGCAATGCAAACTGTGCATTGGAGGATGCAACGACTACTCGCCAATGGCTAAAGGGAGACTCGGGGTCGCCCCTATCTTTGTAAGTAGCGCGTGCGGCTACTGTCGTGTGTTATGTGCTGGGCCAGGTGCAAGCGGTTAGACTCCCACCTGTACACATGATGCTGTTTGCCCAGGATAAATATCCCGGATCTTCCTTCTTAAAGAGTAGGTGGGTTACTATGGTGACATGGCTCCTCCCTTCCTTGACCCTTCCCGTTGTCGCGATATGACCTATTCTGGTTAAAGCGTCCTATACTCAAATCAATACATCGGAAACTTACCCGTAGAATTAGGGGCTGGCCTTTGTAGACAAAAACTTCCGTCCGCGGCCTCATGTTGTGTACCGGGACATATCCCAACGTTCGGCTCGACTCCAGGGAGGTGTTTTGCAGATTCCGGTATTTCTCATACCCGTCGAGTATGAACCCAGCATACAAAGCCAGCGTTGAATGTTCGTCTGATGCGTTAAAGCTCTCCGGTATCACGACCGCCGGAGTGAGACACTCTGCCCTCTCGTTGGTTAGGACAAAACATCTCTGCGGAGAAGGTTAAATATAATAACTATTTATAATAGCCATAAGCTAATAATAGAAATGATTCGCATACATTATTTGGAAATAATAATACGATTATTTGATAATAATGTTTCTAAAACGATTTGCAGTAATCGCATTCATATCTATTCAAGACCAGTCATAGCAATTATAATTAAAACTATAACTCAGTGATTCACGCTCACACCCGTAACCAAAATAATGGTGATGACGGTAGGAATGTGGGTGAATGATCTCGATCGATGACCATTCGATCTTACCTCCCTAAAGTATTTCCTGATTGTTTCAATAATAACGTTGAAGGTTTCATGAATTGTTGTGTTTATTTCCATCGTAATTTCTAGATAAGGAGTGTCCACAGACATCAGTCCCTGGCCATCGATCGTTAAGGTGGAACCGCCCCTGTGTCAAGCAGTTAAATGGATATAATTGTGTTAAAGCTATTATCGTTAGAATGTAATTTTGGCAATCACATATTATCGATGTCAGTTATATTTTGTTGCATCTAACTACACCATCAGTCGTAAGGTGGCATCTAGCAGCATGGCACTTCATGTGCCTCAATAACGCTGATAATTAAAGAGTTGTTGTCTACTAGGTGCGCCTGTTTTGATATTTTATACACATGGACAGTAGATATATAAAGCATGTATAATTGCATGAGTGGTGAGGATGAAATAAAGGACCAACATTATCGGTACATGGGACATCTATGAGCTCTGGGAAAAACATGCAATACTGGATAACGCGTATTAAGTATTAAATAGAAGCAAAATTAACTTTCTTATATAGATTAGAAATTAAGTAAATTACACGGATTAAAATGTAAGTATAATATATAGATTCAAAACTATGTTAATACATAGCTTAAAACCTACTCTCTTAATGATAAAATCATTGATGTCTAGCGGGCATCGAATGCAAGAAAAGGGATAAAGACAGGTCCACTCACTCGAGGAGGGTGTTGTTTGGGTACAACGACGTGATCTCCGGGTTGGCGCGGTACTCGAATGACTTCCGGGTGGAGATTGTCAGACCCCCCTCGAAGACAACCTCAATGGATAGCGGCAAGCCAACGTCCAAGTCCTCTCCGCGCGGTGTTGTCGCCACGAGATACGTCCCATTGCTTCGTGTGACACAAAAGCAACGTCATACATCACGGAGAGATATGTATCAATGTATTGCAGGTCTGTTTTATATTAGCGCTGGCGGAAAATTGTGCGCGTCATTAATTATGTGAGATGCCAATAGGCGGGGATGCCATTCTGCATGTAAAACTCAATATTGGTGTCAGATCAACGTTTCTATTACATTAAATATATTCTACTGCAGACAGTCCGGATGCTTAATTACACTTCTTGCGTAACCACTTTAGAATTAACAAAAGTTAAAACAATTAACCTTCCTGAAGCTTCCCATCAAACAAGATACGTTTAGATGATAACACACATGTATATTTGCCCGCACACCTTTGTGCTGGAACTCACCTTTGCCAGACTGGGCACGCGTACTTGTCGCCTTGCAGGCGCAAGCGTATTGGCTGAAACCCAGCATCGAAGTTATTACCAAGTACGGTAATATTCGTTCCGCCCGCCACCGGCCCGTGGCCAGGCGTTACATCGAATGCCTCAGGCTCTCTGTTCACCACTACAATGTTGAGAAACACACATATATATATTTATGAAGAGAAACACAGAGGCGACAGATGTCTATATATGAGGGATATTTCCATTGAATGGGATATCGATTTATATGTACCTTGTCTAAGTGGCATTTTCCTCAAATAGTATGTTACGTCTATAGTAGTTAGATGATAAGTAATATTTCCACTAAGCCACATTTCTATTATTTGATATTGGTACTAAATGGTATTTTTATTACTTAGTATTTCCATATGGTTTGGAAACGTTTGTCAGTCATGAATTTACGCGAGCTTTCGCTTGTTATGTTATATTGGTAGTAATGTTACTTCATATTCAAGTCGCTGTGACAGGGGTGCTCGTAGTGGTGGTGGTTCGAGAGAAATAAACACATAGTAGTACATAACTTTAGGTCTGTATTACATGATTCACGTTCCGGCATGTTTCCTGCGCAATCCTCACCCACAAGGTTCCTAATAATGATATGCAAGAATACAGGTCCTCTACCTGGCTTCTGCGCTGTAATGGGGATGAGCGCGGATACTCATTTTCAATGTTAAATGTACGCTATCCTCGGCGTGGAGACCCATTTTTGGGATTCTCCCACCCCCCATTAACCAAGATTTTTGCGAGATTGTCGAAAAACTGACTCCAGCTCCCCAAATGCGATCTCCCCGCAACCTTTTCGCCAAGTCTTTTTCTGGCTGTGTTGCAGGATGCGGGAACCGATGTCGCTTTAACGTCGGTTTAAGTTTCAATCATAATATCTATATTAGGGACACGAGAAAGTAGTTCCACAACGCACGCGCATAACAAACGATATTCTGTTTGTGGGTCACGGCAGGAACCAGTTGTCATAACAGGCATAGAGATTCGGAGTAGGCCGGCCTGGAAATGCCAGTTTGGATGTAAAGGTTTCGTGATTACGATGATGTCATATTACTGGATTTCGCTTCATGCTTAACGTACCATTGTAGGAATGAGCATTGCATGTGTAGACGCTTTTATTCAACACCTTAACGGCATGGAAACACACTTTTTATATTATATGTATTCGAGGCGAAGGGCCGAAACCGGCGTTATTAGTGGTCTATTTATCTCACAAAGGGTGAATTTGTGGCATACTTATGGTGTTGAACGATTATTGAATTAATTAATGAGTACAAAAATACCCCAAGACTATACCCCTCTATTTTATGCTTTCTAACACTGTAACACTTACCGTTAGAGCAGGTAGCACCAGCATATGTGGTGCCTGCTTCCTTTTGACATTGGCACTCATACCCGCCCGGGGTGTTGGTGCACTGTCCGCCATGTTGACATGGCTTGGGTAAACACTCGTCGATATCTGAAGAACAAAGTTCATCAGTGTACACTTTCCTCTTGGCAATAAATGGGACATCTGTCAGTATTATATGTTGCTAATAAAAACTGCAAAAATAACTATGTGATCCATTTAAAGTTTAAGGCAGGCCGCCCTAGATATGCCAATTTGGATGTAAATGGTGATAGGTTACGAGGTTTTGATGAGGTCAAAATTACTGGATTTTGCTTTATGATTACCTTACCATTGTACGAATGACTTGAATGTGTCGACTCCACACACGACGTGGAAATACATTGTTCATAGTGTATGTATTGTCGAGGCGAAGGTCATATGTGCCCCAAGCTGTCGCGTCCCCGGTGATATAACAACTGTTGCTACCAATGGCCACGTGTCGTCACTGCATACGGTAAAGCAACCTGTGGAAAGTGTTCATGGAGTACTTCTGCCTACCTGTGACGCACGTCTGTCCAGTGAATCCGGTCTCTCCGCAGTCACACGAGGGCCGTCCTCCATCGTCCACACACCGCCCTCCGTTCTCACACTCACCGAAGACCAAGTCACAGAGAGCTGCCAAACAACGATGGTTAGATACAATTGACGATGTGTAGATTAAACATATTCAGGTGTTAATCATATATGAATGACGTCCCTGAGTTTGCTAATATTTCCGCTGTATAATCTGTCTGTATCATTAGATGCTCCATTTACCAAGACATCTTCTCAGGCGCGGATCCCGCGGGTTAGGGTGGGGAGGGGGGGGGGGGGCTGATGTAGGTTGAAATAAACTGAAGATCGGAGGCAGGGCAGGCAGGTGACGCATCGTCATGATGGGGGGTGACATTATTTCATATAGTGGGGCCGGAACTGAATGTGATAATCTGGTCCCCCACCCAGAATACGCCACGGCTTCTGTAAGACTATTTACGGTAAGACATACATTTCAGTGTACTTACTCCTGCACTGGGTTGGTGACGTGGAACCGGTGTCTGACGTGTTGTGGCCTTCGGGACAAGAGCCACATTGAGGCTTCTCCCGATACTGTTGGTATTGTCCGTGTGGACAAGGGAAGCACGTGTCTCCCGTAACGGAAGTACCGGCTGGACACGGACCTGGAACACAATAAGTGAGATTTTAAGTGATTGCAAATTCGCTTGACAGGAGTCCACATACATTACGTGACATTGACAGGGAGGCTTCCACAGAGAAACATGAAATGAAACGCTTTTGCGCAAATAAAAACTAAAATAGGCAAAGAAATCTAGCAGCACAATGACTTGGAGGAGACTTGCCCCAGATCCCAGGAGCGAGGGTTGGTACTCTTGACCTATTGATCTGCATATCAGTTTGGTTACCAACTGCGCGGCGCCATAGTTTATGGTGTTACGACTCTTCTGCAACTCCGCATCACGGCATGTTGCGTGACAGGACAGCATCACGCGCTCTAGCGTTGGTAATGAGCGCAGATAGAACTGAAAGTTACCCCGACAAGTCGCATTGTTCATCTCCAGGATGTAACCATCGTAACACGAACACGTGTAGCCGGCATTGGTGCTGTTACAGATGTGACCGCATATTCCGCTGCCACACATGAGTGTGTCTGTAATCAAGCATTGGTGCTTTCGTTAGCATAACCGGACAGAAAAGCAGTGATACGGTATTGGCTCGCATTGGGACTGGTTGGAAGGAGCGCCAATAGAAAACAATGGAGCATTCCTTTTGCGGCACGGGCTGGGAAATGCAGATAGTTGTGAGGCATAGATGGTTGATAATTTATCCTGGAGTGGCGGTATCATCTCTTTGGATTTTGGCACATTCGATGGAAAGGATATGTTGTGAGGCTACGCAATTTTACCTCGGTAGATAAGTAGGCGTCGGACAACAGTGGGACATTATATGCAACAAACTCGATCATTATTCCCCTATGCACACAAATTGTAAACACATTAATTAATTAATTTAAATGTATTTTCGGTCACTTTGCGTTCATGTAAGGCTGAAGAAAATCAATAAAGGAACAAATATTTATTATCTGCATTCGTGAATTCACTTAAACAAAATCAATCGTCGTATTATCAACTGGGATTTGTAATCATTGCAAGTCAGAGTAACCAACGTCACTGACATTTGAACAATTTATGTGGTACCAACCAATGGGAGAACTTGTGGTGTAATCTGAAAGCAATTAATAAACATATGACACTGAAAAGAACGGAGATTATTATTGATGATGTATTTAAGGAGCATGTTTACTAATTAATTCTTTCAGGAGAAACACCACCTGGTCATTCGGAGCGAAATGAATAAAATACTCAGTGACATATCAGGGTGATTTCAGCTTATTTTCATGTATTTCATGGATTTAGCGATGGTATCTATGAATGCTGTCCACTTCAAGAGTAACGCATCAATACCTTAAACCAGCATTCTTCCTGCTTTGTAACATATTAATCTCACTGTAAGTAACTGACCTGGAAAAGCCGTTGTGGTGTCCATTATTGTGGTGTCCATCGTTGTAGTGCCCATCGGATTGATGTCCGTCGTTGTGGTGCTTGTGGCGGTCACCGGCCCGGTGGCGACAGTTGCACTATCAAGACACCTGACGCCCACATCCTCATCATGATTACAGTTGTGGACGCCCCAACCACGGAACGAGCACTCAGTGAGGTTGGTTGCCCCAGTGGGACAGTTGACGTTGTCAGCCCAGATGGGACCTGAACCCGGGCCGAAGAAGGCGGAGTGGTACGCCACACCGCCCTCTGGCAAGCCTAGCTGTCGGCAAACCGTGCTGAACCAAAGTAACCATATTAATTTTTACCTGGTTATGACTAAATGTAGTTTGCGTTTTACATATTTTACTTAACATCGTAACGCTCTTGATCAAACATGCGGCAATTAAATAACGGACATGTGTTCATACTGCTCACTTTTATATCATATTATTATATCAATTTACTTTAATATGATATACGGTAACCACACATATATATGATTATTATCAAATCTCAAAAAGTACATAGGAATCAGGATTTTGTATCAGAAATAATCGGGTTGATTGGGCAGACGCTAACACGATGAGAGTGAGGCAAACGCCAACAAGATGCGATTGCGACTTCAATGTCCTTTAAACATGAATCAAGTAAGTACCTTGCTTCAGCTTCGTAGAAACCATCGCTACATACTGTGCCCCACTGGCCGTCATGAAAGATCTCAAGGCGCCCGCTAAAACCAGTAATTCCGTCCTGGAGACGAATGGACCCTGGGAAGAGAGCACATTATGAACGCATACCATGCATAGTTCCTGACTGTAGTATGGCAACCTCCATTACTCTTGTATATCTTACAAACAGGCATCATTTTGCTATATTAATCCATTATAAGCTGTCAGTTGGATAAATGGCCGCCAACGTCTTGTTAAAATGTATTGGACGTCAATACGTCATTGACGCAAAGACGTCCTCGACTTTAATAAGACGTTAACAAGTATTTGACGTTAACACGTCTTTGAGGTTAAGACGTATATGACTTTATGACGTTTCTGGCGATACGACGTCTTTGTGGTTAAAGCGCTTATGACGTTAGGACGCCTTTAATGTTAGACGTTTTCGACGTTAGAAAGCCTTCTTTCACATTGATTAAGTGTTCTTTTACATTTAGAGGCCCTTGACCCTAGTAAGGTTGGAAGCCTTTGACGAGACAGCATCTGCCCGGGTCACACCGAGACAAGCCCTCCCCCCACTCCCAATCCATACCTCTGATCCCGCGCATCCCAAATCTGTCAATCAGCCTTACCTTCTAGAACATCACAGCTGACGCCCACATCGTCTTCATGGGTACAGTTGTAGACGCCCCAGCCCGGGAACAAACAATTACTGAAATCTGAGGCGCCATCGGGACACACTATGCCGTCAGCCCAGATGGTTCCATTGCCTTCTCCGAACGCGGCGTTATAGCGTGGTATGGCTGCACCGGCAAAGCCTAAGTGTCGGCACACCACACTGGAATACAATTGACTGGCTTATACAAATGGTAAACTTTAATGCATTTGACGTTAATGAGTAATGACTTCCTAGCTAACCTACCGCCTTTATTTGGAACACCCATTTCGCAATTTACGTCGTCATTAAGATTGACATTTCTAATTCATTTAGTCATTAAACATACGTACAGTGGGCCCACGTACTTTGCTTCGAAGTCCCCGAAGAGGTGCTCACATACTGTGCCCCACTCGCTGTCATGGAAGATCTCCAGACGACCGCTCCGACCGGGAACGCCGTCCACGAGGCGAATAGGTCCTACGGTGATAATGGCAGATAAGTGTACAAATCACTTTTTTATTGCAATCACGGATGGCCATAAAAGGTGCACAAATAACCATGTAACATAATAGGGGTAAGTTAGTAGGGGGTTAAGGTCTAATGTTGATCCTATTCATCGGTTACTTGATGCCTCTCGAAATCTTGCATTTGCTCACATTTGGTCCACAATGGCCATAATATGATACACATTACCATCTTAAACAAGCAATATAACAATTCAGGGACATCATAGTCAATACAAGTTTCTCTTTGTGGTGTGTATATATGTATTATGTACCGCATAAAGCCATATATGGTAGATTATTGTTGACACGGCGCATTTTCATGTCGAATTTTACAGTTTCTTGCCAAGAGTGCAAACGAAAATCTTTAAAATAAGCTGTCATGAGGAATACCGTTTTAAATTCCAGGGTAATAATGAGCTACGTTGCAGGAAAAGACTACATAGGTCGGCTCCAAATAATGTGTATTCGCTTCCTTTGCTGTTCATTAGTATACATGATTGACATTATATTGATATAATATAACCACGGTATTTCATTGAACTGAAGATGATCCCATTGGCCGATCTATTTTTATCATTCCGATCGACGATTAATCACACATCGACTTGCTATCTGGAACTTCAAGTTACCATCTGATTCAATAGAGATTGGGAGTTATTAATTAATGTGGTCGACTTATTATTGGCAAGTGGGGCACATTTATCTATGTGCTCATCTTGGTTAGATGATTAAATTATCTTACCAATGTGATTATGATTTATTATCACTGTTGATCGACATGTTATCTTCTCATTTTGTAAGTGGAAGGCTGTATTTTCCAGTGGGAGGCATTTACTAGCTGCTTATTATCTTGATGTATGTCATGTATTAGCTTGGTGTACAGACTCATTACCTACAAGGTTTACAAATTATCTTGGTGTATAGACTTATTCCCCGAATGTCTACTTATTGACTCGTTGTTTATACTTGTTACCTGTCAGGTTTACATATTATATTGGTATATAGGCATATCACCAGAAAGGTCTACTTATTGTTATATATAGACTCATTATGTGGAATGTTTACTTATTATCATTATGTATAGAGTTATTATCTGGACGTTTTACTTATTATCTTGGTGCATGGACTTATTACGTGGAAGTTCTACTTATTGGCGTATGGACTTGCTTCTGGCTACTTCCGTCTGCATGGCCGAATAGGGTGATGCCGATAGTGGGAGGACGGGGGGGGGGGGTGATGTTCCCCCACCTGTCGCCTTTGAGTTTTAGACACGAGAGTGCATGTTTTGTCCAATTAATATTTTAAAAAATGCATACGGATGCCTCGACATGGTCACCTTCAAGCAGTTGCGGGTCACATAGAACTCCCACATCTTCCGAATGCCAACAGTTGTGGACGCCCCAACCACGGAATGAGCACTCAGTAAGGTTGGTCGCCCCAGGCAGACAGTTGACGTCGTCAGCCCAGATGGGACCTGAACCCGGGCCGAAATGGGGTTCGCGGTAGGCCGCTCCGCCCTCGGGGAACCCCAACTGGCGACACACCGTGCTGTAAGATAAATTGTAATATCACATTAGAAGCAAGATCCCATCGGGAAACTTAAGAAACAAGTAGTGACGTCAAAGTTTGAGTTAGGTATATTTGTCTGGAATTCACTGCCAAGATGTGCAATATTACAGGTTTCAGTTAAACGCTATACATCGAAACAACCAATTCTATTTACTCCTACATTTAACATCTGGTATTAATTTTTCTTTAACTATTATTACACATATTGGTAAACAATCCTTCATACATCCTGTGTAATTACGCAAAACAAACGTGTATTTGTGTCAACTTATAAATTATAAGCCCATATGTCAGTTCAGTGTTTAAAACAGTGTTATTATATGCAACGTTCACCAACCACGTTTTGTACATCAAGTAACAGATCAGACACAAGTAAACTGTGGCTTATATTATCGTCAGGTGTGTATCAGCTAACCTGTCCACTTATAATGGCCATTTAGTAGACATTTTCATAGTGTAACGGTTTGAGCTTACCCCAGTGGCGCCATCTAGCGAATAGCGGCAGTGTATGTCATGATAGGTAGAATAACACTCTCTAGGGGGAGTTAGGGTAGCAGGACAGGAGGCACGATGGTAGCTCGGTAGGGGACGTGGGTGAGATTGAATTTGTAAACTTCCGCCAGCAGAGAAAACAGACAGAGAGAAGGCTTAGAGAGAGAAGAAGCGAAGAATCAAGGTTATTAACATGAGTATCTTTATGAACAGTTTAGTTATCTTTTTATGTAGGTTATCTAGAGGGTTTCTCATGAAATTTGAAGTGTAGCCAGGCACAGTTTAGTTCTATTTTCAAGCGTAGGTATACGGTTACTTTGATTATCGCTCATTGGCTGAGAGAGCCTGGGGGACGCTTGGGGCTCGGGCTGGTATAAATAGGGGTGCGTCTGAGAGGCTCGGGAAAGAAGTTGCTGCAGACTCCAGGGGTTATACTTGCTATAAGCTTGCCGCAGTAGCCGCGGCTGTAGTGAGTGTGATTTCTGGGTCTGGTACCTTGGGCGTATTCTTTATATGCGAGGTGCTCTCCCTTCCTATTAGTTAATATAGGGTGATATGAGTTAATATAGGCTGCTATGAGTTAATATAGGGTGCGATGAGTTAATATAGGGTGCTATTAGTTAATATAGGGAGCTATGAGTTAATATAGAGTGCTATGAGTTAGTATAGGGTGCTATGATTTAATATAGGGTGCTATTAGTTAATATAGGGTGCCATTAGTTACCATAGGGAGCTATTAGTTACTGTAGGGTGCTATTGGCTATCAGTGAAGAAGACCCCAGGGATCCGACTTGCTATAAGCTTGCCGCAGTAGCCGCGGCATTAATGGGTTTTATTTCGGAGTGTCGTTTCTCAGCCCTATTTTTGTTATGGTGACACAGTATTGACGTTGAAGTGATATTCGTCATATATCAAGTATTAATGTATGTGGAGAAAGGTCTGAGAGGCAGGATATAAGCGGAATAGTGTATAGTTTTGGTTGAGATCAGCCGTATATTATTTGCCTTTTATAACCTATATTTTTGCAAAAGCTGATATCTATAAATAAATACTGGAACAGTATATTCGCATTTTCGTCATCTTGTATGTTTGCTGGTTACAATATCGAAACTCGTTTGAATGCGAAAAACCGTTAAACCGATAACCGACTAGTGAAAATGCTGAACTGAAGAATTGAAACCCCAGCCCCTACCAAGACAAGTATATCTGCGCAGCCGCCACAACACGACACCCCCTCGGCACGTTACAATCGCACTCTAGTTTAATTTCAATGAGGGGGGAAATTATGTCACAGAAACACAAACCCACATGTTTTCATTCTGACTCTATGCTCGTCCATCTTCATTGGCTTTATCTCAACAGACAACACTCAACCATAAAGGCCACACACTCCCATTGACAACATATGCCTGTGTACAGCATTAAAGTTCACGTGTCACTTTTGTGACATCATTGAGTAATTTGGAAGTATAACGCTCTTATGCAATTGGCCAAGAAACAAACTGGCCGGATTATCTTGATGAATGAGTTTTGTTTGTTATTGAAATTCATTTGTTTTTTTCTTCCACATGCAGCGTCGTCGTTGAACCAAAACTTTAGATAAGGAGAAAAAATCGGACGTGATGAATTTGGGGAAACCATTTCACGTTGACTGAGAGGATGCGGGGGCATTGACAAGATACGAAACTCAATTTGGCAGAATATGACATTGAACGTATAAATGAAAGAGCTCACTTTGCTTCATCTCTGGAAAAGCCATCGTCACAAACCGTCCCCCATTGGTTGTTATGGTAGATCTCGAGGCGGCCGGTCCGACCAGGAACTCCGTCCGCCAGACGTATGGGTCCTGGGCAGACATGGACACACGATTAACGTTGATATCAGCAGCACCGCTGGGGATGGGGTTGGGGCAAGTTATATAATTTGATTTCCTATCATGTCTTTCGAGGATGATGAGTTTCCTAGCAGCTCCAGCGGCTTTCAATTTTTTCAATTTCATAATATGTCGGTACACAATACAAATTACCTTTTGTATTGATATAATTATATAATTTAGTTGTTTTACCAGTCAAATATTTATACTATGGCTACACCCTAGACCCAGGAAGGACATAGGTCTATGACCTATGCCTATTTGTTTTGATTTTCTTTGTTGTGTCTTCATTGCCAACCCGAGAATCTTGGCCCTAATGCAGATGGAATAAATAACAACATGATGTACCAATATGAACATTCGAATCGTTTCATAATGCCACAACCGTGTCTGTCGTAGGCGATTCAATTGTGTGTGACCCTTGCTAACTGACAGAACAGCTTGTCCCAAACGTATCACACAACTACGTTTGGGGAAATATGTGCAGATTGGTACTATACGTGGAACGCCTACCTTCCGGAATGAGCGGGCCGCAGGTCACCACCACGTCATTGTAGTGACTACAGGTGTGGTTGCCCCACCCAGAGTGGGAACACTGATTGAGATCCGTGGCTTCCGGAGGACAGTCCACGTTGTCCAACCAGATGGGGTCGGAACCAGGAAAAGGGAAAAATTGGGCACAGCAGCTTACGTGACGACCTTCTTGGAAGCCAAGCTGAAGACACGTAACCCTGAAAAAGAACGCTCAATATCAGAAAACAATGCCACAAAATAAAGACGTTCATTTGAGAATGAAACAGGCATAGTGTCAGGGCGCTATACTGTTATCAGGGCTGACAAGTCCAATCCGTGTAAATGATAGACGTGTGGTGATATAAATAATAATGTAATATGTACATAACATATATGCATAAACGATTGGTCGCTTTGTATTATAACAACAGAAGTTAGATCTGTTAGTTAGATTTATAGTTAGATCTTAAAAAAGACAAATATGTATTGATTCATGTAATTACTTAGCTTCACTTAATCCGAAGCCATTATCACAGACAGTGCCCCACTGGTCGTCATGGTAGATCTCGAGACGCCCGCTCCGACCGGGCTCGCCGTCTGCCAGGCGAACTGAACCTGTATCGCAAGAACAAACACGAAGATATACAGTGTTATTATCATGAGTGAAAGAGCTACATGTAGTATTTTAGTGAGTTGTTCTCATTGTTTTGTTTTTTTCATGATGAGTTTAATGTGAGCGATTTGTGCAAATGAGCTGATTTCGTATATGTGTGTTTGAGGATGTCTGCTGTCAGAAGGCTGGGGAGTGTCCCCCAGTCTGACAGGCAGTCGGATTTTAAAACACCGTTCCACACTCCGAGCTAAGCCCCGCTTAAGATGTTCTCATGTCTAAAACTGACAAGAAAGTGACATGCTGCTGGGATTGTCGGACATAACGCACATGGAAGACCTTTTTATCCACATGATTGCATAAAAGCAACAGTGACGTCAATAAATGATTGACAGCCGGTCTGGATCGGTCTATAATGAATCAGTGCGGATGTGTGGATAAGCAATAAAGAGTCAATAAGAAATGAAGTTTCCATTTTACGAGCCACGATATCACTACATATACATTCAATACGATAAGAAGTATTTTCCTCATTGAATATTCCATCTTTCCTGGTTACTCGTATGCCCTGCGGCTGGGGTGTGTGTTTGCGGAGGGGGGCGACTTGATGTGCAAAATGGCTTGGGGTATCCAGGTTCCTCGGGATCGACCTTTTTTATTTTACGTGATTTGGGAACAGGGTCTGATTAACCTCGTGATCAGACCCCCCCCCCCCCCCCACCACACACACACCTATGCTGGCCGATAAATTCGCGAGTAGCGCTTGATGCCTTTAATCTTTGTGCCTAACTATTCATAAATGTATCCTGGACATGAATATGTGACATATAGGTGATAGCTTCATTACATTTGTGTGGAATCCAGAAATCGTTGTCACCACCCCCTGCTATCGGGCGACAGGCCGTGCTCAGAAATCCATAGCCCTCCGGTCCGCCCGACGACAGGTGGGCCATGTTACAAGACTACCAAGCACAAACCCATTTGCACATCAAGTCGCCCCCCATCCCCAAACACACATTCATATAGGGTTTGGAGGGATATTCAAATTCCCTTACCTTCTGTAACGTTCTGAATGCAGCTGACACCGACGTCTTCCTTGTGTAAACAGCTGTGAGTGCCCCAACCTGGGAATACGCACTGGCTTAGGCTGGAAGCTCCGGGAGGACAGTCTATGTCGGCCGCCCAGATAGTTCCATTGCCTTCGCCGAAAGTTGCGCAACATGCTGCCACACCTCCATCTGGGTAGCCCAACTGTCGACACACGGCGCTGAAAACCGCGCCGGGAAACAATGCAAGATTCTAATATAAGCGTCATTTAACTGCATGGGAAATGCTAGACTTGCCACCAAGATAGATATAAAAATATTGCTTGATGGAATATTTCCTACATATTACAAAAATCTACTAACGGTTGTTGATGTAGAAATCAGTTAGTTATCAATAGACAGACTGAGCAAGGAGGAGGTACATTTACAATTAACTTTTCCGCTTATATATTTCTTCTACCTACCAAATACATCCCAACTGGTTATTCACATTGTTAAGTCCGGGTTTGGGTCCCAACCAAGCGACCCAACACCTTAGTTTATATTTTCACCGTTAGCTGTCATATGCGCCCTGGAAATCGTCTATTTCTTTTAACCAATGCGACTCGTTTACTTACCTCGATAACTTATTTACTTATCGATAACAATATATGTGGTAGACGTTAGATGTTGGCCTATTTGTTTTTTATACATTATGCCCAACTTCATATCCGTTCGGAAAAATATTTGTTAGCCTAATTACTCTGAAAAAGATTACCTGGCTTCGTTTGTCCCAAGGTTGTCGTCACAGACTGTGCCCCACTGGTTGTCATGAAAGATCTCGAGACGCCCGCTCCGACCGGAAACGCCGTCCACCAGGCGAATGGGTTCTGAAAAGAAGGTACATATATACATGACCTTTATCTCGCCACAATAGTTAGGCCAGGTTGGTCACTTTACAGTGACGAGGGATGACGCCGTGCCCCTGGCGTACGTGGCCATGGGAGCAGGCAGCTATGGACATTTACTATGATCTGTGATTACTGAGGACACTTGAGTCAAAAATTATTTCCAGGACCCGTATTCTGCATGCATCATAAGCTTAAATAACATGTTACACTTTATCTAAATTTTCTGGGTAGGATAAGATTTAAAACTTAATGATATTCTACAAACAACTTAAGACTCATCTCATCTGAGTTTTTACTCTTCCTTAAGTCCGCAACTCAATCTCGAAAGTGAATCGCTTCGCCAGGCGTGGCGACCAAATTAGACGTTGAGTTATGCTGCCATCTGACAGCTACCGGATAATGACGCCTCATTTTTGAACTCTTTAATGATGAAGGTAATAATCTACTTCAGCAGACCAAACCTGTCGCAGCCAGTAGAGTGTCAGGATATAATGACAGAATGTGTGGCAGAGGAACCCCAACTAGACAGAAGTTGAGTGTCATCCTCTGGTGACAGAAGTACACACACGGAAAAAGCTTAACGTCGCCAGGTAGCGTTGAGCAGTACATGTCAAGGTGAGCACGGGTAGCAAGGGTGGATTCAGGAATTTGTAAAGAGAGAGGTCCACTACAAACTTGCGATTAATGAGGCAGGGGGGTGGGGAACAAAATTTGGACGGGTGGGGCTCAACCAATTCAAATTTTTGACGATAGAGGGAGGGGGGGGTCCACGCCTCAGATGGTTACAATTTTGAATTGAAAAATGGCATTCTTCCTTAAAAAGAAGGGAGCAGACCCGTGGACGCCCTGGACCAACCCCGTAGACCCGTCCGTGGGTAGAGCCCAACCCTTGTGAACTAGCATTCACTGTAAACGTTGGGCTTCACGACGAAGTACATCGCAAAGTAGCTTGTTGTAGCTGCAACCGGATCTAGGGGGGTAGGGGGGCTTTCACCCACCCCCTCAAGCAAATGAATGTTCAAGACGAAATCTTCAATGAGCCTTTTTCAGGAAGAATGGCGTTTTCCCCGCAAAATCAAAGCCCCCCCCCCCCCTCCTCCCGCACAATTATTAGAGAGCGGAGCTCAGAATGTAGTTCCCTCTCAGATATTTGCTTTTATGGAATCAACTCTGTCTACTGTCAACTCTGTCAACTCTGTCTAGCTCTCATTAATATGTCAGAATTAAAAGCCAAAATCAAGAGCGGCCGACACTTTGGAATGGATAGTCCGCCCATACCTGGGTCGATGCGCGGCCCGCAGCTGATGCCTACATCATCACTGTGGCTGCAGTTGTTGCGTTCCACTTCATTCATGGAACACTCATTGTAGTCCGTGGTGCCCGGGGGACAGTCTATTTGGTTGGAGATGATAGGGCCGGTGCCAGGGCCGAACGTGGCACAGCAGTACGGTATCCCGCCGTCCGGGTAGCCAAGGAGATGGCATATCAGACTGCAATTAAGGCGCCAGAGATAAAATAACATACACACCATAGACCGACGGGTATTGACGGGTATTGACGGAAGTAGATTGCGTCAACATTGACCTTTAATAAATTTTAAGTAGTATGTAGTAAACGTGAACGCTAACAGCTTAAAGTAAACCGTTGAATAGCAAAGCGGTAGATTCACCATTTCTTCAGCTACGACGTTTCACTGGCCGAAAATAGTTATGCTTCATCATAACGGAAACTGGAATGCCTGAGAATAAGTTGTGGGAACGAGGCCGAAATGGTGGGGGACACTGCCTTTAAAAGAAAATACGGGGCGGCTGCAATGTGATATAAAACTTAAACTCTGTTGCTACAAAATTTATTTGCCGTTCAACTTTCTGTCTAAAAAGAAACCATCATTGAGTATAAAATACTGATTTCCCCCGTCAACGGGTGGCGGTGTTCTGAACACGTGATCCGAGATCAACTCTCCTCCCTCCACCACTCTCCACCACTCCTATAGACCGCCACCCCACCCACCCCAACCCATACGACCGACCTGGTAGTACGGTCGTTCTGTCCATATACCCTTCAGTGGCAGTGAGTTTCTAAGACAGCAGTTGTATCAAGTTACACCATCGACTGACGCTTCCCGAACCATGGCCCGCCACTCTATGAGTCAAGTCAGAATTGGGCACCGTGCCAACGACGACGATGGACCCCTGACTCCACTCTCAACCCCCGTCCCCCCCACCCCCAACCCCCCTTCTAATGCAACAGGGCTTCACTAACTACGCGATGTGTCAAAACTTGTATAAACAATGTCTAATCCACTATCGTGATCCCTTACCGGTTCAAACTGATACCCGATTACATCATCAGTTGGTGAAATTTGTTCTTGCTACGCCATATTGTATACATCCGAAAGTTCCATCCGCATAAACACTCTAACGCGACGTAAATAGGTTGGGTGGTCGTGCAAAAGTGCTTGGAACTTCACTAATGTACGATAATAAAAATATTTAAAAAATAAATAAATTTAAAAAAAAAATTGTGTAATATTTAGTTAATTCCTATAGTTTAACTGGAAATGTAAATGGTATGGGCCCGGCATTTCCCTTTAACAGACAAACATCCATCAATTATCAAATACAAAGCTCGATACATTAGTATCAGAGCAGTAGGAGAGGACGACCGCGTTACAGCTTTTATTCCCTCCTCCGACCCCCCCCCCCCATCCCCCATCCACCCCTCCTCCACCGACCGTCCAGTAGCAATGTTGAGCTGCATCTGTTGTGTTGGGTGCTAAGCACTACAACACGGAGTCCCCCATGTTGACTTACTTTTAATTTTAATGTGTTCTACAGACTTTCAAAAGTGCCCGGATAAGTCGTGCGAACGATATATCAACTGGAGGTGGAAGCGAGATACAACGTTGTGAGAACGAAGCGCTTACTGGGGGGAACTGTGGAATAACGAGGACGTTATGACAAAACCTGGCATTGAGCGTCATGGCTACGCGTTGTAACGGATGTAGGAGGAGGAACTTTCGTCTTTTCCATCTTTGAAGGATGTTTTTGATTTGATATTAAATGATGTAAAAGTAGCGCCTTTCGTTGACTACTTTATCATTATACATGGCGCAGTCGGCATAAGAAACGTCCACAGATTGTTCAGCACCCCCATCGGTCCTCTCGTCGCCATACACGTAAGCATCCGGGTCTGTTTAACGCACCCCACACACATCATGGGCGATAAAGAGGAAGCAAACACTTCCTCGGGGACACCTGCTGCAACACCACCCCCAACCCCATTACCCTGACGGCCGATCAATTCACACAGCTACTCCAAACCCTGACGATTCAGCATACGCAACAGGAAAGAGCTACCACGCCCCCGGCACCCGGCTCCACGTCTGTCAAACGCCCTGATCGTCCATCAGTAGACCTGGGCTGCTCTGAGTCATTCTGGGCTTTTTTCATCAACGAGTGGCAATTGTACAAGCGCAGGGCGAATCTACCGGCCTCAGCGGCGGAAGAGTTACGTGCGTGTTGCTCCCAGCACCTCAGGCTGGAGCTGTTCAACTACGTGGGCGCGGGCACCATAGACACGCTGTCCGAAGAAGCCCTCACACAAAACATTAAACGGCTCGCAGTTAAAGGCAAAAACCAATCGGTGCATCGCCAAGAATTCTATGCCCTACAGCAAGAGCCAGATTGCCCCGTCCAACAATTTGTCTCCAAACTTAAAGCCAAGGCGGAACACTGCAACTTCTCCTTCACATGCTGCAACCACGCTTGTGGCGTCGTCAACAATTACTCACAGGAGATGGTTTCCGACCAGCTCACCGTAGGCCTGGTGGACAAAGACATCCAAGGGGAAATCCTGGCTAAATCGTCACAGTTGGGCTCTTTCCAAGAGAAGCTCGACCTCGTTCAAGCACTGGAGGACGGCAAGCGCGCGAAAGAACAACTCTGTGGGGATTCGACATTAGCTGCTCAACAATCCTCATACAAGAAGTCTAAAAAATCACGCGGCCCCCAGCAATACAAGAACAGGGAGGCACTGAAACCAGTCGGTTGTCCAGGATGTGGCAGCAAAGAACATGGCCGTGGCACTGATCACCCGCGCCACCTACACTGCCCGGCGCGGGACTCAATATGCGACCACTGCGGCATCAAGGCACACCTCGCGACTGTCTGCAGGAAGAAAGTGGATGCGTCACATCCGGCTATCAAGAGCGATGTAAATGCTATCCCCTCCTCGTCCTCATGGATCTTATCCTTAAACACTCCCCAAGACCCGGCGTATACCGCTGACAGCCTTCGCCAAAACTCTAAGGCCTGGCGTCGCGCTACCCACGTGTTGTCTCACTCCTTAGGCCTTAGAGCCGCTACGCCCCTATTGAGGGTGAGGCACTTGCCGTTGCCTACGGCCTGCAGAAGTGTCGTATGTTTGTTCTGGGTTGCAAGGACCTGCTCATCGCCACTGATCATAAACCTCTCGTCAAAATTCTTGGTGATTCGAGCCTAGATTCCATCAAAAACCCCAGGCTATTCCGACTAAAGGAGAAAACCCTACCGTTCGCCTTCGACATCAAACACATTCCTGGCGCCTCACAGAAGAGCGCAGATGCCTGCTCCCGCCTCCCAACAGGGAACTCGCATGCCGATGCCCTCCGCGATGCAGCCTCACCTACTGATTGCCTTGAGTCAGACATCCTCGCCAGTCAGTGTGACTCATCCATCCTAGCTTCACTAAACGCCATTCATGATACAGATGACGTCGTCGCCTCTGCTATCACTTTGGGTCGCGTCAGAGAGGCCTCCATCTCCGATGCCACGATGACGTGCCTCTCGACCACCATCACCAACGGTTTCCCCAACTCAGAGAATGAGCTACCAGAGGAGATCCGCCCATACTGGCGCTACCGGGACCACCTCAGCTCTTACGAAGGCATATGCACCTACAATGATCGTGTCCTCATCCCGCCGTCCCTCAGAAAGGAGATCCTCGACGGCCTGCACGCCGCCCACCAGGGTGTCGCCGGCATGAAAGCCAGGGCCGCCCGCAGCGTGTTCTGGCCGGGGATGAACTCTGCCATTTCCTCACGCAGGGCACAATGCCACTCCTGCAACAGGATCGCCCCATCACAGGCCCCAGAAGCTATGAGGCCATCGCCTGCCCCAGCTTATCCGTTCGAATTGGCTGTCGCTGATTACTTTGACTTACAAGGCCATCGCTACCTAGCCTACGCCGATCGGTACACAGGATGGTTGTCAATCGCCAAATGCGACTCTCTACATACCGATTCAAAATCCCTGTGCCGAGAACTCCGCACGCTGCCACAGATGGAGGACAGCCATTTCCCTCCCATCACGTCCAGCGATTCCTCCAACAGTGGGGCGTGACATGGCGCCTCTCTTCTGCTTACTATGCCCAGAGCAACGGTAGAGCCGAGGCCGCGGTCAAGACGGCGAAGCGCCTCTTGATGTCCAACATGTCAGCAAACGGCGGGCTCGACACCGACCGCTTCGCCAGAGCCCTCCTACAATACCGGAACACACCCCTGCCGGGTCTAGAGCTGTCACCAGCTCAGCTGCTCTACGGGCGCACACTACGCGACCATATACCCAATCTTCCCAGCCTGCTTCGGATCCTCAAGGAATGGCTAACCCTGGCCGAGGACCGAGAACGAGCCCTCGCCCACCGTCACATCAAGGCCATCGAACGCTACAACGAACACACCAACCTCCTGCCACCGCTTACGGTTGGAGACTTTGTATCCGTCCAGAACCAGACCGGCAATCATCCTCGGCGCTGGGACAAAACCGGCAGCATTGTTGAGTCACGTGACCACCATCAGTATGTCGTTCGCTTGGACGGATCGGGCTGGTGCACCTTACGCAACCGCCGCTTTCTACGAAAGCACACACCCTTCGATGCGCGACCTACAATCCTACCCCTTACCCCGGCTGCGTCATCACCCATGGTCACCGACCCGCAGGTCGCTCCTCCCGGGCAGAATAATCTCGAGGACTCGAGGGTAGTCTGCCCTGAGACAGTCCTCGAGGGGCCGCCTCCTGCCGTGCCGGTTGTCAATGACCTCGTGCCCACCAAGACTGTGCCGGCGTCGCCCAAGGCCGACACACCTGCTACCCCCACCCCAGCCGCCCCGCCGCAGCACTCGAGAGCGCCGTCCACGCCACGCCCTCTCTCCATCTCTCCGTGGGTCCTTCCACGACTACAGCTGCCGCATCGGCCCTAGCACTTCGGGCCTCCCCGTTGGGGGAAGGGGGGATGTGGAATATCGAGGACGTTATGACAAAACCTGGCATTGAGCGTCATGGCTACGCGTTGTAACGGATGTAGGAGGAGGAACTTTCGTCTTTTCCATCTTTGAAGGATGTTTTTGATTTGATATTAAATGATGTAAAAGTAGCGCCTTTCGTTGACTACTTTATCATTATACAGGAACGAAGTACAACTTCTCGTGGAATGGACATGAAGGTAAGAGTTATATTGGATATTTGTTCAGCAATTACCTAATTTCATCACGATGAAACGAACCACTCCAAAACGTGATTCTTCAGCAAATTGTGTTTCCTGCGATTCCTTGCCACCACATCTGCCCACCACCGTTTTATTCTTGTGATTTCACAGGACTCATACGAATCAACATTCGAATGTATTGTGGCGGGAGCACCATGCTTTAATACTACCCAGACGCGGATCAAGTGAAAAATTTGCTAACGGGGTGGTGTATGTGTGGGGGGGGGGGGGGAGGTCCTAATAACGTTCGACGGGAGAGGCGGGGATGCTGGTGAGGTTGTGCGGAAAAAATAATGACTGTGTGACCTAGAAACGTTGGTATACTCTTGGGTATATTCTTCACCAGTTTCGAAACCATCTCACCAGAACCATCTCTTCAACATTATATGGTAAAATATACTTGAACTGACGTCAAGGGCATTTAATAAGGAAAAAAGCCAGGGTAAAGCACCACTTTACGTTGACGCTGTGGGTGTGTTAGTGCACTGTGGGTTGTGTGGCTTACGTGGCATTATTGATGTCGAATCCGTCGTCACAGACTGTCCCCCACTCGCCATCATAGAGGATCTCTAGACGACCGCTCCGACCGGGAAGGCCGTCCACGAGGCGAATGTAAGCTTCGGGAACAATTAAAGGCGAAAGTGACCAGCAGGCCAAGAACCCCACAACTAGAACTTGTTATTGAAAGTTCAGTATACAAAAATATCCCACGTTTTCTTGTTTTTTATGTGCATCAGTATAAATTATATCATCTCATGCAAAAGTCGATGTCAGTTATGGATATGCTACTGTGTAATGTGAATATTTGTCCGCAAGACTTACCAGAAATGTCTGTCGTCGCGATACTCGAAACGGCTTGCAACAGGAGCAGCACCAACATCGGAAATATGCCCGCCATTGCACCAGTGGCGAACCTGCATAGTTAAAGTAGGTTTTTCTATTTGATTCAACATTAACTAGAGGTAGTAGGCCTGATCACCGTGGCGCCACCTAACGAGTAATACTTAGTTGTCACCTTTTCGCGACCTTGCGAGCGTTTTTGCTTTTCGATATGTCAATATTAATTCAATTTACCAGTAAATAACATATAATAAAAATATCACGACCTTTGGCCAATTTTGTTTCGCCTTTTTTTTTATTCCTGAAATTTTGTCAGCGACAACGCTGAGTTCCCATAGGGGGTTCATGTGGGACAGTTCAAGCTCACATTGCAAAAGAACTGGCATGAAAACCTCAATAAAATCAATAAAAGCTAGCATAAAATAAATTACTCCTTGTGCAAAAATCAGGATGTGTTACCGTCTTTTTGGAAAAAGTAGCCTGAAAACACATTTTGTTTATTAGCGCGTTGTAATAAGCATATAAAAAGATGTATCTGGTGAAAAATTCACAATTTTGTAACTTAAATTTCAAAAGTAGCATATTACCTTACCTATAGCGTACGTGCGAGGCCTGGGATACTTAATACATGCTGGGTTTGGGAGTAATACCGCGGTACACCCCCCCCCCCTTTGTGACCTCCAAAATCCGCTCGGACGGGGTATCTTTTTAGCCATGTATTCGCTCTATGCACCTGCAGACCCGTTCGGTTTATTCCCCCCCCCCCCCTCCCGGCCACTCCTTTTAAGATATCTGCTCTATCTTTGTTTATGTCGTTATAGTATCTTTTTCGTCACAAATTTCATCTGTTTCAGACCCCCCACCACCGCCCTCCTCTCTCCTGTGTTCACGTTCAATATTGAACACGCGTAACTCTAGTTTCGTGGTCAAAATTAAATGGCCACTTGATCGATATCGTTTACGATATTGAACGTGTTAGTAAAAGTTTATTTTGATGCAAATGGTGAATTTTTTTTCACATAACCAGTACCCTTCTAGGGATTTAGACGGCCACCTATGTTCTGCATACGGTATTTACCGTAGTTGCTTGAATAAAAACGCCCCTGTTCGAATAAGCGCCCGTTTGAATAAGCGCCCAGTCAGGGAGACAAAAAACAAGGCATATCACCATGGCGGCTGAGAGCTTATGACGAAAATGGACGTCTGATGACGCATGGCTGACAAACTAGCGGGGGTCGTCATGCTGCGTATTTCAAGCCAAAACAGGACCTTCTAGGTGGATCATTAATGGAATGAGAACGTTTCGTGGATTTAACACGAGAACCGTGACCCACAGGGTGAAGGATGATGACGGAAATGTTATAATCAGCAACCTACGGAGACATACACACCCACACACACACGGAATTGACCCCTCATATCTAGATTTGGATACTTAGATCTCAGGGAGATGTAGGGCCCATTTGATGTGTGAGGCAGCTCGCCGGAGATGGAGGATTTATATAGGTCACGCGCGGGCGTGTTAGAGAGCACCGCCTTATGCAGCTCGCCTGCTGCCGTATGAACCGATTCGCAGTGCAGGCGGCATTCTCGAACGGTGGTAGTGGATTGAAAAGCGTGGCAAGGGGGAGGGAGGGAAGGAGGGAGGGAGGTAAGGAAGGGAGGGGAGAGAGAGAGCGAGAGGGAAAAAAGGGTAACGGAATATTACTCATGTTGGGACCCCTAGTTCGAACTTTAGATGGAAAAAAAGCGTGTCTTTAAGGTCAGGACGGAGTCTTGGAATTAGGTCAGCGGCTTGGGCGGATGGATATTGCAGATCTTAGCGCCGACCTAGTTTGCCACTGCATGACATTTTTGTGACCCCTCCCCCCCCCCCCCCGACCGAAAAAAGTGTCAAAAGTTAGTTAAATCTAGATGTGATGGATCGGAGGGGTCAAATCTGGATCTTGGAGGTCAATTCTGGATCTGGGGGTCAATTAGTGCCTTCAGTTGACAATTTGGGCAGAATAGAGCTTTTATTGGGTAAATCTGGGCTGTCACCTCGACCTCTGGTAATTGCGCTGAGGTGGGGGCGGGGGGAGGGGGGGAGGGGGGGAGGGTCGCGTTATACGAACGGAAACGCCGTATAGTTTACCATTGCAACGGTATTTTAGTCGATTTATTAAGTTTAACCATATTTTTTCCTTACGGGCAATTCAATTCCTCAGTGTCCTATACTATTTACAAGTTTGTACGGTCAAGGCACCGTGAATTTCGTGAATTTTAAATTGAAATACCCGTTACGTCATAACCGCTAGTCCGATTTTAGTGAAAATTTAAAGATAAGGTTCTAATTTATGCCCCAGTTTGTGAAAGTTATTGGAGAGCGATAGCTTAAAAATTGAAAAAGTCGGATTCGAACCCCCTTCGCTCTGGCACCGTGACGTTGCGCACTCCGGATTCAAGCTGAGATTTGGCATTAGCTACATCACTTCTATCCACCAGTGCAAGTTTGATGCTCAGGTGTCTTTTAGCTTTCAAGCTACAACCGAGCACTTGAAATTTACAATAATCAAGGTCACGACCTTGATCTATGACCTAGGTGGTTGAAAGACGGTCAGTTTTGAGATATTGCCTTATATAACCGTTGTATTTAACACGAGATGCGTTAACTTATAGGTTTCTATATTTTTTTGGCTCATTGTTAATTGTAGAATGTCCTATCTTTCACTATTAAACCATTTTTGTGTTGCCATGGAAACAAAAAGTAACCGTCCGATTGCATTCATCTTGCACATTATATATAAGGCCGACCCCTAGGCAGCCTGTACCAAGTAGCGTGAGGCTATGTGCATTGTAACTGCGTCAAACAGGGAAAAAAGTAAAATTTGTATCTTTCATAATGAGATTTTCCGTTGCCTTGGAAACAAATACTGCGAGTTCGATCGCCGTGATTTTGGACAAAATCTATCTAGGGGGCGGACCAAATGTCCCTGTCCCAAGCGGCGTTAAGATACCTGTATGGCAAGATATCGAAATCGGGTTACACCTATATTACAGCCGGTATCTCGATTGCGTAAGTGGTAACCTGGACAGAATCGTCGAACGAACCCTCTGTTGGGCGCCCCCACCCCCCCCCCCGCTCCCTCCCCCCTCTCTTATGGCCGCTGAGGGCTATGCCGGGGCTGGTGTATGCTGCCCTCCGTTCCTGAGCGATAGGGCTTCATAATTCTTTTGTTTTATTTCCCGTATATATGTAATATGCATCTTATGCTTGTGTGCTCCAGTCCAGGCATTTGTAACTATTAAATCTTAATATTGTTAAAGGTAACACATTGATCTCTCTATGATGCATCTGGTCGGTTTCATATGTTCTGCTGTGAAGAATATCAGCGATGTGTACATTTCTGCGACAAATAGATCACCATTGTCCTCACCTGATCATTCCATATAAGGAGCGATTGCACGTAACCATAGATACCGCGCGCAGACTTGCTGTGCATGATGATTATTAAGTCCTACGGCAGGGGAAAACCCATACGACACATTAGCTCGCCTGCCACTGACAGTCGCTCATTAAACAGCCGCATTCTGGTTCACCAGCTGTCTAACTGTGTATTTATTACATAAACCTACTCTGATGTTTATAATCGTGATACAGGCAACATTCAGTGGTGAGATGTGCACCTAAGGACAGCTTTAGCCGTTATGTTTTGTGAAGTGATTGAAGGCAAACAATCGCTTGAAGGTACGCAGCACAGACCGTTATTGCTATAGCATTGACGCAGAGTGTCATTATCCCTGTCTCCCTTATTGAGATAAGTTGCCAAGGTTATCGCTAGGATGAAGTTATACCATCATTACGGGTAGACATCCAGCGGCTTAGATATCTGAAACATGGTGTATGGATCTACGTAAATGAACGCCACGAACACGTACAGGTAAAACGTGAGGTATCCAAAGTGGGGCCAATGGGGGGGGTGGGGGGGGGGGGTAGCGGGGCAAACCGCTCACCCTGGAGATGTTAAGTCCATATGTGTTGAGTGACCGCCTTTAGGGAATAATAAGGTTTTCCATGGGATCCCCTTGCCATTTTCAAATTCCTAAATCCACCCCTGTCTACGGATTTGTCGTAATATTGCACAATATTGGACACGAAATTGATGGAGAGGAGAAAAAACAAGTTACTTACCTGATGACGTCACCAAGGGCAAGTGTCCTACAAAGTTCCGATAGCTATACTGCCAACACCGCAGGATCATCCACAAATGATCCCGCAGCCTACTGTATGTACCATGTTGGTAACCGCTCAGCCAATCGCCAATGAACTGCTATTATATCTCAAGTACTTCCTGCTTTACTCGTCCTGGCTGACAGCCTTACACAGTTTGTTTTTCAGGTTGAACTCAACGTTACGAGGTGCAATTAAATGTCAGATAAAACATATATTGCATCTTGGCTAAGCACACAGTCGTACGTACTTTACTTGAAGCACTAAGATTGGGAGTAGCATATTACAGTGATATAATCTGATGAGTGCAGGGCGGCAAAGCCACTCTCGCGATCCGCCGCAGTTCTACCTGAGGGTCTGACAAGGGATAGCGTATTTCGCATTATATATAGTTGACATAGTTTGATTCCACCGTGGAAAGAGTTCATGCACTTACGTACACGAATCGTGTCACACATAACACTGTCCTCAGCCCGTCCCCCTTGTTGCCATGGCCTTGCGATGGCCACATGATACACTGTCATGGTGACACAATACGATGAGTGAGTGCATGGGAATATAATATTATAATAACTACCGTAACCTACCAACTAAATAATGAGCACAGTACTCCATGGTAGTAGCCATATATTACTTTCACACAATGCCTCGTATTTCTCTATCAAATTTGGAGAATTTTTGTGTGTACGATTTTGCTATACACCTAGTCTGTCGTCGGATACGTTTCGCTACCAGAAGCTGCTAGTAGGTGGAGCTAAACCAATCCTTACACGCCACCACCTTACTTCATAATATATAGGTTATGTATAGGCCGTGCCCAGTGAATTCTCGAGCGCCACTATTCAGAATACAAGGAATCCGATGTGCATACCCAGGTTATATGCATGCTGAATACACAGGTAGGCGTACTCAGTTGCTACCATGTGGTATACAAGGGCAAGTAAACCAAGGTGTCACCATGCGGAATACAAGGATACGCATAGCCAGGTGCTATGCTCGCGGAATACGTCTAACCTTGTATTCCGCATGCAAAGCACTTGGTTATGCGTATTTTTAGGGGGCTACTATATCTACAGCAAAAACCGGGACCACTTTATCAAGCTGACTGCTTTAGGAGGTTCTACCAAGGCGTACTCAGCCACTAAGCGGAACCTCTTAACGCAGTCAGCCTGATAAAGTGGACGCGGCTTTTACCGTAGATATACAGCTTTACGTTTTAGTGCATGCTATATATCGGGAGCTCTCCAACGCCGACGTTGTGGGAACTTTAAGTAAGGGGGTGTTGGGATATATTGATGGGTTTGGAAGGCTGAAACCTTGATTATTGTTTTGGCCAGGTAACAAGAACGCTGCCGCACTTTCCGGTGTGAGGGTTCTGCTGTTTCGCTGTTGTGTACCCCCAGGGTGACATCTGTCAATGTTTTACCGTTATCTTCGGCACCCATATGTGTATAATAGTGCCCCCCTAAACATTAAATGATTGTCTAAGGGATTTAATATGGAGTCGTGGTAAAGCGTTATTAAAGCGTCCGCCTCTGGTTTGACAGTCACACAGTCTAAACTCTTCCAAACGACACCCACATTTAAGTCACGCAAAGTTAAATGCTCGCATCTGACTATTATTCGTTCATGCAAACGGTCATATGGGATACTCGTGCAATGCGCCCTTCGGACGCACGACTGTACCTTCAATTCCTAAATTGTAGACGCCCAAATATGAATGGATTTGCGCCACGTGTTAGCAACCATGGTCTGAACCGAGCCTCGATATCTCCTGAAATAATGAGATGCACGGTGGGCCTACACTTCTCGGGCTCAGGTACCGCACCACATATAATCCGCTTCAACATTAAACGGTGCCCTTGTGAAGTATTACAGCATTTGTCGGTGGAGTGGCTGGTGGTAGTAATGGCACTATGCAGAATTACCGCGCCGACGCTTCGCGCTTCACCGCTATACGCTTCACCGCCCACAAAGCGTCAAGTGTCACTGCAACTGGTTATTTTGTATTTCATCCCATTAACATGTTATATTTTTTACCCACTTCTAAATCATTCCTGATCGCATTGGCCTTATGCACATGCTGAGAATTCCCATGCGAGAACGAGGCTATGCGTGCAAGCTTGCCCGAGAACCAGGCTAGACCTGCAAGCTTGCGCGCGGACGGCTAGTGCATATGATGTGTGGCCCTGGTGTGTGGCACAACGGACTTTCTCTCCTGCTTTAAAACAATTGTGTGACGTCACGCCTTTGTCTTAAGTGTTCATGATATGAAAGAATGAGTCGGAAAACATACCCAGCCGTGTTTCATTAACGTGTTCTTTATTTAAATAAAGAACGGAAAAACTGTGCATTATATCTGGATAACGACAATTTTTTTTAAAATATGTCACGGTGTAATCAATCGAGCCGAGCTGAGCTGAGCATAACTAGCTGGTCTGATATTGTTAGATATTCAAGACAATGAATTGTCACCGTTAAGCTCCAGGCGGAGAGGGGTGGGGGTGTATTAGATTGGAAAGCAAAAATATATGGAAATTCGACAGTTTTCGATGGCATATATATCCGGTGCCGCTAATGAACGAGAAACAGTATGACATTGGTCATGCCATTCTACTAAAGGTACCATATATATAGAGAGAGAGATATATATGTCCGACATAAATGAATGATCCATTTTAAAGTAAAATCGTTGATACAATAATACTGCTTTTCAGGGGAGTTGTTTTCATGGAAGATAAACAGGACGACTGGACCCTTGCGGGGGATTTAGAAAAAAAAATCAAACTTATGTCTACTACCCCCATGCCTTTTCACCCTCCACCCTGGCTGGTTGTTTCAAGACGCTTTGACCACTTTCGGTCATATCGTGTCAATGAGAGAAGAAAGGGAGAGTGGAGCCATGTCCCCGGGGGTAACCTCCTACTCTTTACGAAGAAAGACATGGGATCTTTATCCTGCGACCACACAGACATGGCCACAGCAGGGCTCGAACCACCAACCCACGTGCCGTTAGGCTCTCAGGTGACCAGAGCACTCAATGCGAGCGTCCTAGCCCACTGAGCTGTCGCGCCGGCCCCGGTTGATGGGCGGGCGGAGGGGGCGGGGGGGTGGGGGGAGTGAATTTGTTATGTCTACAAACACTCTCTGTTTCCTGTCTGGTTGAGTCTATTGATTGCCACATGACTCACTATAATATCAGTATAGAAAGGGGGAAGTGAGAAAGATCTCTCTATTCCAAGTCATCAAACTCATTATCCAGATTCTGTCTGTGTCTGTGTCCGTTCTCTTCAGGGTGTTCTACTTGTATCTGACACCAGCGCACGCGCCCCTACTGTGGAAGCCCAAAGCCATTGCCGCTCTGTTGCCAATCCCGTCAGAACTGAAAGCAATCACAGTCACAAGTTTCGCGGTCGATAATATCAAACGCCACTTCTCACTTCCCTCTGGCTTCTGTTAATGGCCCGCCTGCCCATACCCACCTTCCCTCCCCTCTTCCGGCGAGCGGCTTCCGAGACATAACAAGTCAGACACTCTAGTATGCCAGCCAGCCCAGCGACCCAGACACATCACCCCGCCTGCGAACCGCTATAAATCCCCCCCTTCATTGCTCAGCGGGCGAGAGCCAACCAGCGCCCACCCCCACCCCCCTATCTCTTTCGAGCCAACGCCCCCCCCCCCCCTGACCTGATTTAATAGTGACCATTTACGTACTAGTTAAAGAACGAGCTGGCGCGCATTCGCCTAAATAAACAAAAGAAAGCACGAGACGCGAGACGAGACGTCGAGTGCTTTAGTAGGGCCCCTGAGGGGGGGTAGCCATGTCGCGTGTCGATTTTAACAAAAGGTCCACTTCGCGTGTAGATTTTAAGAAAAGGTCCATGTCGCGTGTCGATTTTAAGAAAAGTTCCATGTCGCGTGTCGCTAAGTCTTATGTCGCATGTCGATTCTAAGACAACCCCAATGTCGCGTTGTCGATTTTAGAAATCGCCGTGTCGCCGTGTCGAAAAAGCCCCTCTGGGGCCCTTTTAGTTGGGGAATGCACGACAGAGAGTTCTTTAACGTACTTATAAACTTGTAACAAGCCATTAGTTCTGCTCATTGCCTGGTTCATTTTATAGGATTGGACGCAAGATCGGCAGCCTTAGGAAAGCAGCAGTTTGCGCTAAAATAAAAGAACTACCGGCCAACTAATGCACTAGTCAATGTGAACCTCCAGGGTGGGGGGAGTGGGGGGGGGGGGGGCACGACATCGTATCACACGGCGGTCATTACCAGGCGGAAAATGAAAAGCCATACACATGCCAATCGGAATCGGGGGATCAGGGGTGGGGGCATCTCACTTGCCAAGCCCCAAATCATGAGCGTAACCAGTCGTAGGCACGTACGCACGTGCGTACGTATTGGGATGGTCCGGTATGTGCAACCCTGTTGTTCCAGGATGTTTAGTCATTTCTTGTGTATCGTACACTCGCTCCAGTCTCTGGCTACGCCCCTGCAAATAATGATATGGCTACAACGTTAGAACCCCCCCCCCCCCCCCCCCCACACACACACACTCAAAATATATTAGAGGATGCTCCTTCACCCGCTGTGCTTAGTCACTTTTCGCAAGATGTGTCAGATAATTAACTAAACCAACTGTCCTCTGGAAGATAAGTGGCTGGAGTGACGCGAAAACGGTCTGCCAGAGGTCCTGGAGAAAGCATGCCAAAGCTCTTTGACCCCGCGTTATTTTGCAATATTTTTTTAACTTAAACAACAGAATTAGAAAAAATGTAGACATTCCGTTGTCGCATTATACAAACAAAATAACGCGGGGTCGAATTAAAAAGCACTTTACTCCTTTGACCTCGATGGAACTCGAAAACATGAACTGACTGTTAAAAAAAAATGATCAAATTTGACGTGGGGCAGAGGGACTATAGCGTAATCGGAACCCCTGTGCCGGGAGATCGAGTACATTGTTGAAGGTTGAATGGTAATTATCACGGCATGAGTGGCATGTTATATAACACTTATTTTATGGCTTCATATAGACCCTGCGTGCAATGTTTCCTAGCTTACCGCTGTAGAACTAGTGCGAGGTAGGGGGATATCAGGGAAGCTGATATGCTGACCTATAGATTGTGTTACGTCGAGTAACTACCAGACTACTGCTGCATCATTCCTTGGAGATTAATGCCGAGTACAGGTTTACTCGCACAGTGGCGTCGCAGATCAATGGGTGTTAACGCCGCGTAGCTGTAGTCCACACGCTACTGAGTGATTCAAAGTCCAGCATTTGATACACACTCATTTATTCCCGACAATGGCTATGTATGTACTCTATGGATATTATGGTTGCTCGTATGTATGTTACCTATGTATGGTTCAAACTCCAATAAAATAAAATAAGCTGATGGAAAAACCAATGAACTGTGCTGCGCCTCAAGCTAACAACGAATGATTAACGTAATCTAAACAACAGAAACTAGGCCAGGCTATCAAATACTGTTTTGTCAATACTATTGACAAAAGACTATCCTCGCCCTTCGAACAGCACACAGAACCAAATCGCCCATCCATCTCTGTTCTTCAATCACTAATTACAGTTATGTTGTAAGGCGACATATCATACAGAAACCACCATATCATATAGAACCACAGAAGAGGCACACTACATTAGAACATATTTACATCGTTGGGGGATATTCAAAAACCTTCAGGCATTACCATTTAATTCACTCGTTCACTGTACTTTTTCCACAAGCACACGCCGGCAGCAGAACAATCCAAAACAAGATTCAGCTTCTAAAATGCTACAGGTATTTATGGCTGGAAAGCGATTACCTGTTGGAGAATATTATAAATCAAGCAGAGTGAGCCGTCATACATAAATAAATAACAAAAAACGTCAAAATCTTCACACTACCCCAGCCTTTTTTAAATATTTATTTCCTTGATGCGTTAAAAACATAAAATAGATTGTGGTAATACATTAACACAAACACGGCAATTAGGATATTAGAAAAAAATAGTTTCTCCCATCAAGACATAAACACCTTTAAAGACATTTGATTCCTCTTGGCCTTCTATCAACCAATCAAAATGAAAGACCTTACGCGGGTCACTACGTCACAGGAGCGGGTGATGGCGCACCTGTGCATGTAAATACAGGCCAGCAGTAATGGAGAGGTTTCTAGCTTGATGATCTGTGGAACGTGCATATGTAGTTTTGTACCCAAGTGATCAAATAGTGTATTTTGCAGCCGTGAACGGTTTAACATGATTAATGTCCGCGGCATTCACCACACTGGGTAACGTGTCTTGGAGTATTTACTGACTAACCATCTAAACTTATGTTAGGAACATGGTTTCACTTATGACATGCAGGCCCATTTCGTAAATGGGAGCGCCACGGAGACCTTTGTTCTCACGTTACACGATCCGGAACAACCGTTTAATCGTGATAACATAAACCATATATCTTAAAACCCTGGCAGCTAATACGATTGACGGCCGGTGAGTTGTGTTTGAACTCATGAGTCAAATACTGTAGACCAGGTGACGGGCTACAGCAGCGGGCAGGCGAGGTGACAAAAATCGGACCGCTATCGTGACGTCATCATCAGGTGCAACGCGCTACATCTATGACTGGGACAGTGGTTAGCATGCAATTAATTTTAAAAATGTCCTTCTGTGGATAAACTTCTTTTGTTCCATAATTTCAATGTAAAATCATTCATCGCTGGTCTTAACTTCTCCTTTAATCGAATTAAAGACGAACCGGGCTTCTATCTGGTGATCGTTGGTTGGTTATTCAGGACGTTTTAACCACTTTTGGCCATATCGCGTCAATGGGAGAGGGAAGGGAGAGTGGAGCTATGTCCCCGGGGGTAACCCCCTACGCTTTACGAAGAAAGACATGGGATCTTTATCCTGCGACCACACAGACATGGCCTCAGCGGGGCTTGAACCACCAATCCGCGTGTCGCTAGGCTCTCAGGTGGCCAGAGCACACAATGCGAGGACTCCAGCCCACTGAGCTATCGCGCCCCGCCGAGCTATCTGGGGAACAGGATCGCGTAGAGACAAGGGAGCTGCATTAAGTGTAGATTTTCTACAGACTTTCTTTCATATAAACATACGTACATTACAGTATTTACATCGCAAGCTGAACAGAAGCCGTGCTTATACGTTCGTGCAAAAATGAATTGGAGGAGCTCTGTTATTAATGCAGCGAGACGTTATGACGTACGTTGAGAGTACGTACTGAAACGGTCATAACGCGGTTTAATGGTGTTCACAAACGTGGCATGTTTGGTAAGGCTCCCCGCTTGGAGTTGGCGGTCCATATGAGAGAACGTGAGCGCCTTCCGTGCGAGGTGGTAACATCCCGTGCGAGGGTGGGGTGGAGTGGGGGGGGGGGGCACATTACTTCTGTGGTGGGTGTGTGCCGCCAATGACGTAGAGAGGATTTAAAGAGCGAGAAAAAAGTGCACGATTTTGCGGTCATTGAGAGAGAAGTATTTGGTTAAAAAATGCATCCAAAATGACCACTGACATTCATGACAAAGTTTCTGGAATATAATTATTTGAACCGCAGTGTGTATTTTTGACGATAGGTGTCGCCTGGGGTATCTGGAACGGTCTATTCCCGTAGATGTCGCTGCCACGTCTACGTGTTTTATTCCTCGAAGTCGTGTGTATAACGGTGGTACGAATGGCGGCCTGCAACACTTTCATTTGTTTCATTCTGTTCCTTATACATTATACATACCGTCTGTGTGTAAATAAATAATTACTTTTCTGTTACATCAGTTTGACAAGCGTTTATCGGGTCTTAATTCTTGTCCTTGGGCCCAGACGCGTAGTAAAATAATAAAATCATCATGTCGTGTATCGTTTTGTGCAGACCTAGGGTAGTTAACTATTTTAACTTTTGCATGCTAACGGACACAATACGTTAACATTAAAACATAACCGATTAATGATAATGGATATATATTACGCAGTTACACTACCACCATACGCTCCGAACCACAGGGTGGTGGGGGGACGGGGTAGAATAGTAAGGATTAAGAGAACCGCATCTAACAAATACGAAACACCCACCACTATTTAAAAAAAAAAAATTCAAAGGTGCCCCATTGCCTTCCCACCTTCCTGGATCCGCCACTGCAGCTAGAGCTTATAACAGTAGAGATACAATAATGCTACTGATGCATCGCTTTTTAGTTGGTGATTGGTTAAGTTAAAGATGGAATGGCGAATTGAACGCATATATATGGGGACATATCTTGTTAACGAGCCACCGGTGCTCCATCTTGGACGTACATTTCATATTTCGCGTCACAATACGAAAGATCAATAATATGACGACCGTAGTGTCGGTCTGACTCTTAATAGAGTGAGAAATAAACACACAATAATGTATGAGTCTAATCTGAAGTATTTTGGGTTAGATGAATACATGAATATATATATTGATAAAAACGCTACGTAGGATCAAGGAATAATGTACAGATGCCAGATTCCAATTAATATTTTGGGTCGCTAATATTCTTGGAGCTTAAAGGAAGTGTTTGATAAAAGTACATTGGACCAACATGAACTTGATTACAAGCTCTGCTACGTAAAACACTATCATTTTGTCGTTTTATTCGATCGTTAAAAATATACATGCATATATATATATATATATATATATATACAGGTATATACGCCTAAGCAAGACAGTCAAGGTTTTATGTGATAATAAAATCTAGCAATGTATCTATATAATCTAAACACCGGAAAATATGTGTGCATGTGGTCTAGGGTGGTGGAGTAATCATGTATGCCAACATCGCGGTCACGGGTCTGGTGACGAGGAGTCCGAGAAGGGCTGCGGACCACGTGTCTCCCCCACGTGGTATGGACCGCGGCGGCGATCATGTCTGTGGCGACAAGTAGTCGAACATAGAATGTAAACAAACAAGCAGGTATACTGGGCATGGAATCTAAGAGGTAAAACTTGTTGCTCGGGATTGATTTGAACCACTATCTGCTTCTGAGGTCCAAAGTCAGATTTCGGATCCTTATGTGACCGGTCAGGTCAACGCTAAATATAGTCACCGGAAAGTGTCATTTATCTAAATCTTTTCTTCGCGAAAAAGCTAGCTGCGCTTGTGCACTACGTCAATGCGCGAAGAACAGATTTAGATAAATGACACTTTCTGGTGACTATATTTAGCGTTGACCTGACCGGTCACACACTCCCCCTCTACGAGGAAGGGCGTCTCGACATTCAAACATTCATACCAACAAATAACTAAAATAAGGAACGCTCAATCAGTTCACACAGAACCATTTATCAAACGTCCTGTAGACATATCAACCATTCAAATTGCAGTAAACAAAAAAGACAATTAAATCATATCATCAGTTTGCAAGATGGCTTGCAAACACTGACGCAAATACAGGTTTTGTTTTGATACTCTACGGTGATGCGCTTGCTGCATCATGATATACGTTTCTTGGTCATAACGTGACGGTGGTTGACGCTGACGTTGTGACCTGCGAGGTGGAGGTACAGGTACAGGCACAGGTTCGTCCTCAACCAATTCAGATTCACTGCCAGATGAGTTACTCCAGTTAGGAGCCACACTAGCGTCATCACGATTGATGTCTGGTCTCTGAGCTACGTCATTGACTGGCACATCAGACTGGATGGGAGGGGTCTCAACTGGAGGCGTCGGTGCAAGCGTTGCATCCACTGCGGGGACTACGGGTGTCACTTTTACAGTGAGACTTTCCCTACGTGCAGCGATAAGCCTTTGCCGTGGTGCAGCTACAGGTCTAGAAATCGGAACGGTTTCTTCCTCCTCACTCTCGGATGTCGTCAGACGCTCGAAGGCTGTATCAGACTTCCGTCTCGACAGACCAGTTTCTAGTTTCCGCTTTTCCCTTTCCTCATTAACACCCTCATCATTACAGCTGATGGGCAGTAATATGTTTCGATGTAAAACTCGCTTTGGCCCTTGACCATCTTCCCGTCTGACCTCAAACACGGGTATGTCCGGATCTGGCTGCGCCAGGACCACAAACACATGCTCTAACCAGCGATCAGCCAGTTTATGCGTACCTTTGAAGGCCACATTTCGCACTAACACCCGGTCATCTTGGTGAACGGTCGCGCCTCGAGTCTTTAAGTCAAAGTTTGCCTTTTGATGTTGTTTTTTCACTTTCGACTTTTCGAAAGCTAGTTTGTATGCCGTCTCAAGGTTTTGGCGAATCTTTTCGACGTATGTTTTGTGGTCTTCTTTATTGTCGATTTGCAAATCATCGGTCCCAAGGAGAATATCCACTGGTAACCGAGGATGTCGTCCGAACATCAAATAAAACGGCGTGAAGCCTGTTGTTTCGTGTTTTGTTGCGTTGTAGGCGTGTACTAGGGATGCTGTGTGACTTTTCCAGTCAGATTTCTGATCTGGATTCAGTGTTCCCATCATGTCTAGCAAGGTCCGATTAAAACGTTCACACTGACCATTCCCACTTGGGTGGTAAGGTGTGGTGCGTGACTTTCTCATGCCCGCGAGTTTGCATAAAGCGGCTATTGTTTGAGATTCAAAATTACGACCTTGATCAGAATGTAAGCGACTAGGAAATCCGTAATGTACAATGAAGTTCTCAAATAACACTTTCGCTGTTGTGTGAGCTGTTTGGTTCTTACATGGATAGGCTTGGGCATACTTTGTGAAGTTGCCTGTGATTATCAATACATTCTCAATTCCGCCTTTGGATGGTTCCAGTTTAAGAAAATCCATACATAGCAGATCTAATGGACCATTTGACTGTATGCTTACCAGCGGCGACCTCTGGTTTGGCAGGCTCTTACGTCGAATGCATCGACCGCACTTGGCAACATGATTTGTAGCCTCTCCAGCCATACCAGGCCAATAAAATCGCTCTTGGAGCAGCGCAATAGTCCTGTCTCGACCAAGGTGTCCGATTGCATCGTGACAACCTTTCAGGGCCGTCTGTCGCATTGCCTTTGGCAGAATCAACTGCAACAACGTCTCACCCGTAATCACACGTCGACGACACAGCAAGCCATTTACTATGTCTAAGCGACTTCGATCACGTAACAATATCTGTCCGACATCAGTGACTTCAGTCGTGGCGTCTGTTGCTCTCTGCAACACACCCATGACGCCCGTGAGATCCGGATCATTCAGTTGTGCCTCAATAATTTCTTCTCTCGATAAACCAGGGAATTCCTCACTCGAAGGAACTACTTGCTGAGGGCAACAGAGTGTCTCTACCAGTGGTAAGTCATCATCCGCGGTCCTATAAAACTTTGTTCACTATCTGTGACGAGACTGATTTAGAGGACAGCTCTTCCGGAACCTTTAACCGCGAGAGAGCGTCAGCGTCTCGATTTGATTTGCCTGATCTGTAAACGATATTGAATTTGAAATTGGCCAATTCTGCGACCCAGCTGTGTCCCACTGCGTTCAATTTCGCAGACGTCAAAACATACTTCAGAGGATTATTATCTGTATATGCCGTAAACTGCGCACCGTACAGATAATCGCGAAATTTCTCACGTACAGCCCATTTCAAAGCGAGGAACTCTAGTTTATGGGCAGGATAGTTTTTCTCAGCCTTATTTAAGCTTCTGCTCGCATAGGCGATTACTCTTTGCGTCCCTTCAACTTCTTGATAGAGGATCGCTCCTAGCCCATCCAAACTAGCATCAGTGTGCAACACAAAGGGTTTTTTATAATCAGCGAACGCAAGTGTTGGTGCTTCAGTCAAACATTTGATCAGTTTCTCAAAAGCTAACTGGTGTTCTTCACCCCAGTGAAACGATGTCCTAGTCGTTTTCTTTCTAGTCTTTTTAGTATGAGCACCTGCAGTGAGCTGATGAAGAGGTCTGGCGATTTTCGAAAAATCCCGAACGAAACGTCGATAATAACCAACAAAGCCCAAGAAACTTTGCACTTCATGTACCGAACTTGGTACAGGCCACTGTCGAACGGCTGATATCTTTTCAGGATCTGTCTGGACACCGTCTTGTGAAACGATATGACCAAGACACTTTATCGACTTCTGAAAGAATTTACACTTTGAGGGTTTCAACTTCAGACCAGCTTCTTGTACCTTACCAAAACTGACTTGAGGCGATGCAGATGTTCTTCAAACGTATCAGAAAACACAATGATATCATCTAAGTACAGAAGACAATATGTGAGGTGCAAATCTCCCAAGCACGACTCCATTAAGCGCTGAAAAGTAGCTGGAGCGTTGGTGAGACCAAAGGGCACGCGGCAGCATTCCCAGAATCCTAGACCAGCCACTGTAAATGCTGTTTTGGACTTGTCTTTTCTCCTCTACCTCAACCTGCCAATACCCCGACTTCAAGTCCAGTGCAAAAAACCACTTACTGCCTTGCAGTGCATCAAGGGTCTCTTCTATCCTGGGCAGAGGGTATGCATCTTTAATGGTAAGGGAATTTAAACGTCTCAGGTCTATACAAAACCTAAGGGTTCCATCCCTCTTCCTGACCAGAACAACATTTGAGGCATAGGGACTACTGGATTTTCTAATCACGCCAAACTCTTGCATTTCGCGTAAGTGTGTCTTCACTTCGTCTATCATTGCAGGGGGTATCCTGCGCGAACGCTCTTTGAATGGTACGTCATTCACCAACTTAATCGAATGCTTCACCCTGTCAGTGCATCCTAAGTCCAAGTCGTGAAGTGAAAAAATGTCTTTCCACTTGGTAAAAAAGGTATCCACCCTTTTGACTTCCGTTTCATCCAAGTTGTCAACGTAGCTTCGATCAAGCTTCGCCAAAAAGTCATTGTCTGGGATTATGTCACTATGTCCGTCATGTCCCATAGCAGCAGTACGTGCTTCGCCTGGGTTCACAGACGAATTCATGTCTCTTGGCAGAGTTACATCAACTCTCTGTAAGTCACATAGTATAGTACGAGGTGGTATTGTCACTGCTTTTGTCGAAAAGTTAATCAACTCGACCGACACTCGATGGGCAGACTTGGAGGGTTCGACTCTTAGTACAGAAGGAGTCAGTCTGATTCCACCAGGAAGCATATTGTGACGGGATTCCTCTGTCATGACTGTCAACCTCATACACGTATTCAGTCTTGTATGTCCATGTATCACAAGTTTCTCATGAGGCTGAATAGTAATTGCTTTCGTCGTTTTCACATCTGCCAGACTAGACCTCTGAGACAGTTGATCAAAGGCTATCAATGCCTTGAATGTCAGTTGTCAATTCGTTGCTACTGAACTCGGCGATTCACACTGTCCTTGCAAGATGTGAAGTATGTTGGTACCAATTAGAACAGGCACCCTGTCGTGGTAGCTTGTATCAGGTACTACCAGCAAAAGACCGTCAGTATTTGTCTTCAAGTCTGGAAAAGTCAATTGCGTTTCAACATAGCCAAGATATTCAAGTTTGTGACCTCCGACACCTTCTACTGAAATAAATTCATGTAAGGGACGGATATCTAACCCCAGATCTTTTGTAAGCGAAGAGGAAATGGTGCTAACCATGGAACCTGTGTCTAGTAACGCCATTATAGCTTTGTCCTTAACCACAACGGGTATCTCATTCGCTTTCCCAATCAATTGGTTAGTGGCCAAAGGGCTTTGCTTATTCCCACTGGACAGCCCACATCCAACGGTACTTAGTAGTTTAAATGACACTCAGATTTCCTGTGGCCTTTCTGGTGACATTGATAACATTCACCTTGGAACTCTGTTCTATTGAAGTTCCTTTGTTGATTAGATGGGTTGTTTTTCTTATGGAAAGGTTTCTTATTTGCACCTCCTTCGACAGCAGAGAGTCGTGCATCCATCTTGAACAAAAGCGAAAGCACTTCATCCAGTTTCTTTGATTGTTGATGTGAAGTTGCCTTTGTTACTTCCATCTCAGCCACCCTTGCCGATATTATGATTCGATCATAGGGGGCGTTCCCATCCATCAGGTGGCGCAGGGCCGATTTCATCCTATCCTCACGCAGTCCCGACCAAAACTTTGACTTAATCATTGAATCATTGGTCTCGGAAAAGACAGACGCTTCTCTAGAACGAACCTGGGAAACAAGGTGTTCTAGACGACAAGCCCAAGTGGTGACAGATTCACCGGGTTTCTGGCGAGCACTCCAGAATTGTTCAAGCAAATTCTCCAATGGCAACACATTCCCAAAGACATTGTCCATTTTTTGGATGAGATTGGTGACAGTGATATTTGAACCCATATGGAGCATCACCTCAGCTGCCATTCCTTTCAATGACTTCCTTATGGCCAACAAAACCTCAACATCTCTAAATCCACTAGATTGCAAAGACATCACTTCTTGTCGCCAAATTTCATACAATGTTTCTCCTTTACTCCCATCACCAGAGAAGTTTGATGACAAGCGCAGAGTAGAGTGAGGGTGTACCCAGTCTCCAACTGAAGGATTATCCCTAGACTGCTGTGCCGCAGCTTGTGGATATGGAGGGGATGGTGAACTCTCAACTTTCCTAACATCACTGACCGGTGATTTCATTACTGAAGCCATATACTCCAAATCCTGCCACAGATTCGCTATCTGCTGTAGAGGCTGACCCTGAACAGTCTCCTCAGTTGTCTGATCTTGTTTCCACAGACCACAAATTTTCATCTCTGCATCGACATCTAACTTGCTGATATCAAGCTCAACATTGCTGAGAGAAGAACCGTGTAGAGCAGTCATGGCATTATCAGCTTGTTTGGCGGAAATGAATAACAAATAAGCAGAATGACTGTGAAACCGCAGCCACTCTATAGTCACATTACAATCAGTTAATAGCTGACGAAGTTCAGCTTCATGTGAATGGTCATTTTTCAGCGTAAGACACCGCTGAGCAAATTCCATTTCTAAGAACGATTAAGTCAGAAGTAATTAAAATATCCAGACTAAAGCACATCCGGATCAGCACACAAAAATCAATCAATCCGACACAATCTAAATCAACAAATTCAAGCCCACAAATTCTAAGTATCCAGTTCTGAAGTACTGGTCAAAGTACTATAAATAGATTCACCCGACAAAGTCAATCCTAAGTATGCACAAATATCAATGACAACGACAGAATATAAGGAAGAAGAAAAGCCAATCGCCCAATAATCAAATAGGATATACCAGACCAGAAAACTATCAATGAATCATGGAGAAATACGAAAGGTCAAATGTACTCAACGTAAATTCCAAATCATTTCAAAAGTGGAAAAGTTCCTAAATTTCAAATTCCCAAGCAAAACACATAAATTGGCAAAGTTTGAGTGTGTCACCACATTGGCAAAAAACTAAGTAATTAACACACAACACCACTAAACAAGTTATGAAACAAATACTTAACTATTTAGATCTATTGAAATATTTATCCCGAGTATTATTCTTAAGTTAATCGTATAACTTAAGCAATTGTATGAAATAAATTTGAAAAGTTAAATTAAAATCTTACTCATAGATAATACTTAACTATTGTTAATACAATATTCAATAATCCTAATACCAATGTTAGACTTAATTAATCTTATTAAATAATAATCTAATTACCTATAATCCTATAATCTATACCAGATGTCAATATCAGTTGCTTAACCTAAGAGTAATTATCTTATCTAATCTTATATATCAAATATGCTCAACTATATGTAACCTTAATTAATTAAGTAGTTAATATAATAATATTATAAACATACGTGATATTCTTGCAAGTAAAAAATTCAAAACATTAAACTTAAAAATCTAAACCAATTTGAGATGAACTTAATTCCAAGTGATATCAAATCAAAACACTTATCTTAGTAAGTCTTATGAAGAATTAATCAATCAAATTCAAAACTAATTTTATACGATATAAATAAGACGAACCAAATATTTCTATTCTAATTATACACACTAAAGATTATAAGATTGAATATCCACAATTATTGTCAAATAAGAGGTACTAAGTTGTATTCCTATATAATACTGTAGTCATGCAATGAATTCTATATAAGAAACCCACATGTGATAGTCAATGACAGGCTTACAAAGTAAGATTACTTGTTACCAGGGTTAGTACAGATTCAAGGTATATAGAATACTGTATCAATCTTATCTCAAAGAGATAAATGCAGTACTTATAACTAAGCTTATCAAGCACTTATGTAAATATGGATAATCAAAATTTGACACTTACTATAGGATCCAATTCATAGAAATGGACTTCCGGTCATGCGCACTATACTCGCCAGGCGGCGCACCGAGCGCAGGTGAAAACAAACGCACGTGGCCCATCCATTTGCATGCGTTCAGCTGTGATTCTCCCCATATCGGACGCCGTACTTTCCCTATATATATAGCTCTGCCTATGCAAATAAAATCATACCGAAGCAGTGCAAGGTCTGGGGTTGCTCCAGCCACAATATGCAAGATGAAACAAGGGGGGGGGGGCATGGGCGGATCCAGGGGGGAGACCTTCCCTCCCTTTTTGAGGAGGAATGCTGTTTTTCAATGCAAAATTAGGCCATCTGAGGTGTGGACCCCCCGCCCTTTTGTAGTGCTCCCCCTTCCTCTCGGTCGCAAGCTTTTATTGGACTTCCCCCCCATCCCCTTTTGCTAATTTCGGTATCCACGCTGGGGGTGGGGGCAGGACTATTTCTTGGCTATCATTTCTAGCTTGGGCCACAAATATTTATGCTGCAATGGGAGCAATATTATTTTTATTGGGTAATATGAGAGCAAGAATTTGTCTTAATCTAATATGGGAGCAAGATTAATGTAACCTTTTTTTTGTTTAACAAACCCCCTCCCCACCCCTATCCCAAGAAATGAAAAATTAAGGGAAGTTTTTTCTATCCGGTCAAGGGTTTAATTATTTTTGTGCAAAATTTATGGCAAGCATTATTGTTAGCTAGGGGTAAAAAATGTGTTGATAACCCTTTTTTAGCCACCCCTCTGGCACTAGCCTCACCAGGCAGGCATTCCAAAAAATCGTAGGACATCGTTAAATATATAAAAACTGGCGGGAAACCACGGACAAATACGACAGAAAACACTGAGAAAGACGCTATGCTTACGTATCCGCGTGAAAGTTTTCAAGGGCGCGATAACGAGGCTCAGTGCGCTTAGTCTGCATGCGCACAAAAATTGTGACGTCTGTCTATTACCATGACGCAAATGAAAGCCCCCCCCCCACCAAATACCTATAAATAAATATGAATTATTTTTCACCACAAGGTTATAAGATTGAGGGGAAGTAATTTTTTCCGTCAAGTTTAAGGCAACTTTTTCAATAAATGTAAGGAAAAATTATAATTCAAGCAATTCTGTCAAGTTCAAGGCAAGGGTATTTTTTGGGGGGGGGGGGGGGGGCTGGAAAACAATCATAGAACATGGGCCCACAAACATCAGAGATCTCAGAACAGACCTTGGGAAAAATGAAATATCAGAGATCAGAGAAAAATCTGAGATCAAAGATACTGCCTAAGATCAGAGAACATGCCAACCAAAAAATCAGAGATCCGAGAACATGCCAACCCCCAAAAAAGAGATCAGAGAACCGAGCCACCCTGTTCCACCCCCCATTTTGTTAAGGAGAGCATTTTCTGTCAAGTTCAACAAGAATATTTTTTATCCACAAATTGAGGGCAAGAGAAAATGTCATTCCCCGAATTCAGGGTATGCATTTGTTTTGGGCCTTATTAATTAATTAGGACCACTTAATTAGGTACGTTTCCAATTATGTGTCAGCAAGCAAGAGGTAAGAACTTGGCAGCAACAAATGAGGGATGGGGATATCCACTGGATTAATGGAAATTATGATGTTTCAATATGCATTCTGACCTACATAAATTTGTTTCTGCATTAAGTTTTTGCATGGGTCTACTCATAACAACAGGCTTCATCCCAAGAAGACGGTCACCCACTTCTCTGTTGCTTCGTTGGGCTTTAGGTCAGCTACTTTTAGTTTTCTGGGTACCTGGCACTAACTACACCAGGTAGGGTTTCCAAATAGTTCTAGGGCATAGCACAACGAAAGAAAAACAGACGCAAACCCACGGAACAAAACTAGTACAAAAGACACCAAAACACGAGATTTGTATGCAGATTTATAACCACGTGGCAATGTTTTCACCTGCGCGATAACGAGGCTCCGTATTTTCACCTACTACGCATGCGCACCAAAATTGTGACGTACGGCCATTTCTATGAATGGTATGAACAATTCAATTATGTTGCATCCTCGTTGGGCACAACACATAAAGTTATATAAAGTCGATGTCCTCACTGCATGCCGGTGGTCACCACACAGGTGTAATCTTCGTGACTTTGGCTCAACCCCAGCCCCACGTCGGGCTCCAATTGTGTAACAGGGTTTGTGGTGGGCCAAGTGATAACGACGTTTCAGTTTCAATCCGCTTTATTACCACAGCCGCTAGGCTGGGGTTTAAGTCACAAATACACCTCTGGGGACACACAATCAAACCAAAGCACAATGTCTGCGAATTGGAAGCAATTAGAGATCAGCAAGCAACCAGAGATCTGCCGTGGCCGTCTCTTTGACAACCTAGCTCTCTTTGACAACCTCGGTCTCATAACAAATATTCCCGCGAAAAAGCTAGCTGCGCTTGCGCACTACGTCAATGCGCGAAGAAAAGATTTAGATAAATGACACTTTCCGGTGACTATATTTAGCGTTAACCTGACCGGTCACACTTTTATCCAGATACTCAGATCTAGAGCATGATATGCAGAGCCTGCATTTCAGAGCTGTAATCCAGGGTCTGAGATCCAGATACATCAGATCCAGTACAACAGATCCATATCCTAAGATCCAGATCATGAGATCAAGAAATTCATAATTTGATATAAAGATGCAGAAATCTAGAGATCTAGGGATGCACATTATCAAACATACGTTTTTTTCTATGACACGTAACCTATTTTACCAATGGTATAACTAATACCATTAGCCATTTCAGGGGCGGATCTACGAATTTGCCAAGGGGGGGTTGCTCTCTGAAAACTTGCGACCGGGGTGGGGGGTGGGGGGGTACTCTCTGAAAAACTCGCGACCGGGGGTGGGGGCGGAGGTGCGCTGCTGAGAGAAGCCGACTTTAAGAGTGTATGTTCAGGTTCCCAAGGGGGTGGGGGGGTGCAACCCCCTAATCCCCCCCCCCCCTGGATCCCCCCTGCATTTCCCGGTCTGCTGACGCCTCGATCTATATGTTATTACGATGGTCGGTGAACGACGTAGTGCAGTAGCATGTGAACTCGTCGCTCCATGGGATACAGCTACCACCGTTCATGCATGGCATGCTGCCACACGGTCCGTCTGCAACACCAGCTAACATGCATGGGCATTATTTGTATGACATTCTTTGGCACTGCGACTCTGCGATCTGTTCTGTGTCAAACAGCAAGTGTAAAAGAAGATCTAAAATGTTGCATAAGGCAGGCCGACAGTGACACCCACGGGCCGACAATGACATGCCAAGGGCCGACAATGAATCACCACGGGCCGACAGCGACACACCACTGGTCGACAATAGCAATAGGGATATGCTTATTTCGATTAACGCTGTCGCCCAAGTTGTTCCAAATGTAACTTTGTGGATTATATTAACCAATCATCAACCCTTTTATTCTGCGGTCATTAGCACACTCGTTCACCATTGAACTTGTATTAATTTATTGAGGTATTTCTGGCATAATTAACCTATGTCGATCAGATCAGTGCCACTCATTTTATTTCGATTATTGTAGTTGTTGGGCATTGTGCAGACGGTTAACTACACCATGGGATACTTGGAATATCCTAGCAACCTTGGATAGGAGATCGGTGATCATGTGGCAGCGGCCGCCATCTTGGTCATCGCCATCATCGCGGCCGTGGTGGTGGTCGAGAAGAGGAGGAGAAGGAACAAGAACCGGCTGGGCGTGTTGGGGACACAGTCTCCCTCCAACATGGATGACTGGGTCGTACTGCCCGCCCCGCCTTGTGATCACAGCTTGGGTGGAAGCATGCACTTCGAGAAGGACGTTGATACGCGGGAGCGGGAACGAGTCGATTACATTCCCTTACAGAGAGAGAGCGCCGAGGCTGGAAGCGGCTAAATGATCAGGAACTGCAGGGCAATCGGCTACTTTACAGCTCCAACCGCAATCACATGAATACGAACTAAAGGACGAAGGGGGGCAATAAGGATTGTGACGCGTCTCAAAAGGCATGTTGCGCGAGACACGTGGCTCTCGATGTGTGTTTATTGTTGAGTGAGACACGCCAGCCGAAGCACGTGGTTCTCAATGTGCTAGTACTATATTTCACCTCAGACAGGTGGCTTAATGTTGTGGAGTTAGAAAATGTTTCGCAGAGTCTAGACACGTGGTCCTCAATATGTCTGTGGTCAACTAATATATGTCAGGCGAGACACGTGGGTCCTGCTGTGTGTTGATTTTTTCAGTAAGGCATTCCTGCTGAGACTTATTCAAGATGTTTTAATTATTTTGTGTGGCGTGCTATTCAAGACATGCAATGCGCTGTGTGTTATTCCAGTAACTACCCAGCTAACACATAACGTTTTCATGACATTATCAAAACATTTTTTTAGGTTGTGATGAAAATGTTATTATTATAACGTTTTATAAACGTTTTAGAAACGTTGACTTGGCGCACGAGGAAAGCCTTTTTGCCACAACCTTTTCGTGATTTTTTAAAAACGTTTTATTGAAGTTGTGAGGAAATGTTACTGTTAAAGCGATTTTGTAACGTTTACAAAACGTTCGGGGCAAAGTCAGAAGGGCGGGGTTGGGGGGGGCGGGGGCGGGGGGGGGGGGGCAAACGTTTATTTATAAGGATTATATCGATTTATATATTACACTTGCAGTATTTATCTCCAATGATTTTGGTTGCTAAGCGTTGACGTGAATGATCGCATATCCCTATGACGACGTATGTCATTTGTGACATGTGTTAATGCGTCAAGCGCCGCCCATACAGTGGTGGTCAGGTGCCCTTTTCCATAGCGAGGCGTGCCGAATCGTACACAAACGGGTTGCCACAACTGACACGTTGTCTCTTCAGTGCCAATGTCATTTTACAAGGCAAATATTTAGATAACCACTGTAATTATAATCAAAGTTTATAGAGACAAGTGTGTAGCTTGTACTACGCATTTCACAAGGTGTATTATTATAAATTATATGAGTTATTTGGGATTTAGTACACTTGTTAGCTGCCGGCATTGCCGAGTTGGTGGTGATTTCAATGGCCATGTGTTGTGGAGCGGTATTAGTTTATATTTAGTATGTCACGGTTTATGGTCAATATAATCATACTTGGGCATTATTATATTACTCACTTATAAGTCGTTAGGTGTAGTTAACGCAGTATTTTGTATTGTTTTAAAGCTTACTCAGGTCAAAGCCTGCACGTCACCGAGGCCATGAGCCTGTAGATGGGCACCCCATCTGCGGTGTAGATAGCTCTACCGTGAGCATGTAGATGAGCACCCTACCTGGGGGTGAGTGTTCCTCCTATTTTCAGTTATTGTTTTAATGGCTGATATCCTTATCTCAATATGATTGCTTTATATTACATTGTAATAGCTTATACTATATCTTCACCATTTAAATAGTTCTATGACTAACATCATACCTCTTTGAGACTGACCTTAAAATACTGATAATGACTGTGATGAGCGTGTCATCATGTATTAGAGCTATTTGCTCCCCATGCAGCCACAGCCATATTGTTCATTGTTTTGGTTTCTTTTCTTGTATCCAGGGTTTTTGGTTGTTTAGCCAATAAACAGATTCAACAGCAGTGCAGTCGTCTTTATTCCTGTCACACATGGTTGGACGCGTCGGATTTGCCTTGCTGCCGAACCTCAACCCTCCCCCCATCCCCTAGTCCCTTGAAAGACTGGAAGGGCCGCTAAAATGCGGCCAATCACAGACCTACATACAACGGAAGTGATGACCTCCTTAGAAGCTATTGGGTGACAGAACCGCTTGGGACCGTATCTGATCTCCGAGTGTTAATCGGCGGCAAAGGCCTTCTGGAATTTGAAAGAACATGACCGTTTCGCGGAGAAGTAACTGAATAAGGTGAGTAAACAATAATGGAGTAAGTTTTCCTTGAGTTATTTTATGAGATGTGCACTTTGCAGCAATATATTGTTAGCATATGTGTCTATGCAGCGATATCCGGCACTGAACAATGTCTGGGAGACTTGTATTGCCGATGGAGCACGCCAAATAACGGGACCACCGTCTTCTTGGGAAGCATGATCGTTGCTGTGGCCATAGAAGCAACAGTAGCAACATATTACTCCCAAGGATCATTTAGTGACACATATGCCCAATCTAGTTATAATTTGTACTTATTCAATTATACTACATAGGCCTATAAAATATTTGTTTGGGGAAATTGAGTCCAGCATATCGGCCTCACAGCCATGGGTATGCGTGCGCAAGTAGGTCACATGCATGTAACTATGTATACCCTGGACCGCTAGAGCCCACCGTGCGCTGACACCTGGTGTCACTCTGTCATCACTTCGCCCGGTCGTAATTGCTTCTCACCTCTCCATGCTGCCTATACCGACGCCCCATCCCACCCCTACCCCGCCTGTTCCCTGCCCGTCGCTATCTTTCGCATTTAGTTCCTAAATCCCCCCCACCGCTCTGATGTATATACTCCCTCCCCTCACCCTCCCCTCGCACCCCCATCCCTCTGTCGCCTTTAGATGTATATACTCCCTCCCCCCACTCTGCCTTCGCCCCCACCCCTCCTTCGCCTATAGATGTATATACTCCCCCCACCACTCTACCCCTTGCCCCCCTCCCCCAACCCGCGGTCGCCTATAGAACTATATACCCCCTTTCCCCACCCTCCCCTTGCCCCCACCCCTCTGTCGCCTATAGAACTATATACGCCCTCCCTCCACCCTCCCTCCCACCCCTCTGTCGCCTATAGAACTATATACTCCCTCCCCCCACCCTCCCCCTTGCCCCCCATCCCTCTGTCGCCTTTAGATGTATATACTCCCTCCCCGCCACCCTGCCCTCGCCCCACACCCCTCCTTCGCCTATAGAACTATACACTCCCTCCCACCGCCCTCCCCCACCCCTCTGTCGCCTATAGATGTATATACTCCCTCCCCCCACCCTCCCCTTGCCCCCCCACCCCTCTGTCGCCTATAGGTGTATATACTTTCCCCCCACCCTCCCCTTGCCCCCCACCCCTCTGTCGCCTAGAGAACTATATATTGTTGATGCATGGGGAAGGCGACTTGAATAGATATACATCTATCATTTTATGTATTATAATTATATTTATATTCTGCTTCGACTTTGTTTTCAGGCCAAGGTGCCGCAGGCTCGGGCAGCTCAGCCGCAGGTTGACGAAGACTAACCATTTCTTCCTTCCCTGACTTGGGGTACTACCCCAACCTGGGCTACTCCCCCCCCCCCCCCTGCTGACTCAGGGCTACCTCCTCGTACTGTTCCCATCAGTACTGTGTGTATTGTTGTTTCGGTTTACTAATAAAGGATGATTATATATAGTGACTAGTTTTTTTCTGGATCATTTCGTGGACAATGTTTTCGTGGCGTGAGCAAAACGTTTTATCGATGTCGTTAATAAGTTTTCCAAAACGTTTTGTCAATGTCGTTAAAACGTTGCCAAAACCTCTTATTTATATCGTCATAACGTTTTTAAAATGTTGTGGCAAGTCATTTTTAAAACATTTAAAAAACTTTTCATATCGATGTTTTTAAAACATTTTCCAAAAATGTTTTCACAACTTAAAAATAACGTTTTTAAAACATTTTAAAAACCACTTTTTGTTAGCTGGGTACTACCACGGTGTAGATAAGATCAATGTGCCTAATATGGATCGGGTTCAGTAATTGTAATTATAAAAAAATTAAAATAAATATTATACCTAGTGGTATGTTTTATATGTTTGTTGTATGTCAATGTGTTATATATTAAAGAATGAAAATATTTTGTTATCATAATAAATTGCGCAAAATAAATAATAAATGAAAAACACGGACACCCCAGCCCAAAATCATCTTCTAAGATCCTTATCTTCTCTCGGGAAACGGAAGATAATCAATTGCTAATGCTTTTTACACGAAGATTTTTTTTTATTGTACCTAAGTATTTCTTTAACATGCAGGCAAGTATGTTTATGTGTCTCTGGTCTGTAGTCGGTCAATAATGCTAAGCTTTAATCAATCTCGATACAGTGCAAAACTGCCAAGTCTTTATGTTTTCATCGGAATGTAGCAAGTATCTAATGGATCTATTGCAGGTATGTTTGTTATTTATGTATTCCTAGGTACACTAGTGACATGTCATATATTTTCTCCTGTGCACTCCCGACAGACTGACCCGATAAATAAACTGGCAACTTGCTTAAACAATTTCTCTTCAAATTCTTGTCAGCAGCATTTTCAGTGGTTGCCTCTTACGTGTAAAGTAGATAGGTAGTAGACGTCCAGTATCTACATCAGATCTACGTTAGTAAGGTGCAGATTATAGTATCATGTCGCAAAATGCACGAAGCCTGTCAATAATGTCAGATGTCACATTCCGCGTACAACGCAACGTGTTTTCGAGCTGATTTTATTGTTGAATTCCCGCCACCGCAAGGTAAGAAAGAACGATTCCTTGTTGATGATTAATTTTATTTTATTCACTATTCATGTGCAATGCAATGCAGAAATAGTAGATATACCCAGGTAACTAGAAACACGTTTTATTCTCGGTTCAGAGACGTTTGGAAAAGGTTATGCAAACGTCGTTTTGTGGATGCTTATTTACGTTAGTTGAGTCTTTGTTTTAGATTTACATGCATCTGATGAATGTTTCACCAAGACCTGACCCATAACCCTAACAAATGTTTCTGCAATCAGTTGTTAGCGAGATAAATTAAACCTTATAATGCCCGATAAGAGCGTTTCAGTATTCGAATAAAACCCCTTTTCAAATTCAAAATAAGGAATCCGATAATTTGCCGACAATAAGTCAAAGCATTTGTAGAGAGACTGGTGAGGGACATGAGACGCCATACCTTATAAAAACATACCTTATGCATTAAATCCAATGAACAAAACGTCATTTTAATGTCACTTCCGTTCGGATCTTGTTCCAGTGCAATCAGCATTGGCCCATGCCCAGTCGCAGTTTGAGTATACATTTTATATCTGATCACTTTTCTATGTCTCGTACCTGCATAGAATTGGTTATACGGTTATCGATAATCCATGTTCAGCATCGGGTACCTTTATAACCTTTATTTATACAAAAAATACGCATGCAGTCCATGTGCAGCCGTCATGTCCGAGGTTGCCTTCTATTTGACTTTGACTATGATCGGAATTGACATGTCCATATGCCCCCTTGTAATCTGTACGTCATGGTAATTTCTCTACGATGTTTGCAACACTCACAGCAGTTGCAGGTCAATAGATGATTGAAGCCTGAATTATGCAAATCACTGGAAGATTGAAGCTTGAATTATGCCAATCACTGCATGATTGAAGCTGAATTTTGCCGGTTCTTGGATAATGGAAATCTGAATTATGTAGATCCCTGGATGATTAAAGCCTGAATTATGCAGGCCCCGAGAGGATTGACGCCTCAATTGTGTAGATCCTTTGATGGCTGAAGTCAGAATTGTGCAGATCCTGGATGATTAATGCCTGAATTATGTAGGTCACTGAATGATTGATGCATGACTTGCGCAGAGCCATGGGTGTTTGAAGCCTAAATTGTGCAGATCCTTTGATGATTGAATCCTACGCAGATCTCTGGATGATTAAGGCCTTAATTATGCACAGACAGGGTTTATTGAATTTTGAATTATGCAGATCCTGGATGATTAATGCCGAATTATGCCGGTCCGTGGATGATGGATGCATGAATTGTGTAGATTCATGGATGATTGAAGCCTGAATTATGCAGATCCCATGGTGATCAATGACTGAATTACGCAGGTCCCTGGATGACTGATTCATGGTTGATTGAAATCTGAATTATGCAGATCTCTGGATCACTAATGCCTTTGCAGATCCCTAGATGACTGAAGCCTAAATTATGCACAGACAAGGATGATTGAAGTCCGAATTATGCAGATTCTGAATGATTGATGAATTATGCAGGTCCCTGAATGCTTGATGCATTAATTATACAGATCCCATAATGATTAAGGTCTGAATTAGGCAGGTCCCTGGATGACTGAAGCTTGAATTATTGAGGTCCTTGGATGATTGAAGCCTGAATTGTGCAGGTCCCTGAATGATTGGGCCATCAGTTTTGCAGGTCCATACAAGGTTGCCGTCTGACTTATGCAGGTCTCTGGAAGATTGAAGCTTGGGTTATTCAGGTCCCTGGATGTTTAAGACATTAATTACGCAGGTAATTAATCAGTCAGTTGCGCATGTCTCTAAACGATTGCGGCATGAATGATGCAGATCCCTGGATGATTGACGCCTCAATGCAGCAAGTATCAGATTGTTTCGCTCACATTTCACGAGGTAGCTTTCCACGACCAGTCCTGCTGCATTGCCTGGAGATGCCGCTGCAGCCGTAATTCGCGCCCACGCTCCCGCTGCAGGCGAATATAGTCAATCTGCATCGGGACAGGGTCGTCACTGCTGGTGCTGTCTGCGATGTCAGAGGGCGGCGCTGGCAACACGATCCATTCTTCCATACGCTTCGCGGTTTTCCTCTGCGCTGCCTTTTTCTTCGTTCTAGTGACGACCATGGCCACCGAGACAACTATAGCGAGAGTCAAGATGACGGCCGCCGCCACGGGGAGACCGACCAGTAGGCCTTCCTCAGGGGGGTACTGCACCTCTCCCATCGTGTAGTTGACACTCCGTAAAATGTTCAGCTGCAATTAATTAACCATTACGTAGTGATATTACAGACATAATACTCATGTCAAAGAAATACATATATATAATAATGCGTAATAATAATAATAATAATAATATTATATAATGACAATATCGAGGAAGATAATGCATAATATTATGTCGTGGCGGTATCACAAAAATCGTATAATATAGAAACAACGCGAGTTAGCGGGGTGTTAGGCAATTTTACTGGCCCGAAATCAAGCTGTAGCAGCCCGTCAATTTTCATTAATGAAAACGAAGGGCTGCTACGCCTCGACGAAGGTACCAATTAAACGTCTAACGCCTTGCAAAACTAGCGCTATTACTATTATTACGAGTTGAATTTATGTTGCAGTCTACCTCACATATGTGCTGAGCCTTAACATGTCCTTGCTGCTTTGGTTTAATTCGCAAAGACGTTCGTAGTATAATGTTTAGCGCTTACAAGCGGCAAGCCTTCCCGCATTTTGTGATCCACTCGCCTTCTTTACACTATATAAGTATGTATATATCAGTATATGATGACCAAGAAACGGCACGCGTAGCTAGGCAACTAGGCGGCTAGGCGGGCCATTTAAATGAATAACCACAATTTTTTTATGTGTGACGTAATGTGTCACTGTTCTACGCCATATAGCTATGGTAACGATTGTCTATCGAAAAGGCCGAAGGGCGGTTTTGGGTCAGATTACAGGATTCTAGCGGCCATCAGATTTATACTAGTTAACACGACCATCATCTTCCCAATAATATCTTAATAATATCACAGAGATTTAAATGTTAGGACCCTGTTAGGGCAGGGGCCACAAACAATGTTGCAGCATTTCGGTTGGCTGATCCACACTCACCCGGCATTGTCGAGGAAGGTGGAAGTGACAATGGACTCAGCGGGATATCCAAATTTATCAGATACCTTCTCCACAAAAGAAATGCCACAAACATTGTAGCATTCTTGTCCTGTGTTCAAATCAGTGATGCACGACTGGGTGTAAAGCGCTATCAGCTGATTGAACAAGCCCTGGACTCAGCCTTACATGTCCCAGGACAAAGTCAGCCATAATGTAATGTAATACAATGTAATATGAGATAATTAACAATTAACAGTTAAAGTGTTAAAGAGAACCATGGTCTCAGAATTATAAACCCGATTGACTGATCTAGTTAATTACAGTAACTAAGCCTGAACTCACATTCAAATACCACATACTATATCTTCATGGGTTAACAAAGTACATGTCATAGCCCTTTGGAATTACATAGACCCTATGTCATACGAACAATGCTATTTCACATGTATCATGTGCCATGTTTACTTTAACTATACGAAGATAAGGTTGGGTATAAGTATAAGTTGTTATCAACCCTAGGAATTATTTATTAATTTTTTTAATAATGTACTCTTGTTTATCAGGTTTGCTGGTGCGAGTCGCTGGGCTGTAACATCTTGCTCAGGCACCAGGTGGTTGTACGTGCATTTAGCACATTTAGCTTTCTTTTTTCTGTTTTTTCGTTTTTTTCTTTTGTATATATATCCTATTTAAATGCATTGTTACACATTTTTTATAACATTGCCCTTCAAATATATATTTTATATTCACTATATTAACTCAGGTTCATGGGGGAATATCTTCTTGCCCTATGTCATCTACATGGCTATAATTTTTTATCAATATTATCATGTAAGTTTAGGCACTGGTTATGTCAAAATGTATTTCAATCAATGTTACTGGTGTAAGGTTTCCCAGTCATATGTGTTAAAAGGTGAAAAAACTTTAAATGTTAATGACAGATAAGCCTAGTTGTCCCATCTGCAAAAGAAAGGTATTTCCTCACTGTTATCAGATTACATGTAGCATCTGTAAACTAACCTCTCATATAAATTGTTTATCAATGATAAACAAGACTGATCCTACAGACAGGGTATGGTATTGTACACCTTGTACTATGGAAATATTTCCATTCAATGCTGCAGACGATGATCAGGTATTTAAGACATCTATTGCATCAAACACCTGTAATAATCTGAAAATATCAATAGAAGCCCTGGAGAAATATATTTTCAACCCTTTTGAGTTGAATGAAGATGTTCATTTACCACTGTATAATGTAGACCCTGATGCCAACTTTTATCGTGAAGATTCACCTGCTTTACTTAATTGCAACTATTACTTAGAAGATGGGTTCAATAAGACATATCAGGACCAAGATCTAGATAATGCAAACTTCTCAATTATGCGTATGAATATTAGAAGTGTCCAATAGAACTTTAGCCACTTCAAATGTTATCTCGATAACTTGGGACATGATTTTACTGTATATGCTTTGAGTGAGACGTGGTTTAACGATGTTAACGAAGATCTCTATGGCTTTGATGGTTATTCTGCAGTTAATAATTACCGTAGTGACCGACGAGGAGGTGGTGTCTCACTGTTTGTGAAGGAAGGTGTTAATTTTACTCGCAGAGATGAATTAGAAGTGTTTGATGCGAATATGGAAGCTTTGTTTATTGAAATTGACAAATGTGCAACCACTAATGATAAAGAAGTTATTATAGGAGTGATATATCGCCCACCCGATACGCATATTGAGTCTTTTAACGAGCTCTTGACAGAGGTGCTACATAAATTAGTCTCTGAGGGAAAAACCATCTACCTAACTGGCGATTTTAACATTAATCTTTTAAATAATTCAACACACAGACCTACGGCTGACTTCGTTAATACCATGTTTAGTCATTCTTTAATGCCAACTATTAGTAAGCCAACTAGAGTCACAAGTAAAACTGCAACTCTAATTGATAATATATTTACAAATGAGAGTGATATTAAGTCTTTTCAGGGTATTATGTACACTGACATCACGGATCACTTTCCTATATTTTATGTATCAAAGCATATTGAAGTGGATACACATGTTAAAGTTTGTAGTAAAAGAAAATATTCAAATGAAAATATGGAAGCCTTTTGTAACAGGTTGTCAGAGTATAATTGGGGTAGGGTATTGGAATGCTCGAACACCCAAGATGCATTTACTGAGCTACATGGTGCTATTGGTAAGTTTCATAAAGAATGTTTACCAGTTATTGTGTCCAAATCAAAATATAAAAATAGAAAGCCATGGCTTTCAAGTGGGCTTAAAAAATCTATAGCTTTAAAGAATAAACTTTATCTGAGATGCAAAAAAACGAAGAATGATACTTATATGCAAGAATATAAGAAGTATAAAAACATGCTGCTTATTACTATCAGAAATGCGGAGAAACTGTATTACCAGAACTTAATTAAGCAGAACCAAAATAATTTATTCAAAACCTGGAACACCATTAAGGAGGTCATTAACAGGAACAAATCTAGGCACACACAAACGACATTTCTCTCTAATGGCACAGCTCTTTTTGACCAAAATCAAGTCGCTAACGGATTTAATGACTTTTTTGTTAACATTGGTAAAACTCTGAGTAAGTCTATTCCCAAATCTAAGGACTCCCCCTTAACGTTTCTGCCTAATACTCTTGTTAACAATTTCTTTCTAGATCCGGTTAACGAAGAAGAAGTCAGACAGGTGATAGGATCTTTAAAAAACAGTTCTTCAGGGTGGGACTCGTTGAGGGCCAAGACCATTAAGCCTGCTATAAATACAATTATAGAACCTCTGACTCATGTTATTAATATGTCGTTCAAAGAGGGACATTTCCCGAGTGAGCTAAAACTAGCTAGAGTAATTCCCATCTTTAAAGGAGGTAACGATAAACTTTTTAGCAACTACCGTCCCATTTCTATTCTTCCTACTTTTTCAAAGGTCTTTGAACAGTTAATGTACAAACGACTGATAGGTTACATTAACAAGTATAATTTGCTTTATGAGAATCAATTTGGTTTTCGAGCTAACCACTCCACCACATTGGCGCTAGTGCTTTTAACAGATCGAATAGCCTCTGCAATAGATAAGGGTGAGTTCACATTAGGGGTATTCTTAGACTTCTCAAAAACCTTCGACACGGTTAATCACGAAATTCTTTTAGTGAAACTCGAACGGTATGGGATTCGGGGAGTAACTCTAAAATGGCTTGACAGTTATTTAGATTCAAGGTACCAGTATGTGGAATACAACCACACTAAGTCATCAAGGTCAAAAATCAACTGTGGGGTGCCTCAAGGATCTACTCTTGGTCCCCTGTTATTTTTAATTTATATTAATGATATTGCCCAGGTCAGTGCGAAACTATTCAGTATTTTATTTGCTGATGACTCTAACTTTTTTATATCGGGTAAAGATATTGCCGATATGACTTCTACCCTGAATTCTGAACTGGAAAAAATTAGATACTGGCTGCAATTAAACAAACTCACACTCAACCTTGGGAAGACAAAGTTCATGATATTTAAATCTCCTCGTAAAAAAATTACCATGCAGAGCGAAATCGTGATGGCAGGAGAAATCATTACACAAGTAAATACTATAAAATTCCTTGGGGTTCAACTTGACTCTGGTTTACTTTGGAAAGACCATGTACACTATATAAAGGGCAAAATAGCTAGGGGGTTAGGAATCCTTACAAAGGCCAGAAAGGTGTTTAAAAGTAAAACCTTACGTATGTTATACTATAGTTTTATATTTCCATATCTTTCGTATGTTATCGAATTATGGGGAGCTGCATTTGAATCCTATTTTAAGCCATTGAATACTCTGCAGAAAAGAGCTATCAGAATCTTATATGGTGCTCCTAAACTTGCTCATACTAAACCACTTTTTGTCTCCAATAATCTTCTACCCTTAGCCTCCCTGTATGAATATAAGATGTTAATTTTTATGTACAGGCAATACCATGAGATACATCCAGAAATTATAAAGAAAATGTTTGTCCGAAACCAAGATGTTCATAAGTATGCAACAAGAGCGTCCAATAACCTACGAGCGCCACAATATAGAAATAATTGTATGAAGATGTCAGTTAGAAATATGGGAACGCGTGTATTTAATAAGTGGTTTACCAGGTTTAACTTTCTATGCTCTATACATGTTTTTAAGAGAACGGGAAAAAGTATGTTGTTAAAAGAAATTACCTAACAATATCTGAGTGATTAAACAGTTATTTTGTGTACGGCATTATTATGAAAAAATCTGTTAAATTTTACATATATAAATATATATGTAAATTTTTTTTTTTTTGGTTTTTTTTTGTTGGGGGGGGGGGTATTCATTTTGTTCTTTTTGTTCCTTTTGCACGAGCATATAAGCACCGCTTCAGCTCTGTTTGCACATGAAGATGTAATGTACATGTTTTTTAGATGCAATAAACCTATTAAACACAATGTAGCTGCTTCAATTAATAACACATACAATGACACTATGCAATTCAGCATGAGACATTTTGACAAAACACGTACGGGAACAGTTAATTTGTCTATACTTATGTAGAAAACAGTGGCCTCCGCCTGTTATATCCAATAGTTTCTACGTTGGGACGTATACACAAACGTGTCTATTATTTCTGATAAGGAACATGCAAAACATAGTTCACTATTAATAACTATCATTCTCTTACCGTTATCGTGTGGTACTTGGACATGCTGAAAGGGAGTTTAGGAGGGGCCTCTTTCGGCACATCACAGTGGATTGACGTAGAAGTCGTATCTGTGATTAAACACTCGCCTTGGCCAATCAACACTGAGTATTCCGCGTCCGGGTCGATTCGAGCACCCTGCATAGGATTTACGTAGACAAAGTTGAGGTATATGCATGGCAATCCATGATGGCAATATATGATGCCAAATAAAATTTCGCTTCCTCTCAAAATCAGAATAATTTTGAATTTGTCATACTTACATATTTACAGACTACATAAGTACATGAAGATTTTATCAATAATGAGCAAATATAACGCGCAATGCAAACTGTGCATTTGAGGATGCAACGACTAATCGCCAATGGCTAATGGGTGACCCGGGGTCACCCCTTGCCTTTGTATGTAGCGCGTGCGGCTATTGTTGTGTATAGGGCTATAAAGTATCGTTCGCTTCGACGTTCGTTTACTCATTTTGGGGACAAACAAAAGAAGCACGTGTTCGAGGCGAGCGTAGAATCTCTGCGCACACTGGTATCCTGACTATCTGTGAGGTAGGCATGACGTGTATGTTACGCAACGAGAGAGACTGGAAACCAGACTACCTGCGCAAAAGCCAGGCGCCGAGGGGTGGGTCCATTGCGGAAGGCCTAGCGATATGATTAGGAATATTTAAGAAATTTAGCTTCACAAAAAGGATAGACGACATATTTTTTATTCGTTTGCGCCATCACAATGACGAATATTTGTTACGACAGAACAATACGACTGAGAAACTAACGTTTTTTTGCAGTCCCTACACAAACGAGGCATTGTGACGACACAAGGATTTTTCCCGGTGACAACGTTGGCGCAACGCTTCAAACATAGAATTTTAAAAAATTAAGAAACTTGGTCTTTTCGTGATCCAAGAAATATCCAACTGGTCTTATTTTATCTTTACCATGTGGTTTAATGACGCTCCGTGTGCTGTTACTCAACGCACTGCACATTTTGACAGCGGTATTGTTAAGTCGATCACTTGCTCTCGCCATTTTTGTTACCGCGGCGGCACGCGAAACTCTGTGACGTCACTCGCTGTTTGAGGCACTTGCAAAAGCCCGGGTGCCGGGCTAAATTTAGAACGTTATTTTTAGCCTTCGAAATCTTTTGTTTTAAAGACGGATTTTCCTTGTATATTCCAAAAGTTCTGCGCTTCATCGCTTCCAAATATTTTAACGTATATCTCCCATAGCCATGTTTGGTGAAATGGTACTCATAGTCCTTAGAATAAACCTGGAAAGCTGTGCTGGGCCAGGTGCAAGCGGTTCGACTCCCACCTGTGCACATGCTGCCGTATACCCAGGATAAATGTCCCATATCTTCCTTCTCAAAGAGTAGGTGGGTTACTATGGTGACATGGCTCCTCCCGTCCTTGACCCTTCCGCTGTCGCGATATGACCTATACTGGTTAAAGCGTCCTACTCAAGTCAATCAATCTGAAACTTACCTGTAGAATCAGGGGCTGGCCTTTGTAGACAAAAACTTCCGTCCGCGGCGTCATGTTGTGCGACCGGACATATCCCAACGTTCGGCTCGACTCCAGGGAGGTGTTTTGCAGATTTCGGTATTTCTCATACCCGTCAAGTATGAAACCAGCATACAGAGCCAGCGTTGACTGTTCGTCTGATGCGTTAAAGCTCTCCGGTATCACGACTGCAGGAGTGAGACACTCTACCCTCTCGTTGGTTAGGACAAAACATCTCTGCGGAGAAGGTAAAATATAATAATATTTCATAGTAGTCATAAGCTAATAATAGAATCATTCACATACATTATTTGACAACAATAACAATACGATTATTTGATAATAATGTTTCTTAAACGATTAAAGATCAAATCAAATCAAATGGTGATAACGGTAGAAATGTGGGTGAATGCTCGCGATCGCTGAGCACTCGATCTTACCTCCCTGAAGTATTTCCTGATTGTTTCGATAATAACGTTGAAGGTCTCATGAATTGTTGTGTTTATTTCCATCGTAATTTCTAGATAAGGAGTGTCCACCGACATCAATCCCTGGCCATCGACCGTTATGGTGGAACCGCCACTGCATCAAGCAGTTAAATGGAGTTGATATGATTGTGTTAAAGCTATTATCGTTAAAATGTAATTTTGGCAATCACGTATTATTGATGTCAGTTATTTCTTGTTGCACTTATATCAACCATCATTCGTAAGGTGGCATCTAGCCGCATAGCACTAAACGGGCCTCCATAACGCTGATAATTACGGCGTTGTTGTCTAGCTGTGCCTGTGTTGATATTTTATACACATTAACTGTCTTATATAGATTTAAGTATATTACATATATTATAAACTATATTAATACATAGCCTAAAACCTACTATAGGTTATTCATATAAATCTAACAGGCATCGAATGCCAGAAGCAGGATAAAGACAGGTCCACTGACTCGAGAAGGGTGTTGTTTGGGTACAACGACGTGATCTCCGGGTTGACGCGGTACTTGAATGACTTCCGGGTGGAGATTGTCAGACCCCCCTCGAAGACGACCTCGATGGATAGCGGCACGTCAACGTCCGGGTCCTCTCCGCGCGGTGTTGTCGCCACGAGATACGTCCCATTGCTTCGTGTGATAAAAAAACAGCACCATACATCACGGAGGGATATGTATAAATGTATTGCAGGTCTGTTTTATATTAGCGCGGGCGGACAATTGTGCATATCATTAATTATGGAAGATGTCAATAGGCGGGGAAGCCATTCTGCATGTAAAACTCAATATTGGTGTCAGATCAATGTTTCTAGTACATTAAATATATTCTACTGCAGATAGTCCCGATGGAAGAGTTACTACGCTTAACTACATTTCTTGCGTATCCACGTTTTAAATTAACCTTCCGGAAGCTTCCCATCAAACCTGACACGTTTAGATGATAACACACATGCATCTTTGCCCGCAAACCTTTGTGCTGGAACTCACCTTTGCCAGACTGGGCACGCGTACTTGTCGCCTTGCAGGCGCAAGCGTAATGGCTGAAACCCAGCATCGAAGTTATTACCAAGAACGGTAATATTTGTTCCGCCCGCCACCGGCCCGAAGAGGGGCGTTACATCTAATGCTTCCGGCTCCCTGTTCACCACTACAATATTGAGAAACACATATACAGTCAGACCTCGTTAATCCGACATGTTCGGTTACACCCGAATTTGTGCCGGATAACGAATATGTCGGATTGACGCATTCAGAAATCCCAGGAGTGGGGGTGGGGGGGGGGGGGGGGCGGGGCGGGGTTGACTGACATGACACTTCGGCAATGACCGATTGTGCAGTCTTTGCGTTCGAGGCAACGTTAACTAAGTTTAAGAAACTATACAAAATACATTGCACACGGGCATAGGAAGAATAGTTCTGTAAGTTTGAGCAAAGCTGCCATATGGTTCAGGTGTTTGACACACAACCTAGACTTTGAGTCATGTTGGCGCTTCCAGCTTCACCATGCTTGGGGAATTGTTTGATGGCGAAGCGTATCTTGAAGCGATTGAGCCAACCGGAAAAGTACTTACAATCAGCTGGGACAAAGAAAGACCTCACACCTTGAGGTGTCGACGCTTGAAAGCAATAACCATTGCTGTTAAGTGTGTGTTAAGAGTCCACCGGCCACGTCTCACAACAAAAGAATGGAGCTAGAACCAATTAACACGGCGCGGCCCGTCTTCATGGCCAATTGGTCGGATAAACGAGAGAAATAAGCACTTTGGTCGCAGAAAAGCCGTGTCGGTGATGAAAAGCGAATGTCGGATTAACGGGGGCAATTAGCATTGTGGAAATCCGTTACAGGACGCATTGTGTCGGATAGCGGGGTTTCCGGATTAACGGGTGTCGGATAAACGGGGTCTGACTGTATATATTTATGAATAGAAACGCAGAGGCGACAGATGTCCATATATGAGGCATATTTTCAGTAAGTGGGATATCGATTAATATGTACCTTGACTAGGTGGCATATTCCTCAAATGGTAGGTTACGTCTATAGAAGTTAGATGATAAGTAATATTTCCACTAAGCTATATTTCTATTATGTGATATTTGCACTAAATGGTATTTTTGTTATTTGGTATTTCCATATGGCTTGGAAACGTTTGTCACTCATGATTTTACGCGAGCTTTCGCTTGCTTTGTTATATTGGCAGTGTTTTTACTTCATATTCAAGTCGCTGTGATAGGGGTGCTCGTAGTGGTGGTGGTTCGAGAGATATGAACACATAGGAGTACATAACGTCAGGTCTGTATTACGTAATTCACGTTCCGGCATGTTGCCGGCGCAATCCTCACCCACGTGGTTTCTATTAATGATATGCAATAATACAGGTCCTCTACCTGGCTTCTGCGCTGTAATGGAGATGAGCGCGGATACTCATTTTCAATGTTAAATGTACGCTATCCGCGGCGTGGAGCCCCATTGTTTGGGTTCTCCCACCCCCCATCAACCCAGATGTTTGCGAGATTATCGTAAAACTGACTCCAGCTACCGAAATTTGATCTCCCCCCAGCCTTTTCGCCAAGTCTTTGCCTGACTTTGTTGCAGGATGCGGGAAGCGTCGGTTTAAGTTTCAATCATAATATCTATTAGGGACACGAGAAAGCAGTTCCACAACGCATGCGCATTACAGACGATATTCTGTTTGTGGGTCACGGCCGCAACCCGTTGTCAAATCCGGCATAGAGATTCCGTAGTGATTACGATGAGGTTATATCTGGATTTTGCTTCATGCTTAACGTACCATTGTAGGAATGACTTGAATGCGTACTCATTTTTTCAACATGGAAACACACTTCTCACATCACATGTATTCGAGGCGAAGGGCCATGTGTGCCTCATGCTCAATCACCGAAACATGCGTTATTAGTGGCTATCTCACAAAGGGTCAATGTGTTACATACTTATGGTGCTGATCGAATATTAAATTTATGAGTAAAAAAAAAACCCCCAAAATATACCCCTCAATATTACCATTTAACTTACAGTTAGAGCAGTTAACACCAGCATAGGTGTTGCCTGCTGCCTTTTGACATTGGCACTCATACCCGCCAGGGGTGTTGGTGCACTGTCCGCCATGTTGACAAGGCTTGGGTAAACACTCGTCGATATCTGAAAAACCAAGTTCATCAGTGTACACCTTCTTCTTGGCAATAGATGGAACATCTGTCAGTATTATATCCGCCAGTCCATATATTTAATGATACATAACGCAAAATAAATACGGGGAAATTAAAAAACAAAATCTACTCCTCAAATCATAAGGGAAGAGCATCGCCAAGGTTTCCGACACAAGTGAAGGCATGTGCGTTCGTCTATTCCAAGTTTAAAGATTTCGATGAGGTCAAATTACTGGATTTCCCTGATTACCGTACCATTGTAAGAATGGCTTGAATGTGTCGACTCCACACACGACATGAAAATACATTGTTCATAGTGTATGTATTGTCGAGGCGAAGGGTCATATATATGTGCCTCAATCTGTCGCGTCCCTGGTGATATGACAACTGTCGCTACCAATGGCCACATATCGCCTCTGCATACGGTAAAGCAACCCGTGGGAAGTGTTCATGGAGTAGTTCTGCCTACCTGTGACGCACGTCTGTCCAGTGAATCCGGTCTCTCCGCAGTCACACGAGGGCCGTCCTCCATCGTCCACACACCGGGCTTCGTTCTCACACTCACCGAAGGCCAAGTCACAGAGAGCTGCCAAACAACGATGTTTAGGTACAATTGACGATATCTAGATTAAACATATTCAGGTGTTAATCTTATAGGAAGGACATCCCTGAATTTGCTGATAATTCCGTTGCACAATCTGTCTGTGTCAGTAGACGTTCTATTTAACAAGACATACTTCCCATACGCGGCTCCCGGGAATTAGGGCAGGGGGGGGGGGGGCGGGGGTGTAGGTTGAAATAAACTGACAATCGGAGGCAGCATGGGGAAGGAGGGGGTAGGCAGGTGACGGATCGTCGTGAAGGGGGGTGACATTATTTCATCTTGTGGAGCGGGGAGTGAATGAGATAACCTGGTCCCCCCATCCCGAATACGCCACGGCTTCCATACTGCTATTTACGGTAAGACGTAGGTCTCAGCGTACTCACTCCTGCACTGGCTGGATGACGTGGAGCCGGTGTCTGACGTGTTGTAGCCTTTAGGACAAGAGTCACATTGAGGCTTCTCGCGATACTGTTGGTATTGTCCGTGTGGACAAGGGACGCACGTGTCTCCCGTGACGGAAGTCCCGGCTGGACACGGATCTGGATACAATAAGTGAGATTTTAAGTGATTGCAAATTCACTTGACAGGAATCGACACACATTACGTGACATTGACAGGAGGCTTCCGTAGAGTGAATGATATGAAACCCTTTTGCGCCAATAAAAACTAAAATAGGTAAAGGAATCTAGTAGAACAATGACCTGTTGATCTGCAAATCAGTTTGGTTACCAACTGCGCGACGCCATAGCGTATGATGATAAGACTCCCCTACAACTCCGCATCACGGCATGTAGCGGGGCAGTACAGTATCAGGCACTCTGGCGTTGGTAATGACTGCAGTAAAACTGAAAGTTACCCCGACAAGTCGCATTGTTCATCTCCAGGATGGAACCATCGTAACACGAACACGTGTAGTCGGAGTTGGTGCTGTTACAGATGTGACCGCATATTCCGTTGCCACACATGGGTGTATCTGTAATCAAGCATTGGTGCTTTCGTTAGCATAACCGGACAGAAAAGCAGTGATATGGTATTGGCTCACATTTGGACTGGTTGGAAGGAGCGCCATAAGAAAACAATGGAGCATTCGTTTTGCGGCACTGGCCGGGAACTTATCCCCTGCATAGAGTTGTGATACAGATGGATGGAAATGATATATTGTCAGTTTAAGCAATTATACCTCGGGAGATAAGTACATTGTGACATTATATGCAACAAACTCGATATCATTTTTCTCATACCCACACAAATTGTAAACACATCAATTTATTAATTCAAGGAAAATTTATTTTCGGTCACTTTGAGTTTATGTAAGGCTTATAAAAATCAATAAAAAAACGAATATTTATCTCCGGTATTCGTAAAGTCACTCAAACTAAATGGTAGTATTAAAAACTGTGATTTGCAATCATTGCAAATCAGAGTAACCAACGTTAGTAACATTTCACAATTCATTAAGTTGTGATACTTACCAGTTTGAGAACTTGTTGTGTAATCTGAAAGAAATCAATAAACATATGGCACAAACGGAGCGAGATATTGCTGTAGTATTTAAAGAGCATGTTTACTAATGTCTCCAGAAGAAACAACACGTGTTCATTCAGAGTCAAACGCAAGAAATACTACGCGACATATTAAGGTAATAATGACGTAACTTACGATTAGCCGCTGGTTTCTATTAAATACTGTCGCCTTCAAGAATAACACAAATGTCTCCAAGAATCGTTGTTCCTGCTTGGCAACATGTTAGCCGCAGTGAGAAATTAGCTGACCTGGAAAACCCGTTGTGGTGTCAATCGTTGTGGTGTCCATCGTTGTGGTGTCCATCGTTGTGGTGTCCATCTTTGTGATGTCCATTGTTTTGGTGGCCATCTTTGTGGTGTCCATCGTTGTGATGTCCATTGTTGTGGTAGCCATCGATGTGGTATCCATCGTTGTCGTGTCCATCGTTGTGATGTCCATTGTTGTGGTGGCCATCGTTGTGGTATCCATCTTTGTGGTGTCCATCGTTGTGGTAGCCATCGTTGTGGTGTCCATCGTTGTGATGTCCATCGTTGTGGTGGCCATCGTTGTGGTGTCCATCGTTGTGATGTCCATCGTTGTGGTGTCCATCGTTGTGGTGTCCATCGTTGTGATGTCCATTGTTGTGGTGTCCATCGTTGTGATGTCCATTGTTGTGGTGTCCGTCGTTGTGGTGCTTGTGGCGGTCACCGGCCAGGCGGCGACAGTTCCACCAGACAGACAGCTGACGCCCACATCCTCATAATGCCCACAGTTGTGGACGCCCCAACCACGGAACGAGCACTCAGTGAGGTTGGTCGCCCCAGTCGGACAGTTGACGTTGTCAGCCCAGATGGGACCTGAACCCGGGCCGAAGTAGGCGTAGTGGTACGCCACACCGCCCTCTGGCAAGCCTAGCTGTCGGCAAACCGTGCTGAACCAGAGTAACCGCATTAGTAGTTAACTGGTTATGACTAAATAGATAATATGTGGTTTCCGGAGCTATTTATATTTTTACTTAACATCGTAATGTTCTTGGTAGATCAAACATACGGCGATTAAATAACGGACATATGTTTTTACCGGTCACTTTTATATCATATGACTTCCATATTATAAACTGTATATATATATATATATATATATATATATAATTATCCAATTACAAAAGTACAAAGGAAGAGGGCAGAGTGGGCCGACGCCAACACGATGACAGTGAGGCAGACTCCAACAAGATGCAATTGCGTCTTTAAAGTCATCTAAAATTTCATTCAAATATGAATCAAGTAAGTACCTTGCTTCAGTTTCGTCGAAATAATCGTCACAAACTGTGCCCCACTGTCCGCCATGCAGGATCTCAAGGCGCCCGCTAAAACCAGGAATTCCGTCTTCGAGGCGAATGGACCCTGGACAGAGAACAGATTTAGAGTGCACATTTCCTCATTGTAGTATGGCATCTTAACCCTTACTTAACCTCCACTACTCTTGTATACCTTACACATAGGCATCATTTTGCTATATTAATCCATTATAAGCGGTCAGTTGGATTAATGTTTGCCAATGTTTTGTTAAGATGCATTTGCCGTCAATACGTCCTGGACGTTAAGACATCCTCGACTTGAATAAGACGTTAAGACGTAAGCAAATCTTTGACGTTAAGACGTCTTTGACGTTAAGACGTCTTTGCGGTTAAGACGTCTTTGACGTTAAGACGTCTTTGACGTTAAGACGTCTTTGACGTTAAGACGTCTTTGACGTTAAGACGTCTTTGACGTTAAGACGCTGATGACGCTAGGACGCCATTGACTTTCGTACATATTTGACGTTAGGGCACGTTTGACGTTAAGACGTCTTCGACGTTAGAAAGCCATCTTCCACGTTGTTTGAATGTTCTTTTACATTTAGAGGCCCTTGGCCCTAGTACGTTTGTAAGCCGTTGACGTTAAGATACTTTTGACGCTTGGACGCTATGGACGTTAAGGCGCTCTTGGCGATACATTGGTTATACAACAAGGGCAGCTGCACCTTCCAAGACAAGGCAAGTCACGCCCATATCATCTGCGTGGGTACAACTATGGACACCCCAGCCCCGGAAACTGCACTGGCTGAGGTTTGCTGCAGCATATGGACAGTCTATGTTGTCAGCCCAGATAGTTCCGTTGCCTTCACCGAACGTTGCGCAGCATTGTGGTATGGCGGCACCAGCAAGTCCAAGTTGTTGGCACACCGCCCTGGAAATAAGTGGAATCATGGATTGCTTAAAATATACAATGGCAGGTTGGCTCCATTGGATACCCCTTCTAGTAACTTCGATCCGTCACTCTCTGCCTTAACGACACTCCGCTGGTATTAAATTAAAATTAAATTGAACTGAAAATTGGCACATGTACTGAGTAATTGGTTGTATTAAGTAACCGTGACTCGTTATTTGTATCAATCATTCACGTAAACGATCGTTTTCGTAGCAATTATAATTGACACGACAGTTAAGCGACCATATGTTTGTTTTGTTATCAGGGTTATCGCTAACGAACCAGGCAGGAGGATCAGATATGTGAAGTAAATAAAACGCAGGTTTAGCTCACTTGGCTTCATTTGTGCCGAAGTTGTTGCGGCAAACAGTACCCCATTCATCATCGTGGAAAATCTCCAGACGACCGCTCCTACCGGGAACGTCCCCAACAAGGCGGATATCTCCTGGAGAGCCTTGACAAATGAACATACGCCAGTCATAGAAATCAATGATATCACCAATGCTGACACAAAATTACATCGCATCGCTTTCATTTAGATGAAGAGAAAAGATTAACCAACAGGCAAAACATTCGATACTGAAAGCGAAAGCAGACAGACCGAACACCGGAAGCAGAGAACCGTAAGTACAGGAGAAGCTAAGTCATGTGGACCCCCTCCCCCTCCCCAACTTCCCTACCATACCTCCGATCCCGCACATCCCGAATCTGTCAATCAGCCTTACCTTCTAACACATCACAGCTGACGCCCACATCTTCTTCATGGGTACAGTTGTGGACGCCCCAGCCCGGGAACAAGCAATGACTGAAATCTGAGGCGCCATTGAGACACTCTATGCCTTCAGCCCAGATGGTTCCGTTGCCTTCTCCGAACGTGGTGTTATAGCGTGGCACGGCTACACCGGCAAAGCCTAAGTGTCGGCACACCGCACTGGAACACAATTGACTGGCTTATACAAGTGGTAAACCGTAATAAATTTGACGTTAATGAATAATGACTCCCTACCTGACCAACCGCCTGTATTTGGAACACTCATTGCACAATGTATGTCGTCAATAAGATTGACATTTCGCACTCATTCAGTCATTCAACCTCCGTACAATGGGCCCACGTACTTTGCTTCGAAGTCCCCGAAGCGGTGGTCGCATACTGTGCCCCACTCGTTGTCATGGAAGACCTCCAGACGACCGCTCCGACCAGGAACGCCGTCCACTAGGCGAATGGGTCCTGCGGTGATAATGGCAGATATGTGTGCAAATAATTATTTTATGGCAATCACAGATGACCATGAAAGGTGTGTGAACAACCATGTAAAATAATAGGGGTAAGTTAGTCGGGGGTCAAGGTGAAATGTTTATAACTTTCATCGGTTAGTTGAATTCAGGGCCATGTCTTATAATACCACTAACGGCTATATTATTGTTGAGGCGCGTGCGCCCCCATTGGCCGATACTCACCTGCCCGGCTGAACGACCACGCAGGCAGGCCCGGGATCCAGCCACTTCATTCCTTCGTGTTAAAAACTGAGCCCCAACGCCAACGCCAGCGACCAAAAACGTCTCGGCTTAATTAGCATATTTACGAGTGCAGTCGCCAGGGGGGGTTGGGGGGGGGGGGGTGTAAGATGTTTTCATATGGAGATGGCGCTACTTAGCTACGTAGATCTACCTACTTCCAGTGGAGAGTCTTTTTGTAAGAAAGTTCGGAAAGTTTAGAAGTTGAAGATTTGTATGCACCTACAACCACTCTGCCCGGCAGAGGGAGCTCGTTCCTCACGTCACTTCTGCCCCACGTCATCGCCCACGTCACGGCTAACCCCAACAGTCCTGGCGTCACGAATGGTTTTAGAGGGTTTTTTAGATTGAATATTGAATTTTCGATATTTCGATACAGAATTACAAAAAGGTCAAAACGCTTCACGCCTTTGACCTCGACCTCAGTCGAAAATATAGTTCTAAAGTAATATGGCTTCATATTAATCAAACTCAATTGCATTCGTCAGGTATAATACCAGTGGCACAGTAAATGCGAAACAATGGTATATGAGATGCCAAACTGCGAATTTATTTTTGATTAGATTCATTTCAATTGTCGCGTATGAAGGATAATTCTGATCGACCTACCACATGGGCGCGTCCAGGGTGGGGGAGGGGAGGGGGCACGTTTTCAAACTCTGTGCCCCCCTCCCCCCACCCCCTGGTCGTCAACACAATAATAGACCCCTTGGTCTCGAAATTCTATTCAGGCCCCCCCCCCCTCCTAGGTAGCACCTATCCATATTAAAACCGGTATATATAGTCAGGTATATTATTAATCTGGTATTCAACATACTTCCGGTATAATCCGATATATAAATAGGCCGGTATATTTTTGATCCGGTATATGAACCGGTAGATAATCTGGTATACGTCTGGTTCCTGTATTGTGCCTGCTATGATAACACCACTTTAGGTCTATGCAACAAATTTGCCATTAATTGACTAACATTTATAGTCTTATTTGATGCCTGTTTGTTTGTTGACTGAGTAGAATTCCTATGGCTAGGTAACCGACATGTGCCCACAAAGAAAACCACAATAGAGAAAACCGGGGGGTAGGGTTATCCCAGTACATACGTGGTAGGTCCCTACGACACACCACTTGGCCGCACGTTACCCTGTCATAATCGTCGTTTGCATATTGCCAAATACTTGGATAAAGAAACGAATTTCAACTTGACTTATGTTGATTTGGGCTCTGACAACACCATATATAAAGTAATGGCATATCGCTCCATGTAGCCTCGTGGGGGACTTACCGTCGAAGAACTGTGGATCACACATAACGCCAACATCGCTATAGTGACTACAGGAGCTGACGCCCCAACCGCTGAATGTGCACTGGCTGATATTCTCGGCTGCAGAGGGACAGTTCATGTAGTCAACCCAAACAGGATCGGGGCCCAGGCCGAAGTGAGCATTGTAGAACTCAGTCCCCCCTTCGGAGAAGCCCAACTGTCGGCATACTGCACTGAAAAGTAATGCATATAATCATTGTTTATACTCTTCATTTAAAGCAGCTAGTTCTTTTGCCGTTGCACGATCGAGGCTATCATTATTTTTATCATATGGTTTAATCTCAGACTTACTGCCCAGTCGGATTAGAGCTGACGGCTGAAAGTGAAATGTGAAACAATTAGTCTTATTCACGCGATACCAAAACCCTGGCTGAACAAATATCGCCATATAATGGGAACAGACAACTTAGTGATTAAAGCTTCAATCCCACGAGGTAAAATGATGTGTAATGGACAACTGTTAGCCGAGTTATCAAACCGGTGGGTGCATGAATGTTTAATAGCGAGATATCCGAAGCCTAGCCCTGTGACATGGCCCAGCGGCCGCATGGCGGACCGAAGTTTCCGGTTGGCCATGCGGCCGTGGGCCATGTGACAGGGCTATCCGAAGCCTCCTGCCTACATCGCGAAATGGATTGAACAGTTCCCTTACCTTCATGATGCTGACTTTATAACATTTTTTTCTCTACCACTGCAAATTACTAGAAACACAAGGTTACAAAAACGTCCAATGTCAGGCTTTAAATATAATAAATTGTTGCCTGCGGGTACAACCTGGCTAAATGGAAATTAAGTAATATGGCACAGTGTAGATTATGTGACAACATGGAAGCAATAGAACATTTGTCTTGTCATTGTGTTAAGGTCAGATCGTTTTGGGAAAATATCGAATGATATGCAAATTAGAAGTTCGCTGTCTATGCCCTAATGTATTATTTGGAGTGCCTTCGTTAGAACGGACGGAGCAATTCCAGGCCTCAACCTCACTATATTAGTAGGGAAATTTTTAATGCTTAACAATTGTAGTACTATATCCAGACATTTCATTATAATTTCCAGGAAGTTTAACATGACTTACTTGGCTTCGTTTGACCCGAAGTAGCGTTGGCAGAAAGTGCCCCACTGGTTGCCATGGAAGATCTCCACGCGCCCGCTCACCCCTGGGACACCGTCAACGAGCCGGAGAGGGCCTGCACAAGATATTATACAGTCGGGAATTAAGTAATACTCCAAATTTAGTCCGGGGTGGTTCACGGAGGTTCTAAAGTATAAATATGCAGGGCAACTGTAACATGAGGGGTGTTCTGTTCACCTATGTATGCCTGTCCAAATCATGTATGGAAGAAGGTTGAGGTTCCAACACATTTGGTAGCAAACTCCGGTGAATTTCTCATAATATTTTAAGGGCTCGGTTGAGATAATACCTGTACCACGACTAAGAGAGAAGGGTTCGAGAACGCATAACGCACGACGCACGAGACTCGCAAATATATAAATACCTTCCAAAACCTGACAGCTCACACCGACATCGTTTCCGTGGGTACAGTTGTGGACGCCCCAGCCGGGGAAGGTGCATTCGCTGAGGTTGGTGGATCCAGTGGGACAATCTATGTGGCCAGCCCAGATGGTTCCATTACCTTCTCCGAATTCGGCGGGGCCGTGCGGTGTCGCCACGGAAACAACCACACCGACAAGGTCTAATGCTTGGCATACGGCTCTGGAAGGAATTTCATTAATATATAATGAGTATCCAATCAATGGAAGACCATCAAATTATGTGATATTGAACTTTCTATAAAAGAAAGATGTGTATGACTTTCGCTTGCCCAAAGTTGTTTCAAATCCATCATCGAAATTAGTTTTGAGCCCAAATACCATGACAGATTACCTAGCTTCACTGCTACCAAAGTTGTCATCACAGACTGTGCCCCACTCGTTGTTATGGAAGATCTCCAGACGACCGCTCCGATCGGGAACGCCGTCCACGAGGCGAATTGACCCTAGAGAACACTACATCCATCACACATCATCACAAAAGCTCCGTTTATTAACCATGAGTCAGCAATAGAAATTGACGCTATCCACGTAGATATTGCATCCTATACATTATGTCGATATCATTTACCACGGTATTTCATTAAACTGTCGATGATCCGTTTTGGTCTGCTTATTACTATCGAATCGGCGTTTTGTTATCGGTGTATCGAATTGTTATCTAGGCTTTCGATTTATTTATCAACCGTAGGGATTTTTACCCTTGGGGGCCGACTGATTATAGCCGAGAGGGACGCCTTCATCTAGGTGATCATCTAGATTAGATGATGATTTTATGTTGTGCAGGTGTTCATTTCTTTATTATCCCTGGTGTTGTACGTGTTATCTGAGGGGTTCTTCTCATTATCTCATTGCAATTATGTATTGCTCAAATGGACTGACTTATTAACTAGATGGTTGTCTCATTATCTTCACGGTTAAATCATTATCTAGAGGGTCGAATCATTATATTTAAATAAGGATTTAATACTCTGAAGGTCTACTGATTATCTTGACTGATTATCAGAGAGATGTGCATATTATTTTGGTGCACATACTTATTACATGGAGGGTCTATTTAGTGTTTTGGTCATAGACTTACTAGGCGGAGGGTCTAGGTATTATCTTATAACTGTAGTATTAACTACTATTATACCTGGATGGTCTAATTATTACATTGATGTATAGACGTATTTCCCGGAGGGTCGAATTAATAATTTAATCCATAGCCTTATTACGTGGAGGGTCTACTTGGTATATAGATGTATAAGCTTATTGCCTGGAAGGTCCAATTATTATTCTGGTACATAGACTTATTACCCGGAGCGTCTACTTATTATCTGGATGACCATACCTACTGCCTGGAGGGTTGACTTCTGATCTTGATGTATAGACTGGACGGTGCACTTATTACTTCGGTCAGAGACTTATTCTCTGGAGGGTCTACTATATCATATTGATGTATAGACTGGCTAGCTGGAAGGCTGATTTAATACTTAGATTATAAATTTACTACGTATAATCTGTTTATTATCTTGATGAATCGATTTATTTCCTGGGAGGTCCCCTATTTATTTTTGCATAAAACCCAACACATGGAAGGTTTACTTATAATGTTAATGTATAGACTTATTACATGTACTGTTTACTTAATATGCTGATGTATTCATTTATTACCTCCAGGGTCTACTTATTATTCTATTTATGTACAGATTACCCGGAGGATCTACTTGTTATCTTGATGTACAGATTGATGTACCTGGAAGGTCGCCCTAGTATTAAGATGTAGACTTCTTTCGTGGATGGCCTACTGATGTATAAACATAATATGGACGGTGTACTTTATTATCTTAATGTAAGTTATTACAAGCAGGGCATACTTATTATTTTGTTTATAGATTTATTATTTGAGGAGTCTATTTAGGATCTTGATGCATAGGCATATTACATGTAAGGTCTAGTTAATATTATGATGTATAAACTTATCATGTGGAGGGTCTACTTGTAATATTAATGAGTAGAATTAGTACCTGTAGGGTCTATTGATAATGTTGATGTAGTTATAAACTTGTTATCTCCATGGTCTACTTGTTATCGTGGTGCATAGACTTATAACCTCGAATGTCAACTTGATCATTTTGATGTATATACCTATTATCTGCAAAGTCTCCATTAATATCTTGATGTGTATATGTTTTACATGCAAGATCTACTTAGTATCTTAATGCATACACATATTGCATTTCCTGGAGGATCTACTTATTATTTTCGTGTATAGTATATTCTTTGTATCCTCATCGCCTAAATCGCTGAATGCGACGCTATTTATTTCGTGTAGACGTCCGCGACAGCGCCGGGGGGAGGAAGGGGACGGGGGGGTGGGGGCAGGGGTGATACCCCTTCCTCCCTTGTCCTGTGCCCACCGATCGACTATTTATTGTCGAATGCATATGAAAACAAACATACAATTTAATACGGGTGCCACAAACTGACGGCGAGCTCACCTTCAAACTGTTGTGGATCACATATAACGCCCACATCCCGAAAATGACCACAGTTGTGGACTCCCCAACCAAGGAACGAGCACTCCGTGAGGTTCCTTGCCCCAGTCGGACAGTTGACGTTGTCAGCCAAGATGGGACCAGAACCCTGGCCGAAGTGGGCGTTACTGTAGGCCAATCCGCCCTCTGAGACACCCAGCTGGCGACACACCGTGCTGAAAAATATATCACTATGGAAGATCATATCGGAAATGGAAGGCTAAAACATAATGACTAATGCTACAGTTACGCGACTTGATATCACACACCAATGTTCGTTTATCTTGCGTAGGACGGACGTCTTACGTCACTTAAACCGTCACTTAAAGATGTAGCGCACGAAATGGGCAAATAGATTAGGGTAAAACACAAGGACAAAATAAAAGCGAATTTATATATTCGTAATAGTCACACCTGAAATTAATTATTCACTGATAAATTATAATTCGATATTTTAGTGGATTTTTTAAGAATTGTTTTTAATACGTGTCAAATCTTTGATGATGGCCTTCAAAATATAAATGAAAAAGTTACTTCGCTTCATCGCTGGAAAAGCCATCGCCACAAACCGTCCCCCATTGATTGTCATGGGAGATTTCTAGGCGGCCGGTTCGACCAGGAACTCCGTCCGCGAGACGAATGGGTCCTGGGGAGAGAAGGACATACGATTAGCGTTGATTTATCATCATATCAGCAATGCCGCCGGGGGCGAGGTGGGGCAAACTACATAAGGCGCTTTTATTCTCGCAGTTTATATTACTCGCTAGATCCGAAAAGATCTACTTTCAAGAAAAAAATTGTTTTGAAAATAACTAGAATAACTACTTTCGTCACAATTTTAAGCATTCTCGTTTTGAGACCCTTGGTCCTAAGTATGACGTTTGGTACAGGGTGGGCGCTCCTAATTGTGCTTCTGCTTCCGTCTACCAATTTCCCGACCATGTCTCTTGGCTTTGAAACAAGAACCGATGAATGCAATCTCTCGTGCACTCTAGTGTAGCCATTTTTTTCATCCAGTCTTATATGAATATTCATGAGTTGTCGCTCCAATTTATTATGTTTTCTGGTCGGTTTATTGTCTGTATACATAATATCAACATGAGGTCATATTTTCTCTTACGTAGATGACATTTTACCTAGACTTTAGAATCAGATAGGATGTTCGGTACTTGTCTCAACAAACAGATACGTAAAAACTGGACATTGTCAAGCATAGCTTGAGAAGAAAGACGAAAATCGGGGTGATAGTTGCAAATTGAACATGTTAGTACCAACTGAGACTATGTACATGCAGTATCGACCGGGTTATAGGCCGAAACGTCACCGCGCCGTCGGTCATTGGGCGTATCGAAGCATTCTGATGGGATTGGCCATGTCAAAGTGTGATTATTTTCTAGCGTCCAAACTACTGGTTCGATTTCGATGCCATTTGGCACACATTATGTCACTAAAATGGATGCATATTCCACTACATATGGGTCATCTACCTGCATTTATATAGTCACCGCGATTTTTTAAACTTTTTCGCAATATGAAAATTTGATCTAGTAATAACTCGAAAACCATAAATTTGAGACAAAATTTAAGTCAATGATGCGTTTGCGCCTCTCTGAAGAACACATTTAAAAAAACAGCAGGTCTCTAGACCAAATATTAACGGAGTTACGCGGGAAAACATGTTTCGTGACCTTGACCTTGACCTTGAAAGCATGATCAATATAGTACTTCGCGCCAAAATACAAATGTTATGTTAGACGCAAAACGTCGCTTGTCTGACTTGTCCCCTTCATGGAGAAATTGAGGATGCCATTTCCCGCCAAAATACTCTCGTAGAGTCCAATGTTTTAGAATTGTTTGCAGAAAAAATGTTTGACCGATTTGCAGCGTGATTAAGTGAAAACTGTGAACCTTATAGCGAAAAGTCCTCTCTTTCAATTGTGAAGCGAATTTCCAAAAATTCCCGTGACCTTGACCTTTGACCTACATGGCCCATCTACAAACTTAGCCTGACGATTGTCATTCCGCATTTTTTTGTGAATTTGGATGTCGATATCTTAAGGCATTTGACAGATAATGCGTTACGTGACAGGCAGATTCACAGAAAAACGGAACACACCGACATAATAAATACCTTCCAAAACATGACAGCTGACGCCAACATCGTTTTCGTGGGTACAGTTGTGGACACCCCAGCCGGGGAAGGTGCACTTGCTGAGGTTAGTGGAACCCGTAATACACTCTATATGGCCAGCCCAGATGGTTCCATTGGCTTCCCCGAACTCCGCGCAGCAGTGTGGTGTCGCCAAGGAAACAACCACACCGACAAGGTCTAATGCTTGGCAAACGGCGCTGGAAAGAATGCCATTAATATATAGTGACATCATTCAATCAATGGAAGAACAGCAGTCTGCATATCGTAACATTATGTAATTCATGAGACATTCATATAGAAAATCAAAATAGGTCTTGCTAAATCAATCTCAAAATTGGTTTTGAGTAATTACCGTGAAACCAAAATTACCTAGCTTCGTTGCTTCCAAAGTTGTCATCACAGACTGTGCCCCACTCGTTGTCATGGAAAATTTCCAGACGACCGCTCCGTTCGGGAACGCCGTCGACGAGGCGAATGGACCCTGGAGAACAATACGTATGTAAATTAATGAATAAATCGATCAATCACACAACATCACAAGAGTTCCGATTAATGACAATGCGTCACCTCTAGAAATTGACGCTATCGACGTTGCTACAATTGTTATCTGGAGTTTCGATTTATTGATCAACCGTTGGGATTTATGCCCTAGGAGGTCCGACTTATCACTGCCGAGAGGGACACATGTATCGATGTGATTATCTATATTTGTTTTCAGATAATGATCTTATAAATGTAACAATTGTGAAGGTGATTATTGCTTACTTACTAATACTAGTATATTCATCCAGTAATATGGAAAGTCATGTTGCATATGATGAAGCTCTACCACAAATGTCTGCCCGAAAATAAGCTAAAAGTATGAACACGTGCCATCTACTATGTCCATTGTTTCAATTACATCCCTTGGCAACCATTGTTAGGGAACACTCCTTCTTTTAGTTTCTTTAATGGCTGACATTCTTGTAGTCAATGGAGCTTGATCATGTGCAATCTTACTGTGGATATTACAGAAGGAAATGAATGCTGCAGAAAGGGCAGTATGATGGAATTGATTCGGTCTCTGGGAGTTGCAGCTAGTCTGTAAATTTCTAAGCGCTCACTCAATTTGTAACGAAAATATTGACCCAAAACACGTAAACGGCCTTTAATTTAATGAATTGGACTTGACATACTATTTCCGGGTAACGTTATAGATTTCTTTATCCTCATCGCCTAAATTGCCGAATGCGAAGCTAATTATTTCACAAAGACCTTGGCGACAGCGCGGGGGGGGCATATAATCTAACCCCTTCCACCTTTGTCCTATGCCCACCGACCGACTATGTGTTGTTTAATTCACATGAATGCTAATTTAATACATATGCAACAAAATGACGGCGATCTCACCTTCAAACTGTTGTGGATCACATATAACGCCCACATCCCCATAATGACCACCACAGTTGTGGACTCCCCAACCACGGTACGAGCACTCTGTGAGGTTCGTTGCCCCAGACGGACAGTTGACGTCGTCAGCCCAGATGGGACCAAAACCCTGGCCGAAGTGGGCGTTGCTGTAGGCCAATCCGCCCTCGGGGAACCCCAACTGGCGACACACCGTGCTGTAATATAGATTGTAATATCACATTGGAAGCATGATTACATCGGGAAAGTGAAGAAAAAAGTAGTGACGTAACGATTTGACTGGCTATCTTGATGAATGAGTTTTGTTTAGCGATTTCACCAGAATAAATCGTAATCCGATATTGAAATTAATTTGTTTTCTCTTCCACATACAGCGTCACCGTTGAACCACAACTTTAGGCAAGGAAAACAAAATTGGGCGTGGGGAATTTACTGAACCATTTCATCGACAAGATGAAAAAATGACATTCAAAATATAAGTGAAAAAGTTACTTTGCTTCATCTCTGGAAAAGCCATGGTCACAAACCGTCCCCCATTGGTTGTTATGGTAGATCTCGAGGCGGCCGGTTCGACCTGGCACTCCACCAGCGAGACGAATGGGTCCTGGGCAGGCAAGGAGACACAATTAGAGTCGATTTATCATCATGTCAGCAATGCTGCCGGGGGTGGGGCAAATTACATACAGTTTTCAAGCAGCACCAGTGGTTTTTAATTTTATTCCGTGGTCCTATTGTGGAATTTACCTTCTAAAACCTGGCAAGTAACACCCACATCGTCTTCATGGGTGCAGTTATTGACTCCCCACCCCGGGAAGGTACATTCGCTGAGGTTTGAGGCGTATTGCAGACACTCAATGCGGTCAGCCCAGATGGTTCCGTTTCCCTCTCCGAAAGCGGCGCCGTAATGAGCGGACGCCAAGGCGACAAGACCCAATTGCTGACATACCACACTGCAAGGAAATGACAACACATATATTGCCATAATGTACGATTTAACGAAGTTATATAATAAGAATGCACGATTTTTTACAAAAAGTGTATTTTATTAAATGAAAGGTGCATGGTTAAACGACTATACAACGATGATTATTGATGCAAGATTACAAAAAGGCACAGATTACATTTACGACAGTAAGAAACGTCATTTTACCACTTGAAACCGAAATTCACATTGGTACGTGTGTCAATGATTTATTTTGGGGATTACACGTCGATTATTATCTTCTTTCACACGGTTATGGCATTGGCAAGCGGCGCATCCTTTCGTGCAGGCTTTCTGAACAATAACGAGAATTGGCGACTTGAACTTACTTGGCATGCAACAATGAGAAGTGATTGCCACAGACTGTGCCCCACTCGTTGTCATGGAAGACCTCCAGACGACCGCTACGATCGGGAATGCCGCCGGTCAGGCGAATAGGTCCTAGTAATATCAATATTTATAGGGGCGCTAATTTGCATAATAATTATAATTTTGTCTAGGCTCTACTATATATAAATTGAGCTCGGTCATTACCGAGCGGAGGAATCCTATGTTTGTTTTTGAGTATCACATGCTTTGGATGAATTTGTGCTTTGCGGCCGAGCAGATAATATATTTATATGCCGCTGGTGGCATAACATATTAAGATGAGGTCATATATAAGATACTTTGGCAATTTTGGCAGAAACAATACATTTACCTTCTTTTCACGATCGCATATGGCATCCTCACATATTATTGCATCTCACCACGTATGCCACATCGCACATCAATACGTAATTGTGTGTTTACCGTCTAGAGGCTGGGGGTCGCAAACGAGGCTCACGTCCTCTGAGTGAACACAGTTGTGGACACCCCAACCCCTGAATGAGCACTCTGTAAGATTGGCAGCCCCTTCAGGGCAGCTCACATCGTCAGCCCAGATGGGACCAGAGCCTTCTCCGAACCTGGCGCAGCAGTACTGCATGCCACCATCCGGGAAGCCTAGCTGCTGACACGCCGTACTGCCGAGTAAAGTTGTGCATCATTAAATGTGACTGATTAAATAGACAAATATCGCCATTTCAATTATGCGGTGTGTTTGCAAGAAGGTGGAGACGCCAAAACGTTTCTATGTAAATGATATTGAGAAAGTATTCATCAAAATTAATCGAGAGCATCAAGTCTAATTAGAACAATAACGCAATATAAAACAAATAACAATATGATAATGAAATAAACTTTGTTTGAATAATCTTGATGAGCTAGGGTCGAATTGAGATTGATCGTGGTCTCCCCAAATAGCTCTATTCGTTTAATTCTTCATCGCTAACGTGTGAAGTCGACGCTTCAAATCTATTTCTTAGATCTTGTGCTACTTGGCAAATATTCCATCCATTTGCTGCTGCATATAAACGAAATTCCGTCACGAAAGTACATACAACAGTACAGACAGACCGGGGCAATTTTTCGCTCATTTTTGACGTCACAAGATGGACCGGTTTGCTACGCAGTACAGTAAACAAGTATATTGAGCTGGGGGTTTGCAGGATTGTCAGCGGCCTTTGGAAGCAATAGGGATTTAACGTTGTGAAACTTCAGGAACTTGTTTTAAGCCGCAAGGGAGAAGGGGATTTCCAGTTGAGTATTACTAGTGGGTGGGCGCGGGAGAACAGAGGTGCAGGAAGAACATATGAGAGCGCTAGGAGAGGACAAGTATATACAGTTAGCGAGGTGCGGCCAATGAGGGACACTCAAACCCTGACTCACACCGGTTCACCTCTTGTGACGTCACAAATATCTACACTGGGCTGAGTGGGTGGGGGTGGGGGGGGGGGGCGTTTGGGGCTTGAAGTTATTTTGGCGCGTTTATATATTAATATCTATGAAATAAACAACATGAACAATGCACGACGACAAGCGAACATATGCGTAAGGACCGTATTATTTACCGTATCACGAAGTTCCTCTAATTTATCTCAGCCGGTCGCCACTGTTGTGTAACTAACCAAATGCTTTATTTGTTCAGGGGTATAACCACTATACCGTATTCAGATTTGTGCTACGCACTCTAATAATTAGGCCATGTGAGATAGATACTTGCTTGGCATTCCTTGTACCGAATCCATCGTCACATATTGTGCCCCATGTGTTGTCATGCAAGATCTCAAGCCGACCTGTGCGGCCTGGAAATCCGTCTACCAGGCGAATGGATCCTACCATGGAATACAATATGCGAGGAAACAAATAATACCATTTAGAAACTATTCGTCCTTTTGGCGATACACGATGAATTCTTTGGTCATCCATTACAATATATTGAGGACAACAGATAGGCCCTGGTCCAATCCCACATCGACGCACCAAGTGTTTCTCTTTAATATGGATTTCCAATAGAACGTCCTTTTTAGCCCAGAAAGTGTTTTTAACACCTCGCCATGTTACTCATTCGTTATCCTCGTCGGTCACTATGGTATTATTGTCATACTGAATCATTTTATCTACAATTACTAGAGAGTATGACACAGTTAATATACCATAATATGTCGGTACGCAATAAACATTACCTTTTGTATTGATATAATTATAAAATTTAGTTGTTTCACGAGTCAAACATGTATACAATTGCTACACCCTAGACCCAAGAAGGACAGAATTAACCTATGTCTATTTGTTTTGATTTGCTTCTTTGTTGTGTCTTCATTGTTAACCAGATAATCTTGGCCCTAATACAGATGGAATAAATTACAACATGATGTTCCAATATGAAAATTCGAATCGTTTCACAATGCCACAACAGTGTCTATCGTAGGCGATTCTACTGTGTGTGACACTTGCTGAATGACAGCGCCAAAGATAACCATAAGCTTTTTGAAAACCTAAACTAATTTTCGAATATTTGCAACAAACGATTTTGGGGTATGCATGACCGTGCTACCTTCTAGCAGCCCAGAACCGCACCGGACGCCCCTGTAGTTGCAGGTATTTGCAAGACCCCATCCGGAGAACGTGCATCCATGTAAGTCATTGGCTCCAGAAGGACAGTCCACACCGGTAGCCCATATCAGAGCAGACCCTGACCCGAAATTGTGTAGCTTTCCGCCTTCGGGGTAACCCAGTTGCCGGCATATCGTACTGAAATAAAGTACCACAAATAGGTATTAAAACAGGTAGAATGGAGTCAAATAGAGACAATTACGACACATAATTGCATGTAATATTTTATCTAACAGGACTAATATATGGTAGAATAACATAATACATGCCAGCAGCCCAAACAACCTGTCTGCAATACTAAAATCCAGCGATTATTTCGAGTAAGGTCACACATAATGCTTAAACTACGGGTGACTTGTGGCTTACTTTGCGTTACAGTTAAACACGAAACATACTTGGCTGAATTCCAGTTGGAAAAGCAGACTGCGCCCCATTTGTTGTCATGGAATATCTCCACGCGGCCGCTGTGGCTCGAAACGCCATCAACAAGTCGGAGCATTCCTTATTGGAAATGTGAAATACATTGTACAATTAATACAACACAAGTGCAGGGGTTGTAATAGCATACGTACAAACATACATACATTTCATTTGTGGTATCATGATATCGTCATACCATAATTGTTACCTTGTCCCAGCTGCTAACCAGCTAGCAAAAGTATCACATACATACGATTGGGGAAATACGTGGAGATTGGTACTATACGTGCAACGCCTACCGTCCGGAATGAGCGGGCCACAGGTGACCCCCACGTCATTGTAGTGACTACAGGTGTGGTTGCCCCACCCGGCGTGAGAACACTGATTGAGGTCTGTGGCTTCCGGAGGACAGTCCACGTTATTCAACCAGATGGGGTCGGAACCAGGGACAACTAGGGCACAGCAGCTTACGTGGCGACCTTCTTGGAAGCCAAGCTGAAGACATGTAACACTGAAAAAAAACACTCAATATCATGAAACAATGCCACAAAATAAAGACGTTCATTTGAGAATGAAACAGGTATAGTGTCAGGGCGTTAAACTGTTATCACGGCTGACAAGTCCAGTCTGTGTAAATGAATGACATGTGTGGTGGGATATTCAAATAACTAACACATGGAACATGTAAAAATAATAATAATGCAATATGTTAATAACAGATCACTGGTATCTCCAAACCATTGGTCGCTTTGTATTGTAACAACAGAAGTTAGATATTTTAGTTAGATTTAGAGTTAGATATGTATTCGTTCATGTAATTACTTGGCTTCACTTAATCCGAAGCCATCATCACAGACAGTGCCCCACTGGTCGTCATGGTAGATCTCGAGACGCCCGCTCCGACCAGGCTCACCGTCTGCCAGGCGAACTGAACCTGTATCACAAGAATAAAAAAGAAGATATACAGTGTTATTATCATGAGTGAAAGAGGTAAGCTTATATGTAGTATTTTAGTGAGTTGTTCTCTCTGGGATTTTTGTCATGATGAGTTTAACTTGAGCGATTTGTGCAAATGAGCTGATTTATTATATGTGTGTTTGAGGATGTCTGCTGCCAGATGGCTGGATATCGCCCCCCCCCCCCACCAACGGAGTTTAATACACCGTTCCACACTCCGAGCTAAGCCCCGCCCACAGGTGAGTCCTTTTTCGTTAGTCGTGAGTAACATTGACAAATCATAGTTGATTCATAGGTACAAGTGAGATGTTCACATGTCTGAAACTGACAAAAAAGTGACATGCTGCTGTGCTTGTCGGACATAACGCACATCGAAGACCTTTTTTATCCACATGATTGAATAAACGCAACAGTGACGTCAATGAATGATTGACAGCCTGGATCGGTCTATAATGAATCAGTGCGGATGTGTGGAGAAGCAATAAAGAGTATGATCAATAAGAAGTGGAGTTCCCTTTTTTGCGAGCCACGATATCACTAGATACACATTCAATACGATAAGAAGTTCCGGAGGCATTTTCTGCATGGGATACTCCGTCTTTCCGGCGACTAGTGTGTGAGTTTGGGGATGGGGGACGACTTTATGTGCAAATGGGTTTGTGCTTGGTAGTCCTGTAACGCCGGCCGTAGGGCGGACCGGAGGGCCATGGATTTCTGTGAACGGTCTGTCGCCAGATAGCAGGGGGTGGTGACAACGATTTCTAGATTCCACCCAAATGTAATGAAGACGTCACCTATATGTCACATATTCAGGTCTAGGATACATTTATGAATAGTTAGGCACAAAGATTGAACGCCTCCAGCGCTACTCGCGAATTCATCATCCCACAAGACGGCGGGCCATGTTACAGGGCTTGGCGGGATATTCAAATTCCATTACCTTCTGTAGAGTCCTGTCCGCAGCTGACACCGACGTCTTCCTTGTGTAAACAGCTGTGAGTGCCCCAACCTGGGAATACGCACTGGCTTAGATTGGGAGCTCCGGGAGAACAGTCTATGTCTGCCGCCCAGATAGTGCCATTGCCTTCGCCGAAAGTTGCGCAACACGCTGCCACACCGCCCTCTTGGTAGCCCAGCTGTCGACACACGGCGCTGAAAACCACGTCGAGGAACGTTGCAAGATTCTAATATAAACGACATTTAACTGCATGGGAAGTGCTAGACTTGTCACCAAGATAGATATATAAATATTGCGTGATGGAATATTTCTTACATATTACAAAAATCTACTAACGGTTGTTGATGTAGAAATCAGTGAGTTATTCATAGACAGACTGAGCAAGTACGAGGTCCATTTACATTAGCTTTTCTTTTTATATATTTTCTGCACGGACCAAATACATCCCACCTGGTTATTCACAATGTTAAGTCACTCATCCCGGTTTGGGTCCCAACCAAGCGACCCAACACCTTAACTTGAATTTTCACAGTTAGATGTCATACGCGCCATGGAAATCGTCTATTCCCTTTAACCAATGCGACTCGTTCACGTACCTATCGATACAAATATGTGTGGTAGACGTTAGATGTTGGCCTATTTGTCTTTTATAAATAATACCCAATTTTATATCCGTTCGGAAAAAATATTGTTTAGCCTAATTACTGTGAAAAAGATTACCTGGCCTCGGTTGTGCCAAAGTTGTCGTCACAGACTGTGCCCCACTGGTTGTTATGGAAGATCTCGAGACGACCGCTCCGACCGTAAACGCCGTTGACCAGGCGAATGGGTTCTGAAAAGAAGGTATATCCATACTAGCCCCATGTGACGTTGTTGGGAAACCGGTCCATCAAATCCTGCATTTTACAAACACGCGTGGCGAGAAGCGGCGCTGATGGCGAGAACATTTTGGGGTATGGCAATAGTTTCTAAAAGTAGGTATCTTAGAACGTATCTTGTTATTTTAGTTGGTCTCCGTGATTACGACGATGTCGTCTGTTGACTTTTCGAAGCAGCAGACAACTCAGTTCTGTCCGCCGCCTTGCCCACCCACTGGAGAAACTGTGCATGCGTGCATGTCGTTAAAACCACACCATTCGCTTGGTGGCGCTTCATACACCCAGCCAATGACACGCAATAAGCGAAACGCCACCTGGCGAAAGCCGCTGGTGGAGAATGACCAAATACGAAATGGCGGAAGTCTAGTTACAATCGACTTGATAGTAATGCGATACTTTGTTAGTTCATATGCATGCGGGTTTTGTGGTAAATATGAAGTTTAGGTATCAGAGTACAAAATGACAAGGGTTGGATGGATCGTGCCGTTAACAACACTTAGTCGCCCACAAAAATAAATCTTACACCCTCATTTTCTACATAAGGGCATGAGACTGTTGTGCAGAGCAACATATGGGACTACATACATACATGACCTTTATATCGCCACAATAGTTAGGCCAGGTTAGTCACTTTACAGTGGCGAGGGATGACGCCGTGCCCCTAGCGTACGTGGCGATGGGAGCAGGCAGCTATGGACATTTACTATAATCTGTGATTACGCAGGACACTTGACTAAGTCAAAAGTTATTTCCAAGACCCGTATTCTGTAAACTTCTTAAAGTTATGTTCCATTTTACATTTTATCTTAAGTTTCTGGGTAAGCTAAGATTTAAAACTGTATCAGATTCTATAAACAACTTAAGATCCATCTCATCTGAGTTTTTACTCTCACGTAAGTCCGCAACTCAATCTCGGAAGCGCATCGCTTTGCCAAGCGTGGTAGACATTGAGTTGTGCTGCCATCTGACGGCTACCGGATAATGACGCATCAGTTTGGAACTCTTTAATGATGAGGGTAATAATCTACTTTAGCAGACAAATCCTGTCGCAACCAGCAGATTGTCAGGATGTTGAGTGTCATCCTCTGGTGACAGAAGTAGACACACAGAAAAAGCTTAACGTCGCCAGGTAGCGGGCAGCAAGCGTGGATCCAGGAATTTTTAAACGGAGAGGTCCACAGCAAACTTGCGATTGATGACGCAGGGGAAGGGGGGGGGGGGACAAAATTGGGACGGGTGGGGCTCAACCAATTCAAATTAGTTGACGATGAGAGGGTGGGATGGGGGTGGGGGGTCCACGATAAAAATTTGAAATTGAAAAATGGAATTCTTCCGCAAAAACAGAAGACCCCGGGACCCCCGGGACCACTCAACCGAACTGGATCCGTCCGTGGGTAGAGCCCCACCGACTCTGCGCCTTTTGCCTGCAAACGGTACGATCAAAACCTGGAATAAGCTTGAGCATAGGCCGAATCAGGGGCGCGTCTAGCGGCGGGCGGGGGCCGAGGATTAGGAGGGTTTGCAACGCCTCCCCCCCATGGAAATCAGGATTCACTGTAAACGTCGGGCTTCACGACAAAGTACATCGCAAAGTGGCTTGTTGTAGCTCTAACCCAATGAATCCAGCGGGTGGGGGGGGGGGGGGGTTGTGGGAGATTTAACCCACCACCTGAGGCAAATGGATGATCAAGACGAAACGTCTTAATGACCCTTTTTCAGGAAAAAGGGCGCATTCCCCCACAAAATCAAAGCCATCTGAAGCGTACTCCCCCCCCCCCCACAGTCGCAATTTTATAGAGAGCGGAGCTGGAGCGCCCAAGCCCTCCCCTCACCATTTCCACATTCCTAGTTCCGCCCCTGCTAATGGGACGCAATCTAAATCTATTTCTCACGGATGTTTCTATTTTGCCCCTTAATTCAAGCGGGTTCACGCGGGTTCAATCTGACTGGTACGTTTAACGTTAAATCTGGCATCACGCTTGCGCCTGCGACGCGAACATGACTGAACGAGGTCCATCTTGTCAAACATCAAAACTTAAGTCTCCTAAAAGGTTTCTAGTGGCTCTCAAGTGAGATCGTAGCTTCAGATGTATGCAGAATACGCGTTTGCAAACATAGATAACAGTTAGAATTAAAGTTTTGGCCAAAATACGGGCCCAGGTGAATAACGCATTCATCATATCTCCGAATGTAGCTCCCTCTCTGATATTTGCTTTAAATTTATGGAATCAAGGCCGTGATCCTCGCCCCCCAATTCAGTAGGCCAAAATTAAAAGCCAGAATCGAGTGGGGCGTACTCTTTGGAGTCGAATAGCCTGCCCATCCATACCTGGATCGATTCGCGGCCCACAGCTGACGCCTACATCATCACTGTGACTGCAGTCGTTGCGTTCCACTTCATTCATGGAACACTCATTGTAGTCCGTGGTGCCCGGGGGACAGTCTATTTGGTTGGAGATGATAGGGCCGGTGCCCGGGCCGAACGTGGCACAGCAATACGGTATCCCGCCGTCCGGGTAGCCAAGGAGATGGCATATCAGACTGCAATTAAGGCGCCAGAGATAAAATAATTTACACACCAGAGACCGATGGGTATTGACAGTCCACAATGACCCTTAAACAGTTTTAAGTAGTACCCACTAAACGTGAACGTTAACAACTTAAACTAAACCGTTGAATAACAAAGCGGTAGATGAGAATAAGTTGTGGGAACGAGGCGGAAATGGTGGGGGACACTGCCTTTAAAAGAAAATGCCGGGCAGCTGCAATGTGATATAAAAATTACACTCAAGTTGTTATAAAATCAAATTGCATTAATCATCAACAGCACAAAATACTGATTTTTACCCGTCAGCCGGGTGTCAACATGTTGTGAACACATGACCAGAGTTAGCCAATCACACGCACCTCTCCTCCCTCCACACCTCCCCACCACCTATAGACCGCCACCCCACCCACCCATACGGCCTTTCTGGTAATATGGCCGTCCTGTCCATACACCCTTCAGTGAGAGCAAGTTTCTAAGAGAGCAGTTGTATCAAGTTACACCATCGACTGCCGCTTTCCGAACCGAACCGCACCCCCCCCCCCACCCTTCTAATGCCACACGGCTTCACTGACAACGCGATGCTTCAACGACCTGTGTAGCCCACACGCTACTGAGGTATTCAAAGTCAAGTCCAGCGTTTGATACGCATACTCATTTATTCTGGTATTAATGCTATGTATGGTTCAAACTGCAATACAAAAATAAGCTGATATTAATAAGAAGAAAAAAAAAACCCATAAACTGTGTTGCGTCTCAAGCCAAAAACACCTACGTAATTTAAACAACGAAAGCAAGGCCAGGCTGAATAATCATTGTATAGTCAATACTTTTGACAACAGGCTATACTCTCCCGTAGTACATCACGCAGAACCAAATCGCTAATCCACCTCTGCTCTTATTCCCTAATTACAGTTATATTATAAGGCGAAAGACTAAACCAACATATCATATAAAAGCACAGAAGAGTAACACTACAATATAACATACTTACATCGCTGGGGGAATATTCAAAACCTTGGGATTCAGGAATTCAAACTACTTCAATTTCACGATGCAGTTCACTGCATACTGTTTACCACTCGCGTCACCCGGATCCCTCGGATATGAGTCATACACAAGTTTCAGCTTCCTAAACGCGACAAGTTTTAGTTTCCTAAACGTTACATCCCGGCCCCCATGACATGTCCTGGCTGTCATCCTAACCTAGCAGGTCTATAAACAAACATAAATTGACATGCAAAACAGCACGTAAACAAGGAGTAACATAATCTAGCAATACAGTTCGTTCAACGTTCACAAAGTTCGTTATCAGGCACATCCTGGGTCTTGTCAACTTTGGTCACTGATGTTCTTCATGGGCTTCAAGTAGGCAGATCTTCGTAGTCGGCCGATCATATACACCAGTCTGCGTCCGGACTTGGACAGAACGAACGCACCCGTCCTTGCCAGGATACGTGTCGGCAATCACGCCAAGCGGCCATTGAAAGCGAGGAGTATTCTCATGGCGTACTAAGACGAGGTCACCAACTCGAAGATTTCTGCGGTGCTGAAGCCACTTCTGGCGAACCTGTAGCGACGGCAGATATTCCTTAACCCATCGTCGCCAGAAGAGGTCAGCAAGGTACTGAACCTGCCGCCATCTACGTCGATACAAGTCTTGCTTCACGAACATTCCTGGTGGCAGGGAAGGTCCACATCTGAGCAGAAGAAGATGATTTGGTGTAAGCGGCGCAGGGTCCCTGGGATCATCGGAGAGCTTCGTGATTGGTCTACCGTTGACGATGCTCTCAACGATGCACATCAGGGTTGTCAGTCCTTCATCATTCAGGGTCTGCTGTGTAACGACACCAGCAACAACAGATCGGATGGTACGAATCTGCCGTTCCCACACGCCTCCCATGTGCGAGGCTGCAGGGGGATTAAAGATCCATTGAATTTCTTTCCGTTGTAGGTGATCATGAATTTGGGCCTGGTTCCACTCCTGGATTGCCCTACGAAGTTCCGATCGTCCACCGACGAAATTGGTACCATTGTCTGACCGTATTTCCACGGGTTCTCCGCGCCGAGCGATGAAACGTTCCAGGGCGTTGAGGAACGAGTCTGTATCAAGGCTATGGCTTACTTCGATGTGAATAGCTCGAGTTGTCAAGCAGGTAAACAAGCATCCATAGCGTTTCATCTCACAGCGTGCGCGTTTCACAAAGAAGGGCCCAAAGTAATCCACTCCAACTCTGGTGAACGGTGCTTCACCTGGTGTCACACGGTCCTTAGGTAAATCTGCCATTTGCGGTGATTCTGGGACAGCTTTCAGCTTTCTGCACGGTACGCATTTAGACAGCACCCGCCTGACAGCCGTCCGCCATCCGACGATCCAGAACCACGGTCGCGTTTCAGCAAGAACACGCTCCACACCTGCATGTCCAGTTACAGCATGAAACTGTGCTATGATGAGTTCGGTCACGTGGTGATTCGACGGTAGTATCCAAAGGTGTCTCGCCCTGAAGTGCATTGGAGCATTATTCAAACGACCACCGACGCATAAAAGTCCATCTGCAGACCTGGTAGGAGACAGCTTACGTAGATTACCGGCTTCCAGACGTTCCTGTCCGAAAGCCGTTGTTTGGACGTATCTTATGATGGCGGCTTCGGCTCCGTGTATGTCCTTTACGCTGAGTGGTGAGTTGAGAGCAGTCTTCTCACCCTTTGTCCTGCGACGCAGCGTCTCTTTCAGTCTAGTCATCCAGGCAACGGCCTTCTTCAGCTTGTGCCAGGACGAGTAATGCGCAAGCAACTTATCCACACCGCCCGTGTCACATACGGTGGCATAAACATCGGGTGTCCGCTTGATCTCGGCCTTGGCCTCCAAGTCCACTGCCTGCAACCCACACTGAGTTGGCCAGTGCTCCTCCACCTTCCAGAGGAAGTCGGGTCCACTTTTCCAACGTGCTTTGTTCACAAGCTCGTCGGCTGACAAGCCTCTCGACGCATCGTCAGCGGGATTGCTTTCCGTGTCAACGTGCCTCCATTGAGTAAACGAGGTGTGATCAACGATCACAGCTGTGCGATTGGCTACATACGTCTGAAACCTCCTGTCTTCGTTTCGCAGATACCAGAGTACAATCATACTGTCCGTCCAGTACACCGACTCTTCTAAGGGCATCTGAAGTTCCTTCCGAAGCAACTTGTCTAACTTAACGGACTCGACCGCTGCAGCTAGTTCGAGTCGTGGTATGGTTGTGGTTTTTAACGGTGCAAGTTTGGCCTTTGACATCAGAAAGGCACAGTGTACCCTTCCTTGTCTATCAGTCAATCGCATGTATGATACGGCACCGTAGCCCTTCTCTGAGGCATCTGCAAAGTGATGCAGCTGCGCCGTAACGACGTCGAAGTGCGAAGGTTTAACGCAGCGCTGAAACGATAGGTTCTGAATGGATGGCAGGTCTTTCAACCACCTGTCCCACTGTTCCGCTACATCGTCCGTCAAGGGATCGTCCCACTCGACTTTCATACGGCACAAGGTCTGGAACAGCATCTTCGCCCGGAGAATGAACGGGCTGGCAAAACCAAGTGGATCGTAGACTGAACTCACGAGACTAAGCAGACCACGCTTGGTAGCGGGCTTGGGTTGCACACTTGTATCGAACCCAAAGGTGTCCTCTTCTACCTTCCATAGAACACCGAGTGCTCGGCCAGCCGGCAGAGAATGATGATCCAGATCCAGGGACGGTACCTCTTTCGCGTGTTCTTTCTCTGGCAGCGCCTTAAGCACTTCCCTTGAGTTACTAATCCACTTCGTGAGCCGGAATCCTCCTCGAGTGAGAAGTTCACGAAGTTGATTGACCAACTTGATGGCGTCCTCCAGTGAGCATATCGACTTCAGACAGTCATCTACATAGAAGTTTCTCTCCACTGTGTCAATGGTTTTCGGATCGAATTCGTCGACGTTATCTCGCGCACATTGCTTTAACGCGAAGTTGGCGCAACTTGGGGACCAGACCCCTCCAAAGAGGTGGGACGTCATCCGATACGTCACCGGAGGGCCAAGTAGGTCATCATTTTTCCACCAGAGAAACCTCAGGACATCTCGGTCCGGGGCATTGACCAGCACCTGGTTAAACATCCCTTCAATGTCAGCCATGAAGGCTATCGGCTCCTGGCGGAAGCGGAGTAAGACGCCAACTAGCTTGTTGGCGAGGTCTGGACCTTGATTGATCTGGTCGTTCAACGATGTACCGCCGTACTTTGCAGCACAGTCGAACACAATTCTCACCTTGCCCGGTTTCTTTGCGTGTATCACAGGATGGTGAGGCAGATACCAAACACACCGTCATCTCGGCCGAGACATTTCGTTGGGACCGGCTCTGCATATCCCTTTTCTAGCAGCTCCGAGACTCCAGTGATGTACATTCGTTTTAGACCTTCATCTCGGTTAAGCCGTTTCCCAAGTAGACGTAATCTGTGTTCGGCAAGTGACTTGTTCCACGGCAAGTGCGGTGGTCTGGTCTTGAAGGGGATGTCTAAGGTGTAGTGTTTTCCATCTCGTCCAATGGAGCTCTCCCAGATGGAGAGTACCTTCCGGTCATTGATTGACAGGGGGTCATCCTCCTTTCCCACGTCGTCCAGCTTCCAAAACCGCTCAACCTGTCGCTGTAGGTCGACGTCAGTCTTCACAAAGTGCGATACAGGCGTGGCAGGTTTCGTGTGGTCCACTGGTCCATTTAGCGTCCATCCCAGAACCGTTCTGGTTGCATATGGTTCACCGGGTCTACCACGGCGTACCTCCATGGGGATCATCACATCCGGTACGTCTTGTCCGATTAAAATATGGACGTCATGAGTGTCCACATCTGGTATGTCAATGCCACAGAGATGTGGCCACCTCTTAACCTCATTCGGACGGGCAAGACTCGTAAGCCCGACGTTCAGGTCAGGCCTTGAGAGAACGTGCGGCAAGTCGAAGCTCTGTTCATCGTACATGTCAGCCACCCGGAGGTGAACAACACAGGTCTCAGCATACGCGTCCTTTGAGTTTAGAGTTGTGAGCCTGATGTTCTCCTTTCTCATAGGAATACCGAGTCTTCGGATTAGTTCATCCGAACAGAACGTTTGCGTGGAACCCGTGTCCAGTAGCGCATACGTATCGACGTATGTTTCACATTCATGGCCCCGCACTCGTACAGGCACAATGGGCAAGGCCACCTTTCCGATATTGGCTCCGGTAAAGGTACAGGCAACGGCGTGGTTCACCCTGTCCGTTGCCGGCGTCTGTCTGGTTGACGTCTCGGGCATCGGCTGTTCGGTGGGTTCATCTTCGCGGCGAGGAAGGTGAAGATAATTACTATGCTTCTGCCCACAGCCTTGAACGGTGCAAGTGAATGGTCTTGTGCAATCCCTTCCAATGTGACCAGTTTTGAAGCAGTTTACGCACAGCTTCAAACTGCGTACAAATGCGAGTCTGTCCTTGACTCGCATGCCCCTGAAAGTATCGCACTGATTCAGATAATGCCCCTGATGGCACTGCGGACATGATGTAGACTGAGCGTGACCCGAAGGGGACGCAGCGTTAGTGGTAAACGTTGCCCGTTGAGGCTTCTTTATGTCTCTCTGTCGGTTTCCTTGTTTTTTGCTTTCTGGGTGCACTAGTTTCCCAAACACCGGATCTGTCGCCTCTTCAGCGGCCGCCGCGACAAAGACGACGATATCATCAATCTTCAGCGCGCGCCTTTCTACGGCTTTGATGGTATGATTCCTCCTCAACCAGCTCCTCTGGAGATACAGAGGCAGTTTCTCGACCACGGCATACAATGTGCGACTATTGTTCACCTCCTGAAGATAGCCCATGGTGTCCAGGGTTTCTTGGCAGCAACGCAAGTCATCGGCAAAGTCTAGCAGACCAACATTATCGTTGATGGGCGAACGGTTAGTTACCTTATCTACCCAGGCTTGACAAATTACGTGTTCGTTGCCGAATCTCTCTTTAAGTAGCCTAAGGCCCAATGCATAGCCGTCGCATGACTCCTTGACCATACAACACTGAAGAAGTCGTCTGGCCTTGCCAGTGGTGTATTGTAAGAGACGAGAGAGCTTTGCGCCGTCACTAACGGTGTCTCTGTCCACGATGTTCAGAAACGATCGCATGAACGACCAATATCTCAATGGATCTCCATCAAACGTCATAAGCTCGGTCTTCGGCAGCTGCAGAGAGTCCACCAATGATTGTTGGTGCACTCTCGTATCATTAAGCATACGATGCAATGCACCTCCTAAACTATGTCCGTCCGTGGACTCATCTGATGGCACATCAGGCGCAACAGTTGAGGGACCCCACGATAAGCGGGACTTAGTCGAAGGCTTAACTTCGCCGTAGTCGTCTTTCACGGTTCCTGTTGTTGATGTAGGCATAGGCGCGTCAAGAAGGGTCGCCTGAGATCGCTTCGGGGTTTCAAAGTGTTCATCAGTAGGTGTAGAGTGGGTGAAGCGCATCTCGACTTGACTCCTAGACTGCTCTGCCACTGCGTAGGTTTGCTCCACAGCTTCGGCTTTCGCTAGTTTCATCCTCAGATCTAGTTCCGTACGACGCTGATCCATGTTTATCTTGTCCATCAGGGCTTGTCTCTCTAGTTGCATTTGTGCTTCTTGCCTTCTTTGAGTTTGTTCCAATGCTTCGAGTTCAAGGGCTTTTCTATCATTTAAAGTGTCCAGTTCAGCTGCCAGCGCCGCCCTTTCTGCTTGCGCCCTGACACGTGCGCTCCTCAAGGAACTTGTTGTTGAAGCTTGGGATCTGTGCCGACTACCGACTTTGCTGGCCGAATCCTGTGGCTGCAGGCTTACGCAATCATCGTGCGGCTTCGCTTCGGCTAGCCAACTACCAACACCATCTCGAAAGTCTCTCGTTTCTCGTACCACCATCTGCCGATAGTCTTCTGACTTGTCCTTTGCATCGTCGCTAGTTAGAGCAGTGTGATAGATTAATTGGGCCTCTTCAAAGGCGTTCACTACGTCATCAAAGTCATTTAGTTTCTTCGAAACTTCATCATAGTTATCTAAATCTAACATCAAAATGTTGATTTCTTTTATGGAACGAGAGATAACTCCCTTCGCGCAACCGCGCTTCTGTTTCAGACGCTTGATCACTTCCTTCGCAGAAGGCATTGTCAAGCTTCGCAGTGGTATTCCAATGTTCACCACGATTTTGAACTAATGTAGCCCACACGCTACTGAGGTATTCAAAGTCAAGTCCAGCGTTTGATACGCATACTCATTTATTCTGGTATTAATGCTATGTATGGTTCAAACTGCAATACAAAAATAAGCTGATATTAATAAGAAGAAAAAAAAAAACCATAAACTGTGTTGCGTCTCAAGCCAAAAACACCTACGTAATTTAAACAACGAAAGCAAGGCCAGGCTGAATAATCATTGTATAGTCAATACTTTTGACAACAGGCTATACTCTCCCGTAGTACATCACGCAGAACCAAATCGCTAATCCACCTCTGCTCTTATTCCCTAATTACAGTTATATTATAAGGCGAAAGACTAAACCAACATATCATATAAAAGCACAGAAGAGTAACACTACAATATAACATACTTACATCGCTGGGGGAATATTCAAAACCTTGGGATTCAGGAATTCAAACGACTTCAATTTCACGATGCAGTTCACTGCATACTGTTTACCACTCGCGTCACCCGGATCCCTCGGATATGAGTCATACACAAGTTTCAGCTTCCTAAACGCGACAAGTTTTAGTTTCCTAAACGTTACAACCTGTATAAACAATGTCTAATCCGCCATCTTCGTCCCTTACGGGTTCAAACTGGTACCCGGTTACATCATCAGTTGGAAAAATTTGTTCTTGCTCCGCCATATTGTAAACATCCGGAAGTTCCATGCACGTAAACACTCTAACGCGATGTAATTCGGTAATTACACCGCTTCAAAATTACAGCTGCCGGCAGTAGTAATCGTCTAAACCTACTGGTCGCTTCATCGCCGGTGACGTCATAATCAGTGCGCTGAGGCGAGTGCCTATGGCAAGTTGGGTGGTAGATTAAATTACTACATTACTACGGTGGTGGGGGTGTGCTCCCATGCCGTATAGAGGATTTGGAGAGCGAGAGTATTTGAACACTTATTTGAACACTTTCGATATCAATTAGACTATATAGTCAAGAACTGCAAGTTTGAAAAAAAAGATGGGCGTATGGAGAGAAATTATTGATTTCTGCTTTGGAGATTGAGAGAAAAAAGGCGACAAAAAGGGGTCATTTGGGCGGCGTCATTTGAGCGGCACATATGTACTACATTGTACACATTGTTAGGCACTTTGAGCCCAGTAAGAACAGACCAATCCACATCCTTCAGTACGTCATTAAATAAGGAACTTAATAAGATAAGCCACTGGTTAAATGCCAATAAACTGTCGTTAAACCCTAGTAAGAGCAAATTTATGGTCTTTCACTTACCTGATAAGAAATTTCCATTGCCAAATCTTGTTATTAATAATGTCCAAGTTGAATGCGTGGATGAATTTAGCATGTTGGGTCTACAAATTACTAAGCATATGAAATGGCAAAGTCACATTGGTAGAATCTCCACTAAAATTTCCAAGACGCTGGGAATCATGAATAGACTGAAATATTCTCTGCCAAAACATGCCCTCTTAACGATATATAATACTCTAATTCTTCCGCATATAAACTATGGTATACTGGCTTGGGGATACTGTGGGGAGCGAATCTATCAATTGCAAAAAAGAGCAGTGACAATAATAAGTCTAAGTAGATTCAAGGATCACAGTGAACCCCTTTTCAAACAGCTAAACCTACTAAAGTTAGATGACATTCACCGTTTGCAAATACTAAAGTTCTATCACAAATTAAAGAATAATAATCTTCCCACGTATTTTTCGCAGATTTCCATAACACATGCATACGACATACACGCATACAACACCAGACATAAGGCACTGGTCCGTACCAATAGAGCAAACCACGACTATGCCACAAAATGCATTAGACACTCTCTAATTGAAACTGTGAACACAGAGCCCGCAAGTATCTTAGATAAAATCAATACACACAGCCTGATAGGATTTTCCAAGTATTTAAAAGATGATACCATAAGTAATTATTCCGAGCATTGCACTGTACAAAATTGCTATTCATCTCAAAGGTAAAGTAGTGCCTCTCCCATGGTTGGCCCTTAAATTAAATTAACTTAAATTAAACTAAATTAAATTAAATTAAAATAACTGGATTGAAGCGCTTACATTCAATTGTGTTTTAATCTATCTTTCATTTATCACATATTTATGACACATATTGTTTGTTGTTGGAAACGTTTAGTTCTGTGTCTGTTCTGTTCTGTTCGGTTTCCATTACTTACCATCATATAATATTCTGTTTACCACAAATATAGGTGGCTCTGATGCTAGCGGTTCTTACCTTAATCAGTCTCCTGCGTCGAGCATTCTTTTTTTTTCTTTTTTTTCTATAATGTACCAAATGAAATGTTTGCTTTGACGGAATAAATGAGATTGAATCTTAAAAAAAAATCTTGAATCTTGTATATACCTAACTATATGTAGTGCCCCCCCCTCCCCCCACGGGAGCGGCAGTTGATGGTGTAACTTGATACAGCTGCTGTCTTAGAAACTCACCGTCACTGAAGAGTGTATGGACAGGACTGCCGTACTATAGAACGGCCGTATGGGCTAGGATCGGTGGGGTGGCGGCCTTTGGGGGTGGTGGGAAAGGGTAGGGGGTGGAGTGGTACGTGAAGCTAGCAGCTTGTCGACTCGAAGCATTTATTCTCATAGTGGTTGGAGCATACCCTTGAACATTTGGTGGGTTTAAAACTCACACGAGCAATCTTGCGTAGCCATTGCCGCAAAAGCTGCTGGTCGCCTAGCGAACAGCGGTAAAAAGATATCCTGTTTTTGCCGTCCTTTTTTTGCACTTGAATTGTTACAGCCAACAGCTGAACAGTACACCATTTTATTCTAAATGCATCGATGTTTCAATTTTATGAGTCAAATTCGCTTGTCACTATTCATGAGAGGTGTTAGGCCGACAGCTTGCTCCAAAGACGCTCGGCTCGCATGTAAACAAAGTTTTGGTTCCGCAGAAGGTAGTCGTCAGTGACGCCAACGCCTTGCGTGTGATTGGCTAACTCGGGTCAGGTGTTCGGAACATTTCGACACCCGCCTGATGGGCGAAAATCTGTAGTTTATACTGTTGATGTGCGATTTTTTCGATAATGCTTTCTTTTTAAATAGAACGATTAACGGCAAATAGATTTATACCAACGGAGTTTTATTTTTATATCACACTGCAGCCCCCGGTACTTTCTTTTAACTAAGAGAAGACAAACATCCATCAATTACGAAATACAAAGCAAGATACATTAGTAGTCATAGTAATGTTTCAGGCCAGTAAGAGAGAACTACCACGTTACAGTTTTTATTCCCCCTCCTCTCTTCCACTGACCCTCCAGTAGCAAAGTTGAGCTGCATCTGCTGTGCTTCATGCTAAGCACCACAACAGGGAGTCCCCCATTTTAACTTCCGATGGGTGTGTGTTGTATGGACTTTCAAAAGTGTCCGGATAAATCGTGCGAACGATAACTAGAGGTGGAGTGAGATTCAAAGTTGTGATCACGAAGCGGTTACTCGAGGAAACGTAGTGCAACTCATCGTGGAATAGACCAATTATCAACAAGCAGATTTACCATATTTAATTGTCTCTAGACGTTTGTTAATAACAAGCTGTCACCCAGAGAAATGTTTCACCATCTCTTGATTCAGATAACAGAACATTATATTGTAAAATATACTTCAACTGTCGTGAAAGGCATTTAAAAAGGATAGAAGCAAGGCTACAGCACCACTTTACGTTGAAGCCGTGGGTGTGCTAATGTACTGTGTGGCTTACGTGGCATTATTGATGTCGAATCCGTCGTCACAGACTGTCCCCCGCTTGCCATCATAGAGGATCTCTAGACGACCGCTCCGACCGGGAACTCCGTCCACGAGGCGAATGGAATCTTCGGGAACAATTAAAGGCGAAATTAAGTGACCAGCTCGGCCAATAATCCCACAACTAGAACTTTTTATTGAAAGTTCAGTGTGGAAACATATACAACGCTTTCTTATCTTTTTATGTGCATCAGTATTAATTATGTCATCTCATGCAAAAGTCGATGTCAGTTATGGATATGCTACTTTGTAATATGGATATTTGTCCGGGATACTTACCAGAAATGTCTGTCGTGGCGGTACTCGGAACGGCTTGCAGCAGGAGCAGTACCATCAGGGGCAACATGGCCGCCATTGCACCGAGGACCGAGCCTGCAAAGTTGAAGTCAAAGTAAGATCCGCTTGCACGAGAAGGTGTTTGAGTTTGGAGCACGGTTTTTATCTCTGTGACACATTTTTGTATCATCCTGCTTCATCCTGTTTGAGAGAAACTAACATTGTTCCAAGGACCCCTGCTAAAAATCAAGATTGTTAAAAGAAACTTGATTTACTAGATTATTCGGAAATTTCTAATAATTATTGAACTGTCATATGATTTAGAAGGAGCTGAACATCAATTGAATCGCGGCGCTTGATATCAGGGAGGACAGGTGGAGCCAGCATGTTCAGGGATGAACGAAAGTTGCCTTGTAACACTGACTAGTGGTAGGTCTTGCTTCGAAAGTAGTTGTAAATGTTTCACAAATGTTCGTAGAAGGCAGGTATGTGATTGATTTAGAGATTCAGCCATTAGTTTTGCGAATACAAGGCGTCGAACTGGGTGTTGAGGCTCCCAGGCAACCGTTGAATCATATAACCTGTTCTTATTGAGCTCGTCGCGGCGCATCCCAGGCCTTCACCATAGACTTCTCCTATTAAACTGACTAAAAAAAACGTGCGTCACACTGACTTGAAGAGGAGTTGTCAAACTGGGATGAGGCTTGACAGTGATCAGCTGATTTGGCTGGACTTCACGTGTATATCTGGACTATAACTTTATGTGTTGTGCCCAAAGATGATGCAACATAAATGATTGTTCATCTGGATCATAGTAAGTGTCAAACTTTGATTACATCCATATTTAGATAAGTGCTTTGATATGTGTTATAAGTACTGCATTTTTTCTTTTTGAGATACGATTGACACATCTGTCTTTATACTTTGAATCTGTACGAACCCTGCTAACAAATAATCTTACTATGTAAGCCTGTCATTGACTATCACATAGAATTCATTGCATGACTGCAGTATTATATAGGAATACAACTTAGTACAACCTCGTATTCGACAATTAATTGTGAATATTGAATCTCTATAATCTTTACTGTGTACAATAAGAATCGAAATATTTGGATAGTCTATTTCATATCATACAAAATAAGTTTCTGAATTTGACTAATTATTTCTTCGTAAGACTTCTTAATCGTCAAAGAATATTATTGAATTTTTAGAATTTTTTGATTCTCGACATCACTTAGAATCCAGTTCATCTCAAATTGGTTATGATTTTTAAGTTTAACGTCTTGAAGCTCTGTTTTGCTTGCAAGGATATCACAAAGTTATAATATTATATTAACTAGATTTATTTAATTAAGATTAAATATAATCAAGCCTATTTGATATATAAGATTAGATACGATAATTACTCTTAGTTTAAGCAACTAATACTGATATCTGGTATAAATTATAGGATAAAGTAATTAGATTATTATTTAATAAAATTAATGAATTCTAAAATTGGTATTAGTTAGATTATTGAATACTGTATTAACAATAATTATCTATATCTAATTATCTAATTATTATCTATAAGTATGATTTTAATTTTTTGAATATAACTAAATAGTTAAATATTTGTTTAATGTTGAAAGATGATAGTCGCTTCATAACTTGTTTAGTAGTGTCATATGCTGATTACTTGTTTTTTTGCCAATGTGGTGACACACTCAAAACTTCAATTTATGTGTTTTGCTTAGGAATTAGATTTTTAGGAACCTTTTCCACTTTCGAAGTAATTTGAATTTTTAATTGTACCTTGAGTACATTTGGCCTTTAGTATTTCTTCATTGAAAGTTTTTTTGTAGGATATATCCTGTTTGATTATTAGGTGATTGGCTTGTCTTCTTTTTCCTTGTATTCTGTCGTTGTCATTGACATATATCTGTGTGCATACTTAGGATTGACTTTTTCGAGTGAACCTATTTATAGTGCTTTGACCAGTACTTTAGACTGGATACTTGTGATTTGTGTGCTTGAATTTGTTGATTAGATTGTGTCGATTTTTGCGTACGCTAATCCGGATGGGCTTTAATCTGGATCTTTTAATTACTTAGGGCGCAATCGTTTAAAGTTCTTAGAAATGAAATTTGCTCAGCGGTGTCTATCGCGGAAAAATGTTGATCATTCACATGAAGCTGAACTTCGTTAGCTATTAACTGATTGTAATGTGACTGCAGAATGGCTGCGGTTTCACAGTCATTCTGTTTATTTGTTGTTCATTTCGGCCAAACAAGCTGGTAATATCATGGCTGCTTTGCAAGATTCTTCTCTCAGCAATTTTGAGCTGGATATTAGCAAGTTAGATGTCGATGCAGAGATGATAATTTGTCGTCTGTGGAAACAGGAACAGTCAGACTCTTCAGGGTCAGCCTCTATAACAGATAACGAATCTGTGGCAGAAGTTGTCTGTGCAGGATCAGGAGTATATGGCTTCAATAATGAGATCATCTGTGAGTGATGTTAGGAAAGTTGAGAGTTCACCATCCCCTCCATACACACAAGCTGCGGCACCGCAGTCAATCCTGCAGTTGGAGCACACCCTCACTCTACTCTGCGCTTGTCATCAAACTTCTCTGGTGATGGGGGTAAAGGAGAAGCGTTGTATGAAATTTGGCGACAAGAAGTGATGTCACTGCAATCTAGTGGATTTAGAGATGTTGAGGTTTTGTTGGCCATCAGGAAGTCATTGAAAAGAATGGCAGCTGAGGCGATGCTCCATATGGGTTAAAATATCACTGTCACGAATCTCATTAAAAAATGGACAATGTCTGGGAATGTGTTGCCATTGAAGAATTTGCTTGAACAATGCTGGAGTGCTCGTCCGAAACCCGGTGAATCTGTCACCACTTGGGCTTGTCGTCTAAAACACCTTGTTTCCCAGGTTCGTTCTAGAGAAGCGTCGGTGTTTCCGAGTTTTGGTCGGGACTTCGTGAGGATAGGATGAAATCGGCTCTTCGCCACTTGATGGATGGGAACGCCCCCTATGATCAGATAATAACATCGGCAAGGGTGGCTGAAATGGAAGTAACTAAAACAACTTCACATCAAGTGACTGAGGTTTCTACTCAACAATCAAAGAAACTGGATAAAGTGCTTTCGCTTCGGTCCCAGATGGATGCACGACTCTCTGCTGTCAAAGGAGGTGCAAATAAGAAACCTTTCCATAAAAACCCCATCTAATCAACAGAGGAACTTCAATAGAACAGAGTTCCAAGGTGAATGTTATCAATGTCACCAGAAAGGCCACAGGAAATCTGAGTGTCATTTAAACTACTAAGTACCATTGGATGTGGGCTGTCCAGTGGGAAAAAGCAAAGCCCTTTGGTCACTAACCAATTGATTGGGAAAACGACTGAGATACCCGTTGTGGTTAAGGACAAAGCTATAATGGCGTTACTAGACACCGGATCCATGGTTAACACCATTTACTCTTCGCTTACAAGGGATCTGGGGTTAGATATCCGTCCCTTGCATGAATTAATTTCAGTGGAAGGTGTCGGAGGCCACAAACTGGAATATCTTGGTTATGTCGAAACGCAACTGACTAGACTTGAAGACAGATACTGACGGTCTTTTGCTGGTAGTACCGCATACAAGCTACCATGCCAGGGTGCCTGTTCTAATTGGTACCAACCTACTTCACATATTGCCAGGACAGTGTGGATCGACGAGTTCAGTAGCAACGAATTGGGAACAGGCATTCAAGGCATTGATAGCCTTTGACCGACTGTCTCAAAGATCTAATCTAGCAGATGTGAAAGCGACGAAGGCAATTACTATTCAGCCTAAAGAGAAACTTGTGATACATGGACATACAGGACTGAATGCGTCTATGAGATTGACAGTCTTGACTGAGGAATCCCGTCACAATATGCTTCTTGGTGGAATCAGACTGACTCCCTCTGTACTAAGAGTCTAACACTCTAAGTCTGCCCATCGAGTATCGTTGATTAACTTTTTGACAAAAGCAGTGATAATACCACCTCGTACTGTACTATGTGACTTAGAGAGAATTGATGTAACTCTGCCAAGATACATGAATTCATCTGTGAACCCAGGCGAAGCATTTTTTGCTGCTATGGGACTTGACGGACATAGTGACATAAACCCAGATAGTGACTTTTTAGCAAAGCTTGATCGAAGCCACGTTGACAACTTGGATGAAACGGAAGTCAGAAGGGTAGATACCCTTTTTACCAAGTCCGTCTTTGGCAAGGTGCAAGAAGTTGGTCTGAAGTTGAAACCCTCAAAGTGCAAATTCTTTCAGAAGTCGATAAAGTGTCTTGGTCATATCGTTCCACAAGACGGCGTCCAGACAGATCCTGAAAAGATACCAGCCGTTCGACAGTGGCATGTACCAAGTTCGCTACATGAAGTGCAAAGTTTCTTGGACTTTGTTGGCTATTATCGACGTTTCGTTCGTGATTTTTCGAAAATCACCAGGCCTCTTCATCAGCTCACTGCAGGTGCTCATACTAAAAAGACTAGAAAGAAAACGACTAGCACATCGTTTCACTGGGGTGAAGAACACCAGTTAGCTTTGAAAAACTGATAAAATGTTTGACTGAAGCACCTACACTTGCGTTCGCTGATTATAAGAAATCCTTTGTGTTGCACACTGATGCTAGTGTTTGGACGGGCTAGGAGCGATTCTCTATCAAGAAGTTGAAGGGACGCAAAGAGTAATCGCCTATGCGCACAGAAGCTTAAATAAGGCTGAGAAAGACCGTCCTGCTCATAAACTAGAAATGGCTTTGAAATGGCTGTAAGTGAGAAATTCCGCGATTATCTCTACGGTGCGCCGTTTACGGCGTATTCAGATAATAATCCTCTGACGTATAGCCACTTATAGCCTTGAACCTCTGCTTTGCGTCTCCCCACCTTCCCCCTCTCTTATGGCCGCTGAGGGCTATCGGACGTGCATGCCGGGGCTGGTGTATACTGCCCTCCGGTCCCGAGCTATAGGTTTTCATAATTCTCATGGGTTTTAACTCCCGTATATATGTAATATGTGTAATATGCTTGTGCACGTGCTCCGATCCTGGCATTTTTAACTATAAAATCCTTATATTATTACTCCTTATATCGTCCGATATGTTTTGTTGGGAGAAATATCAGCGATGTTTACATTTCTGCGACAAATGGATCACCATTGTCCTGGCCTGGCTATTCCATATAAGGAACGATTGCACGTAACCATAGATACCGCGCGCAGACGTGCGATGCATGATGCTTATTAAGTCATATGGCAGGGAAAAACCCATACGACACATTAGACGCGTTTTTGTAATTCACACCCGGTTGGTTATGATTATGCAGTTTCTTGTGAATATTCAAACAGATATCTGCATATGGGCAAAAACACTGTTAAATGTAAACTTTCAGCGCGTGTTATTTTCGGGGCAGCACCAGTTTTTCGCTGCTTCAACTGCTAAAAGGAGAAGATTTGTTGTCAGTCTACTAAGAAAACGATGGTCCTAATTTCGAATTTCTCTTAGTATTTGCAACTAAGGTTATGTTTTTCAGTCATAAAATAATATGTGTCGAAACGTATCAGATATACCAGATGAGACGACACTTTTCATCTTGGATCCTATCCTATATGACTCAAATCTGGCCCTAAAAACCGTCCTAGTATGGAAGAAAACCTACTAGGATCTATATCTTGTCATTCTAAGTTTGAAAAATTCAATGTAGATGCTTGTATCTTTCTTTATTAGCATCTTGACGCAAAGCAAAAGCAACATACTATGGTCAATGCTAGAGTTCTCTCCAGTGTTTACCCAAAAGATATTTCGGGCAAACATGGAACATTCCCGTAACATTCGCTAGAGTTTCTTTGGTTGCTTACGGAACGTAGATGAATCGCAAATCGACAAAATTTGATCCAAAGGGGCGTTTTAAAAAAGAAAATCGCTATATACCAAGGGGAATTTTTACCGATGATCACTCCATGTCGCAGTTTCATGCAGACTCGCTCGGTTTATGCTTCGTTTCACAGCAAACTCTCTCGGTTTGGTTTAAACATATTTTTATTTCACAATCGGAAAACAGGCAAGGCCTATATTAATTCCTCTTGCACATAATAATAATATATAATATAACACACACTCTCGGTTTAATTTCCTTTCCCGCATAGAAAACCCGCTTTACCAAAACACATTTCTAGAGCCCCCTCACCCCCCCCCCCCCCCCCACTGTCCGGGCGTTTTGAAATATTCGCGCTCAAGGGGTATCTTTTTCATTACAAATGTCTGCTCTCTCAGCTATCAAGGGGCAGCCGCAGAACTCCCCACCCCACACCACCACCACCATATTTGTATAATAGTGCCTCCCTCCACCCGCCCCCTGGGCAATTCGCGAAGCCACTTGGCGAAGTGGCTGCTAGTGTGTGGATCCTGGTTCGGCGGCCCAACGTCTTGCGCAGGTACCAGCTTCTGTTGAGCATACCTCACCGATCATGCCACCAAGGATAGCGGCCTAGTTCCTCGACTACAACGTCGCTCAGCAACTAGGACGAATGGCGGTACCAGGTTTTTACGACGAAAATCGTAGATTTTCGTCCTATGTCGGTGTGTTCGGTTTGTCTGTTAATCTATTTGTTAAGAGGAAAATCTACGACTTTCGTCTTATGTCAGTGTGTTCGGTTTGTCTGTCTGTCTGTTTGTCTTGTCGCGCCATATCTGTCGGATGCCTAAAGATACCGATTTTCCCCGTTTACCAAAACATTCCGACAGACCGTCATCAGGTCAAGTTCGTAGATGGGCAACGTACCTCAAACGTCAACGTCCCGGTGACGTCATACGTCGAAAACACATTTTGCGCCCTAGGTCTCTTAATATTACAGCTAGAGATCCGCAATTAGTGTCAAAATACTCAAAATCTTTCGCGTTACTTGCATCAAATTTGACGTAGGATGAAACTTTTTCGCGCTACGGGCTGTTGAGAATTTGCAATTGTTTTTTTTCAATTACAAGATACGGAAGTTTTCCTTCTGCAGAAATAATGCCACAGCCCAGTGTCATGCTAAGTTCGAAGATGGGCCATGTAGATCAAAAGACAAGGTCACAGGTCTCGTTAATAGTTTTCGAGTTATTCGATGGTCAAAAATGAACCGAAGTGACATTCGCTTAGCCATTGGGAGATAGGACCAAAAGTCGAAAAAATAGCTATAGCGTTCACATTAATTACATTTAATCACACTGCAGAGTATTTCAAGTATTGGGTTTGAGGGTACCTTGAATACGGTCTTGAAAATGTAGCAAATCGCCCGTATAGTGTTTGTGCAAAAAATCCCAAACTTTAACATGGCATCCTATGAGAGAATTTTGGCGGGAAAAAAACCCTCCATTTCTCCGTGATGGGGACAAGTCAGACAAACGGTGCCTTGCGTATTACATGACATTAGTATTTGGACGCGAATGACTATATTCACCGAGGTCACGCATCCAAGGTCATGGTCACAACAAGGTCAAGGTCACGCATCATGTTTTTCTTTGTAGCTCCTTTAATATTGGCTAGAGATCCGCGGTTTGTCTCAAAGTATTCTTCTGAGAGAGGCACAGAAAAATGTGGTCTCAGATTTCACCTCACATTTATAGTTTTTGAGCTATTGGATTGGTTAAATTTGACCCGAATAAAAATGAAAAAAAATCGCTGTGACTACATGAATACATGTAGATCACCTATATGTGGTGGAATATGTGCCAATATTACTGACATCATGTGTGCCAAATACCATTCAAATCAGACCAGTGCTTTGCAAGCAAAAAAACAAAACAAAATAACATGGCCGATCCCATTATAGACCTTCGATACCCCAAATGACTCACCGCGCGCTGACATTTCGGCCTATACTCTGTCAGTAATGCATGTACATAGTCGGCACTCGCTATATATATTCCAGTTGCACTTATCCCCAGATTTTCGTCTCCCTTCTCAAGGTACGCTTGACGTTCTCCTCTACATTGTCTACTGGTCTGCAGCTCATGCGTTGTATTTCAGTTTTTATTTCTAACGCCAACGTCAAAGGTCAAGCAACTTGTCAACTTAAGGACTGGTGCCTTATGTATCGGGGGATATTCTCCAAGTGCACCAATCGACTCAAGTAGTTTAGTGGCTGTAGGTCTATTCGTTTATGCGCGGACAGAAAACTGAATTCTCTACTCCAGTCGAACAAGGCAACTCACAAGATTACGGCCGCGTATTAGGGCCATGTCACAACACTTTCCGAAGTTGAAATTTAGCGTTGGTGAAGTCGAAATTTCGTGATCGGAACCCGAAAATTCGCGTTGGTGAAGGCGGAATTTCGTGACCGTAAGTCGAAATTCATCAACGCAAAATTTGGAGTTCTTGAACGCGAAATTTCTTGTTCATGAACGCGAAATTTCGACTTCATGAACGCAAATTTCAACTGCATGAACGCGAAATTGCGACTTCCGGTCACGAAATATGCACTTCCTATTATGAAATTTCGCCTTCACCAAAGCGAAATTTTGACTTCACCAACGAGCAATTTCGACTTCATAAACGCAATATTTCGACTTCCGCTCACGAAATATGGACTTCCGATCACGAAATTTCGACTTCCGATCACGTAATTTCGACTTCACCAACGCGAAATTTCGACTTAGGAAAGTGTGGTGACATGGACCTAATACGCTGCCGTACAAGATAGATCTACGTCATGAAACTCTTGCATGAATCCCCCTGCCAGCTGGCTTTTCCGCTCTGCGACTATGGAGGGGGGCTCCTTTGTATCTGTAGAGGGTACACCTGCATAGCAGACCTATTTCAGAGCTAGCCTCTCACTGGTTTATCCGGGATATTCGCTCCACAGCACAGAGCACTCAAAGCAGTGGGTGGGGGGAGGGGAGGTGGGTAGCCCAGTAAACTTGACACTTCTGACACCAACCCCCGTTAATATTGATGTCGTCAGGGCCATGCGCCAGGGGGAGGGTGGTGGCTCATTCCTGTGTACATGAGCAGACCAGATGCCACTCAGCTCAGTGTCAAACCCTATATTTATAAGCTTATAGAATAAATGAGACCGTCAGATTCGTAACACAACTATACATGTGGCTTGATTGTTCGTTCGCTGTGTGGAATATGGTTAATTAAAGCGACTAAGTTGTATGTTCTTGTGTAAGTTGACTTACATTTGTATACCATGCTATCAGGCTGTTTTATACCGGCCTGTCGGGGGAGGAGGGCAAGGGGTATTTTCGTTATTCGGGGACTGGCTCTTCATTTAACGGTGCACTCGGAATACGGAAAATAATTCTTCGTGAACTGAGAGTCTCGAAAGTCGGATCCTTTTATTTGCAGAAGCAAGCAGTTGAGCGCAACGCGGAGCAAAAACTTGCGACGTGGACGCCGTGATCACTGACACACTTCGAAATGCCCCACATTGGGGAAAGTCAAGGTATGTTGAAAACTTGATTCCCTTCGTATACATTTCCTTCAATGATCGAATCAACTTGCTAACGATTTAAATGTGCCTCTTGATGAGACTATTTGAATGTTCTACTGATCCTGACGAAGCCATAGGAGCGTAATGAGATTATATTTGAACAAATTGCAGTATACTTTGCCTGAGAGAGTTTTAGCACTGTTTTCCTGTTTCAGGGGCAGCCTGAGGATATCATGGCATAAATGGACGACATGCATGGACGTCGGTTTCTACAGATGTTTTATAGCGCATAATTAGTTTTGATTAATTAATGGGTGTGTTGTTAATAAACATGTTGACTGTGATATCTTTTCTCTGTTATTCCATGACACATCAGAAAAACATTCGCGGAACGTTCCCTGATAATGTCCTATGCTAACATTCGAAGGACGTGAAGAAAACTCTCATGTGAAATATTTGCGAAATGTTCCCGCGTAACATTTCTTGCGAATATTCGGAGGAGGTCAAGAAAACTTTCCTGAAAAACATTCGCAGAATGTCCCCTCGTAACATTCCGTGCGAACATGCGGCGGACGTCAAGAAAACTTTTCTGAAGAACATTCTGGGAATGTTCGCGCGGAATGTTCCCGAAACCTAGCGGCAACATTCGGCGAACAATCTCGGAATGTTATTTTGTTTGCCGGGCCCAGCAAACACGGGACATGCGCGTAATGTTCTCTCAGTGGTCTTTTCTTGTTACGTTACGGACACGGTACGAGGATGTTTTGCAAATGATACGCTTTCACAACCGAAGTGAATTTTGTTACGTTATATGCATTGAAACAGCGACAGGGGGGGGGGGGAGGGCAGGGGCTGTGAACAAAATTGCGAACGGGGGTCCACCACAAATTCCGTCAATGTTACGGGAATATTACCAAAAAATATTCGGTGAATACTAAGGAAACTTTCCTGAAAAACATTCCGGGAATGTTTCGTGGTATTATTCCCGCAGCATCGGCGAAATATTCAGGGAAGATTCTGAGAATAGTTTGTTACCTGAGTATGGATTTGTCGATATATTGCACAATATTGAACACGAAAGTGATAACACATGGAAAGGCAAGAAACAAGTTACTTACCGGATGACGTCACCAAGGGATAGTGTCATACACAATTCCGATAACTATACTGCCAACGTCGCAGGATTATCCAAATGTGATCCGCCAGCCAACTGTACCAGGTTGGTAACCGCTCAGCAAATCGCCAATGAACTCAGCTATTATATCTCAAGTACTTCCTGCTTCAGCCGACCTGGCATGCAGCCTAAACGCCGTGCACTTGCAAGCCAGTCACGTCTTCGAGTGTTAGCTTGGCCAATACATGTAGACAAAGATTTGTTTTTGAGGCTTAAAACAAAACGTTACGAGGGGCAATAAAATGACAGATAAAACATATATTGCGTCTTGGAGACGCACGGTGCCATACTCGCGATCCGCCGCAGTTCTACCTGACGGTGTTACATATACATAGTTGACATAGTTTTTACTTTAGATTTTTACCGTGAAAGGAGTTAATGCTCTCACGTACATGAACGGTGTCACACATACCAATGTCGTTCCCTCCACCTTGTTGTCTTGGCCTTGCGATGGTCACGTGATACAGTGACATGGTGACACAATACGATGCGTGAGTGCATAGGAATATAATATTAGAATAACTGCCGCGTAACTAACCAACACAATAATTAGCATACTCCATGGTAGCAGACATATAGTATTTTCACACAATGCCCAGTATTTCGCGATCAAAGTTAGACAATTTTTTGGTACCCTTGTATTTCGCATACCTAGCACCTGGTAATGCTTATTTTAGGGGGTCACTATATCTACAGTAAAAACCGCGTCCACTTTATCAAACTGACTGTGTTAAGAGGTTCCAACAAGGCGTACTCAGCCACTAGGCGGAACCTCTTAACGCAGCCAGGTTGATAAAGTGGACGCGGGTTTTACCGTAGATATATAGCATTTAGACCCTTCATCGTGTCAGTAATCTTAGTGTATGCTATGTATCGGGTGCTCTCCAACGCCGGCGTTGTGGGAACTTTGCGTAAGGGGGTGGGGGTATATATTGTTGGGTTTGGAAGGCTGAAACATTGATTATTGTTTTGGCCAGGTAACTACTACGCTGCCGCACTTTCCGGTGTGAGGGCTCTGCTGTTTTGCTGTTGTGTACCCACAGGGTGACAACTGTCAATGCTTTACCGTTAACTTCGGCGCCCATATGTGTTTAATAGTGCCCCCCTAAACATTAAATGATTGTCTAGGGGATTTAATATGGGGTCGTGGTAAAGCGTTATTAAAGCGTCCGCCTCTTGGTTTGAGTAATCACACAGTCTAAACTCTTCCAAACGACACCCACATTTAAGTCACGCAAAGTTAAATGATCGCATCTTTTATTCGTTCATGCAACCGGTCATATGGAATATTCGTGCAATGGGCCCTTTGGACGCATGACTGTACTGTACTGACTGTACCATCAATTCCTAAATTGTGGACGCCCAGATGTGAATGGCTTTGTGCCACGTGTTAGCAACCAATGGTCTGAACCGAGCCTCGATATCTCCCGAAATAATGAGATGCACGGTGGGCCTACACTTCTCGGGCTCACGTACCTCACCTCAGAATTATCCTTCATATGCGAAAATTGAAATAAATTTGATCGAAGATAAATCCGCAGTTTGGCGTCAAATACGCCACTGTTTAGAATTTACTGTGCAACTGGTACCATACCTGACGAATGCATTTGTTTGATTAATTTGAAGCCATGTTACTTTCGAACTATGTTTTCTAGTGCGGTCGAGGTCAAAGGCGTGAAGCGTTTTGAACTTTGACCGCGTGTCCTTTTGAAATATTTTGTTGTTTAACTCTTCCATTGTGATCATCCAAAACAGGATATATAATTTTTATAAATTCTGCATCAAAAATTCAATATTCAATCTAAAAAAACCCTCTAAAACCATTCGGGACCCCATGACCGTTGGGGTCAACCGTGAGGTGGGCGGTGACGTGGGACAGAGGTGATGTGAGGAACGAGCTCCCTCTGCCAGCAGAGTGATAAGCCGCTTTAACAACAAATGGTGCACTTGTGAATTATAAGAGTATTTATCGGTGAAGTTATTGGTGGTAGTAATAGCACTATGCAGAATTACCGCGCCGACGCTTCACGCTTCACCGCTATACGCTTCACCGCCCACAAAGCGTCAAGTGTCACTGCAATGGGTCATTTTGTCTTTCATCCTATTAACGTGTTATATGCGTACCCACTTCTAAATCATTCCTGATCGCATTGGCCTTATGCACATGCTAAAAATTCCCATGCGAGAACGAGGCTTTACCTGCAAGCTTGCGCGCGAACGGCTATAGTGCATATGATATGTGGCCCTGGTGTGTGGCACAAGGGACTTTCTCTCCTGCCTTGTGTGACGTCACGCCGTTGTCATACGTATCCATTATATGGAAGAATGAGTCCGAAAACAGACCTAGCCTTGTTTTATTAACGTGTTCTTTATTTAAATAGAGAACGGAAAAACTGTGCATTATATCTTGATAATGAACATTTTTTGTTAAATATTGACTCCGCTGTGTCACGGTGCAATCAATCGATCCGAGCTGAGCTGAGCATAGCTGGCTGGTCTGATACTGTCAGAACTTGCACATTTCAAGACAATAAATTGTCACCGTTAAGCTCCAGGCGGAGTGGGGGGGGGGGGGAGGGGCATTAAATCAGAAAGCAAACATTCGACAGTTTTCGATGGCATATTTACCCGGTGCCGCTAATGAACGAGGGACAGTATGACATTGATCATGCCATTTCTACTAAGGTACCATATATATATATATATATATATATAATGATGATCCATTTTAAAATGATCCATTTTAAAGTAAAATCGTTGATTCACTAATACTGCTTTTCATGGGAAGTTGTTTTCATGGAAGTTAAACAGGACGACTTGACCCTTGTGTGGGGATTTAGAAGGAAAAAAATCTAAATTATGTGTACTATCCCCATGCCTTCTCACCCTCCACCCTGGGGCTTCACATTGACTAGTGCATTAGTTGACCGGTAGTTGACCGGTAGTTCTTTTACCGGACTCGCCGTCGTGCATTCCCCAACTAAAACACTCGACGCTATTGCATTTCGTGCTTTATTTTGGCGAATGCACTCCAGCTCGTTTTTCAACTAGTACCTAAATGGTGACAATTAAGTCAGGTCAGGGGGGGGGGGGGGGTGCGAGGGGTGGGCTCACGAGAGATGTGGGTGGGCGCGGGTCGTCTCTCGGCCACCAAACGATGGAGGGTTTGGGGGTGGGGGTAGGGGGGGGGGTTATAGCGGCTCGCAGGCGGGGTGGTGTGTCTGGGTCACTGGGCGGGCTGGCATATTAGAGTGTCTGACTTTGAACTTGTTATGTCTGGGAAGCCGCTCGCCAGCAGAGGGTAGGACATGTGGGTATGGGCAGGCGGGCCATTAACCGAAGCCAGACGGAAGTGAGAAGTGGCGTTGGATATTATCGACCGCGAAACTTGTGACTATCCTTGCTTTCAGTTCTGACGGGATTGGTAACAGAGCGGCTTCCATTGGGCTTCCACAGTGGGGGCGCGTGCGCTGGTGTGTTAAGATACAAGTATAAAACCCTGAAGAGAACGGACACAAAAACAGACGGAATGTGGATAATAAGTTTGATGACTTGGACTTAGTCTTTCTCACTTTTCCCTTTCCATATTCATATGATAATGAGTCATGTGGCAATTAATAGACACAACACAGGAAACAGTGTTTGTAGATATAGCAAATCACCCCCCCCCCCCCCCAACCACCCTAGTCCCAAACCGGTGAAATCTTATGGTTCATCTTCCTATTTCATTTCAGACTAAACAAATCGGCTGCCAGCTTCTGTTAGTAGTGGCCAACTACATATAATCATCCCCACCACCCTAACGCGCAAGCCGTAATCACTAACATCCATCCCCCAACTCCCCTCCAAATTTCCCAGGCATCAAAGTCAGACACTATGCAAGTTTGCCAGCCAGCCCACCAACCCAAACACCACCCCGCCTGCGAGCCGCTAACGTATGAAAACATTTTGCGTTAAAGTCCCACCGGATTCAATTTTCACTCTCAGAGGGCGCTCGCTAGAGCTTTGAGTGAGTTGAGCAAGCTCCCTCTGTTGGCAAACATGTGTATATTGCCGTCATTCAGCCGCTGGCGCGACAGCAAGCGCCCGGAGGGGGCGGGGGTACTTAAAGCCCCGCCCCCCCCCCCTTTTATCTCCAAAAGCCGTTCAGTCGGGTCGCTTTACCGCCAAAACCCACTCGGAACTGGTAGTTTTTTCGCTGACCCTCTCTATGTCTTTACATGCAGACATCGCTCGGTTTATGTTTTTCCGGGCAAACACGAGCTTTATGAACGCACACCTCTCGCCCCCCCCCCCGTCCCAAGTTTCCGCCCCCCCCCTTTCGGGTTATCTTTTTGATCACAAATGTCCGCTCTATCAGACACCAAGGGACACCCGGCCACCGCCCCCCCCCCCCCCCGATTGGTATACCAACTGGTATAACAGTGCTCCCCAAGGTAACAAAATAAAAAATAATATTCTCCGAGCATGCTGCGAATATTCCGCTAATGTTACTGAAATATTACCAAAAAACATTCCGGAAATGTTTTCCAGGATAGTTTTTTCAATATCCAGGGAATGTTTTCCGGGACAGTTTTTTTAATATCCAGGGAATGTTTTCCAGGACAGTTTTTTTAATATCCAGGGAATGTTTTTCCAGGACAGTTTTTTTAATATCCAGGGAATGTTTTTTGCGAATATTACGAGCGAACCTTTTCAGAACATGATGGTGCACTCACAGAAATGAAGCAGAAAGCCGTTTAACATTTTTAACGTCTTCATTATTGGCAATATCCTCCAAGAGAAAGCGTCGCAAAAGTTCTGAATATGCCAAAAAATTTATATTCATGTGCATCGCAACCCATGGGGGGACCCAAGAGGGGCAGGTCCGGATCCCCTGGACCCCTCTCTCTTTTGAAAAAGAATGATGTTTTTTAATACAAACTTTAGGTCATCTAGGGGGTGGACCCCCCCCCCCACCCACACACACACACACACACATTGAGGGGGAACGCTATCTGAGGCGTGGACCCCCGCGGTTGCAATTTGTCGTGGACACTGGTTCGCAATTGTGTTCAGAGACCCCGCCCTCCTGTCGCAAGTTTCATTGCATATAACGTAACAAAATTGACTTTGTGCAAGCGTACCATTCGCAAAGCATCCTCGTAATTCGTCCTTAACGTAACACGGAAACAACAATGAGCGAACATTACGGGAATGTTCGTCGGTAATATTCTGCGAGCATTACGGGAATGTTCGTCCGTAACATAACACAGAAATAATATTCTATGAATATTACGGGAATGTTCGTCCGTAACATAACATGGAAATAACATTGAGCGAATATTACGCGAATATTCCGTGTTTGTTAGGTAGTTGTTTCTCCCCGCCCTCAATGCTCTAATTTAACCGATCAAACTGTTCTACAATTATATATGCAGAATACGCTTGACAAAGCGTGTGTCCTGAGAACCTCTCATATATGAGGACATATCATTGGAATAGATAGTGTGCATTTCTCGTTCAGTGACACATGCAAAATTAAGGGATCTTGTAATTTAACTTTATCTAAAGAATATATATCTTAATATATATTTCACTTTCTTATAATTTGAACTATCTTTGTAGAAATTCTGAATAGCTCGCCTGTTTACATGTACCGTCTGTCTTGTTGCGAAATAGTTCGCTCCATCATATCCGCTCACGAGAAAATATTCCGCGCAGTTTTATGTTGAAAAGGTTGTTTTACAGGCTCCACGAGATATAAAACATATGCAAGAGAGTTAAGATCTGATTCAAATAACAAAAGATATCTAAGATGGCGCCTGTAGGTACATTGCTTTAAATAAATTGAGCAAACCGTACTATATGTTATGGCGTAGATGCTAGTACCATGGGGCCAGTACAACCAGAGGCCGCTCGCTGGCAGCGGTTCCCGGAAAGGCATTGTGTCATCTATGTCAGTATGCCGAGATAAATCGATTCGTTGCCTATTTCTACCGATAAAATAGCTCATCAAAGGCAAGCACAGCTCATCGTGATAGTTCGGTTCACGATCTACCAGAACACAACTTACATTACACAGATTCAAGTTCTCGCGGTGTGCGGAGGCAATATATATATACCAAACGTGCATCAAACCCGATCAAGTTAAAGTAAAAAAATCCTTTGTTTTTATGATAAAGTACGTGGCAATAACTCAACGGGCTACTATATTCATGTGAATTATTATCTGAATTTGCCTTTTATTCTTGCCGTTGTAAAGAGAATAAAATTGATATGTAGTTTAGTTGTGTGTTATTAATTGTCCTTTATTTGATCAAGTCGACGTTGTAGCCTAATTTATCCATAAAGCGCGATCCTGACACCAATGACATTACGCAGTTTTATTGAGGTTGGGAAATAGTGAGCCAAGCAAATACCTGAGGAGAATTAAAGTCCCGCCCCTGGATATTAATCTTAATATATTGCTTCATAAAAAAAATAATACCCATTAAGTTTAGGAAGCAATATTAAAATTATGTGCCATTTTCTTATATGGCGCGTTAAAACATAAAAATATAGTCAGCGGCGATCATGCGACGTTTTCTGACGTAAATGTAGGTTCCCGTTTGAAGAACTGGTGCGCTGGGCGGGGCAGTCGTGCTATTCCTTTCGCTAAAAACTCCGAAAGTCAACATCGGAGGTTAAAACACTTTTCCAGATATTACGAATTAAATGTATGGAACCCCTGCAATAGTTGCCTCCTTTCTCAAAAATGTCAATTTATAAATAAATATAAATATCTACATAAAACATTCACCTGCTTATATTTAGCGTGATCAACAATAGTACCGGAATCTGTATCTACGTCCCTTGGCGCGAAGATGACGGCTTTGGTCCTTCAAGGTTGATGCCCGAGTTTGTTCAGATTTCGTGACTAATACATGGCACACGTTCTTAATGTGAGCCATATATTTTACATAACCACCCAGATCGCCTCAATATTTACTCTTTTATGGGTTTATTATATTAATTGTACGAAATAATTTAGACAGAGGCTGGCCTTTAAACGATGCATAAATACATTCGAAACTCTGTTTGTACTACATTGGCCGGCGAGACAGAAAAGCAAAAGGAACATAATACAACCCGAACAAATGTTACTAACGACAACATTAATGTATATAACTGTATGAAGACAGCTGCTACAAAGAATGATAATATGCATTGTGTACAATACCAACCCACAACATCAGTAAAAAGGTAAAAGCTATGGGATTTGAGTCTGATATATTGTTGCGAATTTCATCTGCGACATCTCAGAAATTTGCGAACTGGCCCAACCGTCATCAACGCATGCAAATGTGCGACATCGTATCTCACGGCGATGATTACAAGGCGGAAAATGAAAAGCCATAAACATGCCAATCGGAATCGGGGGAACAGGGGTGGGGGCATCTCACTTGCCAAGCCCCAAATCATGAGCGTAGCCAGTCGTACGCACGTGCGCACGTGCGTACATATTCGGATGTGTCGGTACCTGCAAACCTGTTGTTCGAGGATGTTTTGTCATTTCTTGTGCATCGTACACTCGCTCAAGTCTCTGGCTACGCCCCTGCAAATAATGATATGGCTACAACGTTAAAACATCCCCCCCCCCCACACACACAAAATATATTAGACGATGCTCCTTCACCCGTTGTGCTTAGTGACTTTTCGCACAGTGTGTCAGATAATTTAACTAAACCAACTGTCCTCTGAAAGATAAATGTCTGGAGTGACGCGCAAACGGTCTGCCAGAGATCCTTGAAAAAGCGGGCATAAGCCCTTTGATCCATTGTAACAATTCGACAACGGAATGTCTATATTTTTCAAATCCTGCATCGAAAATATAAGATTTAACCTAAACAACAGAATTAGAGAAATGCAGACATTCCGTTGTCGAATTATTACAAACAAAATAACGCGGGGTCGAATTTCAAAGCGCTTTACTCGTTTGACTTCGATCGAACTCGAAAACATTAACTGAGTGTTAAAAAAGATGATTAAATTTGACGTGGGGCAGAGGGACTATAGCGTAATCGGAACCCCTGTGCCGGGAGATCGAGTACATTGTTGAAGGTTGAATGGTAATTATCACGGCATGAGTGGCAGGTTATGTAACACTTATTTTATGGCTTCATATAGATACTGCGCGCAACGTTACCTAGATGCAAAAGATTCACGAAATACTTGCTAAGTTCCGATGAAAGCATCAACGCTTGGCAGTACTGGCCTCTATATATGTGTCACTGTCGGCCCGTGGTGTGTAACTGTCGGCCCGTGGTGTGTCACTGTTGGCCCGTGGTGTGTCACTGTCGGCCAGTGATATGTCACTATCATCCTGTGGTGTGTCACTGTCGGCCCGTGGTGTGTCCCTGTCGGCCCGTGATATGTCACTATCATCCCGTGGTGTGTCACTGTCGGCCCGTGGTGTGTCAATGTCGGCCCTTGGTGTGTCACTGTCGGCCCGTGGTATACCACTGTCGGCCCGTGGTGTGTAACTGTCGGCCCTTGGTGTGTCACTGTCGGCCCGTGGTGTAACACTGTGGGCCCGTGATGTGTAACTGTCGGCCTGTGGTGTGTCACTGTCGGCCCGTGGTGTGTCACTGCCGGCCCGTGGTGTGTCCCTATCATCCCGTGGTGTGTCACTTTCGGCCCGTGATATGTCACTATCATCCCGTGGTGTGTCACTATCATCCCGTGGTGTGTCACTGTCGGCCCGTGATATGTCACTATCATCCCGTGGTGTGTCACTGTCGGCCCGTGGTGTGTCACTGTCGGCCTTCGGTGTGTCACTGTCGACCCATGGTGTGTCACTGTCGGCCCGTGATATGTCACTATCATCCCGTGGTGTGTTACTGTGCTCCCGTGCTGTGTCACGGTCGGCCCGTGTTGCGTTACTGTCGGCCCGTGGTGTGTCACTCTCGGCCTGTGGTGTGTCACTGTCGGCCCTTGATGCGTCACTGTTCCCCACTGGTGCGTCACTGTTCACCCCTGGTGTGTCACTGTCGGCCCGTGGTGTGTCACGGTCGGCCCGCGTTGCGTTACTGTCGGCCCGTGGTGTGTCACTGTCGGCCCGTGGTGTGTCACTGTCGGCCCGTGGTGTGTCACTGTCGGCCCGTGGTATGTCACTGTCATCCCATGGTGCGTCACTCTCGGCCTGTGGTGTGTCACTGTCGGCCCGTGATATGTCACTATCATCCCGTGGTGTGTCACTCTCGGCCTGTGGTGTGTCACTGTCGGCCCTTGGTGCGTCACTGTTCACCCCTGGTGCGTCACTGTTCACCCCTGGTGTGTCACTGTCGGCCCGTGGTGTGTCACCGTCACTGTCACAATATATGTTGGTCCATGCGTTGAAGAACACCGTATGCAATGTGCATAGTCTTTGAACATCGATTTTTTAATTCTGTGCCGCAGGACGATATGCTATGCACCGGAGAAGAGTATTCGGTACTGATTGGCCAAGGCGTGTGCAAGATCTTGGACAGGGGTGAAAATTCACTTCATTGCGAGGTGCCGTCACGTGCTCCAGCCAAGCTTCCTCACAGCGCGTACAGCCATCACACAATAACGGTAGAGCGCAACCGAAATCCCAGCATTTACGTTTTTTTCAACATTGAAGGTAACTTCATTGACGATCATGAAATATAACGCAGCCACGTACCGTAAATAAAAAAATCGAACGTTATTTCAATATGCCATATATATTAATGTTTGATTATTTGAATATATATCGTATGATATTGCCGTGGACATCATTTGCATGAAAATTATAAGGAAAAATCTACTAACCAGCGTCCTTGCTGCACTGATAGTTGGTCATCCTGTTTATCGATAATATTACTAGTGATACCCTTGGATATTGCCAATATATAATTGGTCGCCGGGATTATTGTCACAATTTCAATTGATCAACATGATTATTGTTAATGTTACAAATGATCATTGTAACGACCAGAATATTATATTATTACATTATATGATTATGATGTTGTTTACCACATGCGCTTTCTTACGTAATTTAAGTTGTGTAGCCATATGTGTTTGTGCGGCCTTAATGTTGTCTTGGCCTAGCCTCTGAAGCCTCGTTTTGGAACAGCTTAGCAACAAAGGTAAACAGACGTTTCAAGGTTGACAGTCAACATCAGCAAGAATTTAATTGCTCAGACAAGCCAGCATTTGTAAGCCTTTGGCTGATAATTACTATATTGTTTCCGATTTATAACTGTTTCATTATTTGTATCAATGTTTAAATGGTCATCATATCCAACGGCGATTAATCTGTCAAATAACGGTATTGTTATTAAATCAGGTATGGCACGCCAAATCGGCCCTATTAATGTTAAAATTAGTATGGTGCGCCGAATGTGTGAACTGCTTATTATTATTTATATTTGTTTGTATTCGCACAAATTCACTTCAAGACATAGTTATTTATGATTGGCAGTTATAATACCAGGAACTGATGTAATGTTTGTTGTCTTGCAGTTAGAACTCGCAATATACGGCAAGGACAAAGCAAATCTTCATAAGTCTCAATAAAACCATTAAAACGTTGTTGCGAGTCTCTTAACGCTGTGGAATTTCGGACAATCTGTAGCATGGATCACCGTGATTATTGACAATATTTCAATTGGTCACCGTGATTATCGGCAATAGTGATGTCCTTAATTCGATTAACCACTTCAGCCTAAGTTGTTGGAAATGTCACTTTTTTATCATTATATAATCTTAACCAATCATCCACCCTATCATTCATCATTGAACTTGTATTAATGTATTGAGGTATTTCTGGCATAATTAACCTATGTCGATCAAATCATTGACACTCATTTCAGTTTGATTTTTGTAACTACGCATTGCGCAGACGGCTAACTACGCCATGGGATACTTGGAATATCCTAGCAACCTTGGCATGGTGATCAGTGTGCCTGTGGCAGCGGCCGCCATCTTGGTCATCGTCATCATCGCGGCCGTGGTGGTGGTCGAGAAGAGGAGGAGGAGAAACAAGGATCGGCTGGGCGGGCTAGGGACACAGTCCCCCCCCGCCCCCCCCCCCCCCCCACAACATGGATGACTGGGTCGTACTGCCAGCCTCGCTTTCTGATCACAGCTTGGGTGGAAGCATGCACTTCGGGAAGGACGTTGATACGCGGGAGCGGGAACGAGTCGTGACGATTACATTCCCTTACAGAGAGAGCGCCGAGGCTGGAAGCGGCTAAGTGATCAGGGACTGCAGGGCAATTGGCTGCTACAGTTCCAACCGCAATGAAATGAATACGAACTAAAGGCCGAAGGGGGTCAAAAAGGATTGTGACGCGCCTCAAACGGCATGTTGCGCGAGACACGTGTGCTCTCGATGTGTGTTTATTGTTGAGTGAGAAACGCCAGCCGAGACACGTGGCTCTCGATGTGTGTTTATTGTTGAGTGAGAAACGCCAGCTGAGACACGTGGCTCTCGATGTGTGTTTATTGTTGAGTCAGAAACGCCAGCCGAGACACGTGGCTCTCGATGTGTGTTTATTGTTAAGTGAGAGACGCCAGCCGAGACACGTGGCTCTCGATGTGTGTTTATTGTTGAGTGAGAGACGCCAGCCGAGACACGTGGCTCTCGATGTGTGTTTATTGTTGAGTGAGCGACGCCAGCCAAGACACGTGGCTCTCGATGTGTGTTTATTGTTGAGGGAGAAACGCCAGCCGAGACACGTGGCTCTCGATGTGTGTTTATTGTTGAGGGAGAGACGCCAGCCGAGACACGTGGCTCTCGATGTGTGTTTATTGTTGAGTGAGAGACGCCAGCCGAGACACGTGGCTCTCGATGTGTGTTTATTGTTGAGTGAGAGACACCAGCCGAGACACGTGGCTCTCGATGTATGTTTATTTTTGAGTGAGGCACGCCAGCCGAGGCACGTGGTTCTCAATGTGTTAGTACAATGTTTCACCTCAGACAGGTGGCTTAATGTTGTGGAGAAAATGTTTCGCACAGTCTAGACACGTGGTCCTCAATAAGTCTGTGGTCAACTAATATATGTCAGTCGAGACACGTGGCTCCTGATGTGTGTTGATTTTTTCAGTAAGGCATTCCAGCTGAGACTTATTCAATATTCAAGATGTTTTAATTATTTTGTGTGGCGTGTTATTCGAGACCTGCTATGCGCTGTGTGTTATTCCAGTAACTACTACCATGGTGCAATTAAGATGAATGTACCTAATATTGGTGTTCAATATTGTAATTGTAAATAAGCAAAATATATATTATGCCTATGTTGTATGCTTTATATATTGTTGTATATCTATGTTTTATATATTAAAAAATGCAAAGGTTACATTTAGTATCACAACAAATTGCGAAAAATTTATAATAATAGAAACAAAAAACGAACACCCCAGTACAAAGTGGAAGTCATCTCCTCTCTAGAAACGGTAGATAATCAATTGCTAAGGCTTTTTGCATGAAGATTTTTTTTATTGTAGGTCTTTAACACGCAGGCAAGTATGTTTATGCATCTTTGGTCTGCAGTCTGTCAATAATACTAAGCTTTAATCAGACTCGATACAGGTCAAAACTGCCAAGTGTTTAGGTTTTAACCGTCATTTGTATCAGAATGTAGCAAGTATCTAATGGATCTATTGCAGGTATGTTTGTTATTCATGTATTCCTAGGTACGCTAGTTACATGTCATGTATTTTCTCCTTTGCACTCCTGACAGGCTGACACGATATGAAACTGGCAACTTGCTTAAACTATATCTCTTAAAATTCTTGTCAGCAGCATTTTAAGTGCTTGCCTCTTAAGTGTAAAGTAGATACGTAGCAGGCATCCGATATGCTTTGGCGATCTACATTTTATAGGTGCAGATTATAGTATCATGTCGCAACGTGCACGAGGCATGTCAATAATGTCAGATGTCACATTCCGCGTACAACACAACGTGTTTTCGAGCTTATTCAATTTTGTTGAATTCGCGCCACCGCAAGGTAAGAAAAACTGCTTACTGACGATTAATTTGATTTTATTCACTATTCGTGTGCAATACAATCCCGAAATATGATATATACCCAGGCAACTAGAAACACGTTTTATTTTCGGGTCAGAGACGTTTAGAAACGGGTTATGAAAATGTTATTTGGTGGATGCTAATTTACGTTACGTGAGTCTTTTTTTTTAAATGTACATGCATCTGATGAATGTTTCACCAAGACCTGCCCCATAACCCTAACAAATGTTTCTGCAATCAGCTGTTAGCGAGTTAAATTAAATCTTAATATGCCCGATAAAAGCGTTTAAGTGGTCGAATAAAAACCCTGTTCAAATTCGAAATAAAGGTTTTAAAAGAGACCGATAATTGGCCGACAAAAACTCAAAGCATTTGTGGAGACTGGTTATTGTACATGACAGGCCATACCTTATGAAGTCATACCGTATGCATTAAATCCAAGAAACAAAACTTCATTTTAATATCACATATCAGTTCGGATCTTGTTCCAGTGCAATCAGCATTGGTCCTTGCCCAGTCGCAGTTTGAGCATGCATTTTATATTTGATCACTTTTCTATGTCTCGCACTTAGCATGGAAGTGGTTATGCGGTTATCGATAATCCATGTACAACATCGTAACCTTTATATATGTTATACTTATAATACGTATTCAGTCTATGTACAGCCGTCATGTCCGAGGTTGCCTTCAATTTGTGGGAAACGGATGTACATCGCGATAACCACTGCAAAGTATATCACAATGAACGCAATGGACATATGTACAATCATATGCCCCCTTGTAATCTGTACGTCATGGTAATTTCTCTACGATGTTTACAGCACTCACAGCCGATGCAAGTCCCTGGATGATTGAAGCCTGAATTATGTAAATCACTGAATGATTGAAGCTTGAATTATGCAAATCACTGGATGATTGAAGCCTGAATTAAGAAAATCACTGGATGATTGAAGCCTGAATTATGAAAATCACTGGATGATTGAAGCCTGAATTATACAAATCACTGGATGATTGAAGCCTGAATTATGCAAATCACTGGATGATTGAAGCCTGAATTTGTGCCAGTCCTTAGATAATGGAAACCTGAATCATGTAGATCCCTGGATAATTAAAGCCTGAATTATTGCAGTCCCGAGAGGATTGACGCCTCAATTGTGCATCTTTTATTTTAAAAAAATGATTTTTTTTCTGAGGCTTCCCTGAAAGGGATGCAATCGGGCAGGGTCACCTCGAACAAGAACGATAACATACATACACACAGACCTGATGTTACATGCAAAGAAACGGAAGAAAATATAATACAATTATTACAGATATACGTATGTGACTCCTGACTACTACACAGCTAATTAGAATCTATTAGATGCTACAATATAGTCTTGCATAAAACCAAATAATGTTTCCTTGTCGGAGAAAGACAGATCAGGGGACCCATAAAGCAGGACGTGTTCCAAAATAATTTTAGTGTCAGTTTGCATCGAAAACCGCGATTATCATAGATTTTGTAGCAAGGTAACTCTCTCAACGTTGTAGCTTGGACAGTGGAATAAAAAGTGTGTAACATTTTCATTTTTAAATAAACAGCGGGGGCATGACGAGTCTTGGATAAACTTATACTGTTTGCGATGAGAATTTAAAGCGCTTAGCCCCATGAGCAGGCGTGCGTGGTTGACTGCACCGTTGCCGATACCAATATTGTTATTCCATGGTTTAGCGAGAAACATAGACGTCTTCAAGCTGGCTTTAAATACACCGAGAGACAGCGACTCAGAACCACGAGGGAGCCGATTCCATTCATCTATAACTGACGGAAAGAATTATATTTTAAATGACGCAGTTCTGCATTTGAAATTTCTAATATCACCCATATTGCGCAGATTATAATCAACAGTTTCCCCGATTAATTGCGGACAGAGTTGTACCAAATAAGGGGGCGCTTTACCCGTTCTAATCCTGTGGAAGTAAGTGAGTTTAAAGTATTTTCTTCGTACCTGTAGTGACACTTCGCCAACCTCGCCGAGCAATGCCGAAGGCTTTGTTTTATTAGGCACCTGTAATACTGAGCAAGCATTGTCTCTGGACTCGCTCCAGTGACTGGATCTGACTATGAGTCAGAAGTGAGTCATAGACAACAGATGCATATTCCAAGGGGTCGAATAAACATATAATAAATATTTAATTTAGATTTGCGATCGATTTTCCTACTCATTCTTCTCAACAGGTTCACAGAATGCATAGCCTTGGAAGTGATATTCGTTACATGGTTTTCCCAGGTCAGGTTCTGGGTTAAAGTCAAACCCAGGTGGCAATGGTTTGCGACACGTTTTAGAGGTACACTATCTAAATATAACGGCGGGTAGTCGACCGGTGGTGAGTTTTTGCTGAATATGAAATACTCAGTCTTATGAGGGTTAAACGTGATCCTCCATTGCATGGACCAAGAAGCCAGATTTTCGAGATCTTTGTTAATCTTAGCGATATCTCGAATAGGGTTGCGCAGTATTTCCAGTATCGCCGTGTCGTCAGCAAATATAAACGAATTCGTCTCTAAATCATCGACAATGTCATTAATAAATATAAGCAATAAGAGTGGGCCAAGTATTGAGCCTTGTGGCACACCCGTAGTTACAGGCAACCAGGAAGAACTCTGACCTTTAACAACAAGTCTCAGTTTGCGATCACCTAAATAACTATTGAACCACTGGAGAAGGTGGCCAGTGACACCAACCGACTCTAACTTGTGAAGAAGTCTTACATGATACACTTTATCAAAGGCTTTCGATATATCCAAGAACACAATGCAGACGTCAGCACCAGCGTGATCGTCAATACCAGAATCGATATTAGAATAAACCAGGTGCATTAGATGAATTAACTGGTTAACAGTCGAGTCCAAGGGTCTCAATCCGGAATTACGCGAAGTTAGGAGACTATTCTCTGAGCAGTGGCGATACAGAGCTTTAAATACTGGTCTCTCCATTACTTTTCCGGTACAGGAAAGCAATGATATTGATCTGTAATTTGCCCTTTTCCATTCGCTAGGAACTGAACCTAATGGCATAGACATTTGGAACAAATCAGACAGTGGCTTACTTATAGCGGAGGCCGTAGCTCTTACAGCTGACTGTTACTTACCCCATCGGGACCATTAGATTTATTTACATCGAGACGACTAAGGATCACGTAAACACCCTCAGGTTCAAATTGAGCAGTAGAAATTCTTGCTTCAGTTTTATATAATAACGGCGGCAATGCAAACCCATCACTAGCTTCAGGCATCGAAGAGTTAGCAGCAAAAAACTCATTAAATGACCCGGCCTTATCAACCGCACTTGTGAACGAGACCTTTCATTTCCTCAATCATTGTAGGAACGCTCACCTTCATCGTTTCACCATCAAAGCGTTTAGTGATCTTGAAAATGTCTTGTTGTGGAACAGAAGGATCACTAAGCCGTTGAGCAAGTGATGCGTAGAATTCGTCCTTTCGTTCTTTTATAGCAAACTTGACTTCAGTTCTAACACGTTTAAATATGTCGTAATGGTCTCCTCTCTTGGTTTGAGCATAACGCTTCCACAGACGTTGTCTCTAATCTTTTGATAGTTCCAGTCATCCACTCCTTGTCTCTAGGTCTCACAGTTATGATATGGTGTGGAACATAAGTATCAACTGTTTCATTAAAACACGACGTAAAGTAATTTTCAGCATCGTTGACATTGTCAAACATGTCAGTTCCGACATGCCAAGGTGCGTGCGTTAGGGCTTCATTCAGTCCGACGAAATCCGCCAAAGCATAATGGTAGATTTTGCGCCTTAACGAACGTTTTAATTTGCAGTTAATCGCACAGTGATCCAAAGTACAGAGTGGCGGTAGAAAACCAGACTCAATTACGTATGCGGGGGCGTCTGCAATGATAAGAACTAGAATATACCCTCGGTCGCCTGCATACCTTGTTGGCTCGGATATAAGTTGGGAGAGCAAGTTACCGTTAACCATATCAATCAAGTCATTTTTTAGATCGCTTTTACTAGACCTGTGTTCAGAGTTCCAAGGGTAGCACCTGTCATCAAATTCCCCCAGGATTAATACAAGAGAGGGATTTTCAGAAAATGCCAGATTTAAGGAATTTTGAAGAGCCTCAAGAAAACCTATGGTCAAATCATAGTCTGTGCCAGGAGGTCTGTAATAGTTCGCTATTAAAACTCGTTTGCCGTTCATTTTAATCTCGAGCCATACACTTTCAGTAATCATATCTTCCAAGTCGTAACGTCGAACCGAGGCTAACTCATCCTTCACGTAAACCAGAACACCACCCCGCGTCACTCTGTCGTGTCTGTGGACCTGGTAATTAGGCATTTCAATTAGCTCCTTAACAATATCACCATTTAACCAGGTTTCGGACACACCAATGACATCGAAGTCGTGTTCCAATACATAGGACTGGTACATTTCATCTAGTTTCGTACACTGTTCACAGAGAGGCGCAAGGGCTCCAGTGCGGTCACTGAGAAGACTCCATGCGTTAAATTGACATACACTGAAATCCTTGATATTACCACGGGACATATGTGACATAATTGTAACGAGTGTTTACATTAATTCCGATTCTCATTTGCTTGGTACTTATTATGGAACTGTAACTTGTCTTGCAGCAAAAGGTCCGATTTAAAGGTGAAACCAGTATGGTTAACGTAAATACACGAACGAATACATAAACGAATGGCTTAATATCAATAAATTATCATTAAACGTGAAGAAAACTAAATTCGTGGTTTTTCACATGCCCGGGAAGAAAATGCAGGTCTCTGATCTCTTCATAAACAACATCCGTCTAGAACGCGTGGAGGAGTTTAATATGTTAGGCCTCACAATACAAAGCAATATGAAGTGGCATAGTCACACAAATAAAATAGCAAATAAGATCTCAAAGGTAATAGCTGTAATGAACAAACTCAAATATACAATACCCGAGCGTACTCTCCAAACAATTTATAATTCACTTGTAGTGCTACACTTAAATTACTGCATTCTTGCCTGGGGCTACTGTACATCCCGGATCACAAAACTACAGAAAAAAGCTGTTAGAGTAATAACTCTCAGTAAATTCTGATCACATACTGAACCATTATTTAAGAAATTAAATCTGTTAAAGATAGATGATATTCATCGGCTACAACAGCTTAAATTTTACCATAAATTGATCAATGCAAACTTGCCACATTACTTCACCCAAATACCAATGATACGTAACTCTGATCAACATTCTTACAACACAAGGACTAAGGGACTGGTACGCACCACACGGGCCAATCGTGATTTTACAACCAAGTGTATCAGATATAGTTTAATTAGCATTATAAACTCAGAATCTAGTGACATTGTTGATAAAGTCCATACACATAGTTTACAAGGTTTCGCAAAATATGTCAAAAATTATATCTTAAGCAAATACTCACTTGATTGCCATATCCAAAACTGTTATGTATGTCAAGCCACTTAATTTTATATATTGTACATTTTTGAGATCTAATCAAAGTGCTCTGTTATCTCTGGTTGTGCTCACAGATAGATTTACGGAAATCTGATTGAATGTAGTAGTGTAGTTTTCTTATTGTCGTTTTTTTGTTTTCGTTTACTTGACTTAATCTCTTTTGGGTTATTATAATATATTCTTTCTTTTTTTTCTCTCAAATACTATTTTTTTGTGTTAAAACTGAAATTATAATAGGTGCGTATTTTCATTGTCTTTTCACTCAGTTTGGTTATTGCGTGTATGATTTAAAATTAACCTGGCAGGTGGCTCTAGTGATAGCGACCCTGTGCGGTCTTAACTGGAGTCTCCTGCCCTATTATTTATTACACATGGATATGATTAATTTTCTCATTATGGCAATTAGTATGACTTAAAATTATCACTATTATCTGTATGATTATTCTATTTATAAGCATAGTTATGTATGCATATCTTTATTCACCCCTGTATAACAAGCTATATGTTAATTTCATTTTATTTCGACCAGACCGGATAGTGGATGTTTATTTGTTACCTCGCTGCCATTATGTAAATGTATGTATAGTGAAAATAAATGCTTATTGACTGACTGACTGACTACAACTGCAGAACGCAGTAGGACACCGAATAACCAATATTCATGTATGTATAACGTATATACCATATCAGGTCTTTGCAGCCTACTGAGAGATAATTATTTTGGTTGAATAGATAATAGTAAATAGTAAACAAGCTGGCGCTGAGTTGCCAATTGAAACAAGACTCAAAATACCAGCAGAAGCTTACACTCCGAGTGCAGTTCGAGTGACTAAAAATGCGACTACTCACGTTAAGGGCATGTCCACATTGCCATCCTAGATATCAAGACTAATAATACCAAGCTTCTTGGTACAATTTCTTGGCAAGAAATTACACTCAGTTCAAGTGAACCCCACTAATCTTATTCAGTCAACGGGACAGCTGCCCCCGGCGTGATGGCAACTACGCGCTCTTATCCGTTTTATCCATGGCGAGTTTCTTGTCCCACAGAACCATAGCTGCTTTTTCGATGATGTTGGTAGATTCTCGAAGTGGCGTCTTGTTGACCGTAACAAATACGGTGATGTTGGTAACCGATGGGTGTTTCGTTTGAAGAAGCTTGACGATGGATTGACTGGTGCCGAACGCTTTGTCATCCTGTGTGTACTCAGTGACCTTTGCTCCTTGCGGGGAGTACAGACGCGATACGGCGACCCGATGAGCGGCTCCGAAGTTTTCTGGGTATAGTAGGAGTCTCGTGTATGCCTTTCGGGCCGCATCCAATGATCCGGTGGCTGCAATTGATGCAGTGGCGGTGAATGATCCTCCGCGCACCGTGTCTCCCTGGATCAGCATGATGTCGCTGACCTCGGACCGGTCTCGGTCAGACATGATCAGTATACCACGCGGCTTGGGGGTTGGCAGTGGCTCTCGCTGGAGCTGGTTGTTGACATATAGATCCTTTCCGACCACTCGTGTTTTTACGCTTGGATCCACCCGTTTGGCGCGATCAGCCTTACTCTACAGTTCACGGCGCTGCTGCAGACGTTTGTGGGTGGGTCTGTGGTGTGATAGTGGGTCGTTGATTTGGCTGCTTAGATTTTCGAGCGAGATCCAAAACTCTTGCAGCATCAGTGGAACGTGACAACTTCACGACAATGGGGCGGGCTGGTCCTTTCTTCTTACCCGCCAAGCGATGTGCTCTGTCAATAGGTACAGTGGCTGCGTCGAGAAGCTTGAGATTGTCCAGGGCGGCCCGCACCAATGACTCGGTGCTCTCGTCAGCGCAGATCATTTGATGGCTGAACTCAGAATTGGGCAGATCCTGGATGATTAATACCTGAATTATGTTTGATTTAACAACACTGGATGTTTGAGCATGACTTGTGCAGAGCCCTGAGTGATTGAAGCCTAAATTGTGCAGATCTTTGATGATTGAAGCCTACGCAGATCTCTGGATGATTAAGGTTTTAATTATGCAGAGCCAGGGATGATTGAATTCTCAATTATGCAGATCCTGAATGATTATTGCCCGAGTTATGCCGCTCCGTGGATGATTGATGCATAAATTGTCCAGATTCATGGTTGATTGAAATCTGATTTATGCAGATCCCTGGATCTTTAAGGCCTATGCAGATCCATGGATCTGTAAGGCCTATGCAGATCCCTGGATCGTTAAGGCCTATGCAGATCCCTGGATGACTAAAGCCTGAATTATGCAGAGCCCGGGATGATTGAAATCAGAATTTTGCAGATCCTGGATGATTAATTCCTGAATTATGCAGGTTCCTGGATGTTTGATGCATGAGTTATGCAAATCCCATAATGATTAAGGCCTGAATTATGCAGGTCCTTGAACGACTGAAGCCTGAATTATTGAGATCCATGGATGATTGAAGCCTGAATTGTGCGGGCCCCTGGATGATTAGGGCACCAGTTGTGCAGGTCAATACAAGGTTGACATCTGACTTATGCAGGTCTCTAGATGTTTCAAATTTGGATTACGCAGGTCCCTGGATGTGTAATGCATTAGGCAGGTCCCTGGATGTGTAATGCATTAGGCAGGTCCCTGGATGACTGAGGCATCAGTTGCGCAGGCCCCTAAACGACTGAGGCATGAATGATGTAGATAACCATCCAGATATCTACTAAATATCTGGATGGTCAACGCCTCAATGCAGCAAATATCAGATTGCTTTGCTCACATGTCACGAGGTGGCTTTCCACGACCAGTCCTGCTGCATTGCCTGTAGATGCTGCTGCAGCTGTAAGTCTCGCGCACGCTCCCGCTGCAGTCGGATATTGTCAATCGGCATCGGAACAGGGTCGTCACTGCTGGTGCTGTCTGCAATGCCTGAGGGTAGCGCTGGCAAGACGATCCATTCTTCCATACGTTTCGCGGTTTTCCTCTGCGCTGCTTTTTTCTTCCTAGTGACGACTATGGCCACCGTGACAACGATAGCGAGGGCCAAGATGACGGCCGCCGCAACAGGGAGACCGATCCCTAGGCCTTCCTCAGGGGGGTACTGCACCTCTCCCATCGTGTAGTTGAGACTCCTTAAAATGTTCAGCTGCAATTAATTAATCATTGCGTAGTGATATTACAGACATAATACTCATGTCAAAGAAATACATATATGACAATGCGTAATAACAATCATAACATTATTATATAATGACAATATCGAGGAGGAAAATGCAAAATATTATGTCGCGGCAATATCACAAAATCGCATAATATAGAAATACCGCGAGTTAGCTGGGCGTTAGGCAATCTTACTTGCCCGAAATCAAGCTGTAGCAGCCCGTCAATTTTCATTAATGAAAATGAAGGGCTGCTACAGCTTGACGAAGGGCCAATTAAATTTCAAACGCCTTGCAAAACTTGCGCTATTACTATTATTCGGGGTGACGTAATGGCGCTGGTCGAGTGCGGCAACAGAGACCCGGCGGCAGTAAAATATGTAAATTCCACAACGAAATAACTTGCATACATAGATACCAAATCAATAAAAGCTGCCAAGAAACGTCATAGGACTAAAAGCGACGATAGAGAAAACAAAAGGCCGAATCTGAAAGGAGAAAAGAGAAAAACTTCACAAGCAATGAGCGATAATCCCCAAGAAGTAAACAAAGCCCTGGTTACCAACATAGCGGGAGTGGATGAACGCCTTGAAGCCATCACGCACCTTGTGGAAGGAATACACGAAAAACTCGACGGATTAACCATAAGCCAGGAGAAGCATCGACTGACCATAGTAGAAGAAGGGGCCGGGAAAAATACAGGTCTGATTGCTTCTCGGCCAACTCAAATTAAGGACATAGCAGGTGAGCTGACTCTACTGCGTAACGTGGTGATAAAACAGTCAGACGAAATATCGCTTCGTCGTCATGGGGAATCCGGTCCCATATCCCCCATAGACCACGACGTTAGTGCCAACAACCGTCTTCACGCGGAGTCTGCCCCGAACTCTCGCGGAGGGCGTGACTTCAGCGCCGACAACCGTCGTCACGCGGAGTCTGCCCCAAACTCTCCAGTATTGCTTGAGATTATAACCAACCTGTTTAACGCCATGTATCGTTGTGGTTATGTCCCGGAAAAGCTAAAGAAAGGACTCATCTACACTTTGTACAAGGGTTCCAAAAAGTAAAGGGAGCTAACACGCCCTCCAGCAGTATGAGTACTCTTTGTGCCCTTAAATAATACCGTAATATTGTCCTTCCCCGCGCCCTATACGGTGCAGAACTATAGTATGCGCTTTCAAAAGCTGAAACTTCTAAACTCGAACGTGCCCATACTTTTTGCATACTTTCTATTCAGGGATTGCCAAAATACAGCAGCGCCACTATGTCCCTGAACAAGCAACTTTGCACTGTGAAATTGACATTAAGCAGTTACTGTTCCTCGGGAGGTTCTGCCGATTGCGCCACTCGACACTGGGGAAGAATGTATTTTTAAAACGCTTGTTCCAGCCCTCTCAGCAGCAAACGCGTCGTGCTCGTGGTTTTTTAGTAAATATTGTGGGTGTTCTCGGCAAATACGAATTGTTAGGGTATCTCGACCGGTACCGTTATGAATGCAGCTTTCCGTATAAACAGATGTGGAAGAATGTCTACAAAACTGCAGCATCCTAAGTATGCGCGTTTTAATAATGTGTATGGTGACATTCCACATATCCACAGTATACGGAAATTGGAATACGAGCTGCCTGGACATAAGAAACATGTTAGATACCTTGCCAAAGTTAACTGTGTCGTAAGCCAGGGACCATCCATGCAATCGTGCCCGTACTGCACAATGCCCCGCATTGACATGCTACCATATTTCCTTCATCACTGCGAAAAGTACAGCGAGGCAAGAGAACTATTTTGGAATTTAATTGTCAATACATGCAGTGTACGCCTCAGCTCATATTTATATAATGCCGAAGAAGAGTCACTAACAGCCCATATTTTAGAAAACCGCCCAATATTGAGATCGACGAGAAGGAATTTGAGAACATGTTAAGCATTAGTGCATCTTGCTGGCATAGAGCATCTTATGACCATGCACTGAAATATTTTTGACTAATCTGCATTACTATTTTCAAATGACTAATATCGGTCATTCTTTTGGAATTGTACCTTGTAAATATTTTACTGTTAATGTTCCACGTTCCTGACTCTCCAGCAAATGGAGGAATAAAGTACATTCATTCATTCATTCATTCATCCGAAATGTCGGTCAGTACGAGTCATTAGAAAATCGATATCTTGTATAACGCGAGTCATTGCAATCCTGTGCATATTTACTTGACCGCAAAGCTAATTGCCTTAATTGCCTTGGTAAAACAAGTAGCTAGTATCTGAGTGGATATTGACATGCATCGTAAATAACAACAGCATGATCATAGTGAGTCGCTGGGCCAACCTGTCAGGCCTCTCAATCTATATAGGGATATTGCTAGAGCTGTGGAGCAAGGTATCTGGTATGCGCGTTTATTAACAAGTTTATGGGGGGGGGGGGGCGTTGTGTGTTTCGTGTTGTTGTTTGTGCGTGTTCCTGTGTAGTTGTTTTTTGTCTCCACTACGCGTGTCTACGTGTGTCAGTTTATTTTACAAGGATGTCGCGTCTCCACATACTGGGTATTGGTTAAACTGGAATTCTTTAGATGCAAGTGAATTTAAACTGCCTTGAATTTCTTACTGCAATAACAGAACCGCTTAACGTTATTAAGTGCAACATCTGCAACTTAACGTGTCATCTTAGTTGTTTATCATACGATGGTAAAAAAAATCGTATTGACAGTGATCAGTCAAAGTGTATGTGGCAGTGCACCAAATGCGTGTGTCGAATGCTTCTATTTAACAACATATCTGATGTTGATGAAATGACACCAAGTTCACCTCAAAATCTAGATATGCCGATTCAGGCGATTGAACAACAATTATTTAATCCTTTTGAGCTGAATGAATCCGATAACTCACCCCTATTCGATATTGACCCTGATGTCAATTTCTATCAATATCAAGGTTCCATAACCAATTGTAACTATTATCTGGAGAATTACTCTAACAAAGAGTGTATATTACAGGAACTTAATAGCACAACCCTCTCAGTGATGCATATGAATATAAGAAGTGCTCAAAAAAAATTATCGCATTTCAAAGGTTACCTCAGCAATTTAGCTCACGACTTCACTGTATACGCGCTCACGGAGACCTGGTTTAATGATGACAATGTCGAATTACACGGTATTGATGGGGAAAAATTCAGTGAGCAATTACCGCACTGACAGAAGGGGAGGCGGTGTGTCCTTGTTCATTAAGAAATATGTACAGTTTACTGTTAAGAAAGAACTTGAAGTGTTTACTCCTAATATGGAAGCAGTGTTTATCGAATTAGAAAAGTGTAATATAACAAGGAAGAGGACTGTTTTCATCGGGCTGGTATACCGCCCACCGGATACTGCAAGACTGCAACTCTCAATAACTTAGTAATATTTTTTACAAATGATGGCTGTAATACGAATTCTTTCCATGGCATCATGTATACCGATATTACTGATCACTTTCCTATATTTTGTATATCTAGCCATAACAAGATCATAGAACGTAACCAACTATTGATCAAACGAAATTTTAGTGAAATTAATCTGGCTAAATTTAAACATATCTTATCAAACCAAAATCGGGGTGATGTAGTAACAACAGAAGACACGCAGGAAGCATTCGCTAAGCTGCATAGTACATTGATCAAACACTATGATGACTGCTTTCCAGTCATAAAATCCACCTCGAATTACAAGAACCGAAAGCTAGGTCTGAAAAATTCATAAGAGTTTAATATTTGCATCTCTCTAAGTTTAAAACGGAGAATTTTAAAAAGTCGTTTAAGTACCAAAGCATATGTTTAATAAGTGGTTCAGTGAAGTAGAATTTAGATCTTCTATGACGCTAAATAAAAGGAAAGTAAAAAAATCTTTACTAAAGTGCATAGTACCTGTAGACACGCGAGGTAATTAACTCACGTGTTACATCTAGTATGTATATATGTCTTTTTTTGGTGGGGGGGGGGGAGGGGGGGGGGAGAAGGATTTTTATTATCTCGTACAAACGTATAACCTTCAGCTTCAGCTTTTTTCATATTCTATACTGTGTATTTTTACTGTTACAATGTATTATGCAACCTCTTTATGACAACAAAATTATTATTATTATTATTATTTCGAGTTGAATTTAAGTTCAAATTTACCTCACATCATTGCTGGGCGTTAACATCTCCTTGCTGCTTTAGTTTAATTCCCATACAACGTTTGAAGTAAAATGTCTCTTGGGTGTGAGTGATATTTCATTTTCTACGCCATGTAACTATGGTAACGATTGTCTATCGAAAAGGCCGAAGGGCGGTCTGGCGCTTACAGGATTTTAATGCCTTTAGATTTATACTAGTTAACACGACTATCAACTCGTAATAATATTGTATCATAATAATATCACAGAGCTTTAAATGTAGCTGCTTAAATTAATAACACGTGCAATGACACTATGCAATTCAGCATGAGACATTATGACATAACACGTACAGAACACGTAACACGTACATTTGTCTATATTTATGTAGACAGATATCTTCTCCGCCTGTTAAATCTAATAGTTTCTACACTGGTATGTATACACAGACGTGTCTCTTATTTCTGATAAGGAACATGTGAAACATAGTTCACTATTAATAACTCTCATTCTCTTACCGTTATCGTGTGGTGCTTGCGCATGCTGAAGGGGAGTCTTTGAGGGGGCTCTTTCGGCACATCACAGTGGATTGACGTAGAAGTCTTCTCTGTGATTAAACAGTCGCCTTGGCCAATCAGCACTGAGTATTCCGCGTCCGGGTCGATGCGTGCACCCTGCATCGGATTTACGTAGACACAGTTGAGATATGGGTTGAGATAGAAGCTGGTTATATGCATGGCAATCTCTGCCGCATGGAACTGTGACGCACTGATCTACATGACGTGACATCCACATACGCCATTAGTACATCTTAGAGACAGCATATTAAGACACATATATGATACCAAATAAAATTTCGCTTCGTCCCAATATCAGAATAATTTTCAATTTATCATACTTACATATGTGCACTGTACATTAATATTTTATGAATAATGAGCAAATATGACGCGCAATGCAAACTCTGCATTGGTGGATGCAACGACTACTCGCAAATGGCTAATGAGTGACTCGGGGTCACCCCTTGCCTTTGTAAGTAGCGCGTGCGGCTATTGTCGTGTATTCTGTGCTGGGCCAGGTGCAAGCGGCTAGACTCCCACTTGTACACATGCTGCCGTTTGCCCAGGATACATGTCCCGGGTCTTCCTTCTTAAAGAGTAGGCGGGTTACTATGGTGACATGGCTCCTCCCTTCCTTGACCCTTCCCGTTGTCGCGATATGACCTATACTAGTTAAAACGTCCTGTACTCAAATAAATAAATCGGAAACCTACCCGTAGAATTAGGGGCTGGCCTTTGTAGACAAAAACTTCCGTCCGCGGCGTCATGTTGTGTACCGGGACATATCCCAACGTTCGGCTCGACTCCAGGGAGGTGTTTTGCAGATTTCGGTATTTCTCATACCCGTCAAGTATGAAACCAGCATACAGAGCCAGTGTTGACTGTTCGTCTGATGCGTTAAAGCTGTCCGGTATCACAACTGCCGGAGTGAGACACTCTGCCCTCTCGTTGGTTAGGACAAAACATCTCTGCGGAGAAGGTTAAATATAATAACTATTTATAATAGTCATAAGCTAATAATAGAAATGATTCGCATACATTATTTGGAAATAATAACAATACGATTATTTGATAATAATGTTTCTAAAACGATTTGCAGTTATCGCATTCATATCTATTCAAGACCAGTCATAGCAATTATAATTAAAACTATAACTCAGTGATTCACGCTCACACCCGTAACCAAAATAATGGTGATGACGGTAGGAATGTGGGTGGATGGATGACCACTCGATCTTACCTCCCTAAAGTATTTCCTGATTGTTTCAATAATAACGTTGAAGGTCTCATGAATTGTTGTGTTTATTTCCATCGTAATTTCTAGATAAGGAGTGTCCACAGACATCAGTCCCTGGCCATCGACCGTTAAGGTGGAACCGCCCCTGTGTCAAGCAGTTAAATGGATATAATTGTGTTAGAGCTATTATCGTTAGAATGTAATTTTGGCAATCACATATTATCGATGTCAGTTATATTTTGATGCATCTAACTACACCATCAGTCGTAAGGTGGCATCTAGCAGCATGGCACTTCATGTGCCTCAATAACGCTGATAATTAAGGAGTTGTTGTCTACTAGGTGCGCCTGTTTTGATATTTTATACACATGGACAGTAGATATATAAAGCATGTATAATTGCATGAGTGGTGAGGATGAAATAAAGGACCAACATTATCGGTACATGGGACATCTATGAGCTCTGGGAAAAACATGCAATACTGGATAACGCGTATTAAGTATTAAATAGCAGCAAAATTAACTTTCTTATATAGATTAGAAATTAAGTAAATTACACGGATTAAAATGTAAGTATAATATATAGATTCAAAACTATGTTAATACATAGCTTAAAACCTACTCTCTTAATGATAAAATCATTGATGTCTAGCGGGCATCGAATGCAAGAAAAGGGATAAAGACAGGTCCACTCACTCGAGGAGGGTGTTGTTTGGGTACAACGACGTGATCTCCGGGTTGGGGCGGTACTCGAATGACTTCCGGGTGGAGATTGTCAGACCCCCCTCGAAGACAACCTCAATGGATAGCGGCACGCCAACGTCCAAGTCCTCTCCGCGCGGTGTTGTCGCCACGAGATACGTCCCATTGCTTCGTGTGACACAAAAACAACTTCATATATCACGGAGAGATATGTATCAATGTATTGCAGGTCGGTTTTATATTAGCGCTGGCGGAAAATTGTGCGCGTCATTAATTATGTGAGATGCCAATAGGCGGGGATGCCATTCTGCATGTAAAACTCAATATTGGTGTCACATCAACGTTTCTATTACATTAAATATATTCTACTGCAGACAGTCCGGATGCTTAATTACACTTCTTGCGTAACCACTTTAGAATTAACAAAAGTTAAAACAATTAACCTTCCTGAAGCTTCCCATCAAACAAGATACGTTTAGATGATAACACACATGTATATTTGCCCGCACACCTTTGTGCTGGAACTCACCTTTGCCAGACTGGGCACGCGTACTTGTCGCCTTGCAGGCGCAAGCGTATTGGCTGAAACCCAGCATCGAAGTTATTACCAAGTACGGTAATATTCGTTCCGCCCGCCACCGGCCCGTGGCCAGGCGTTACATCGAATGCCTCAGGCTCTCTGTTCACCACTACAATATTGAGAAACACACATATATATATTCATGAAGAGAAACACAGAGGCGACAGATGTCTATATATGAGGGATATTTCCATTGAATGGGATATCGATTTATATGTACCTTGTCTAAGTGGCATTTTCCTCAAATAGTATGTTACGTCTATAGTAGTTAGATGATAAGTAATATTTCCACTAAGCCACATTTCTATTATTTGATATTGGTACTAAATGGTATTTTTATTACTTAGTATTTCCATATGGTTTGGAAACGTTTGTCAGTCATGAATTTAGGCGAGCTTTCGCTTGTTATGTTATATTGGTAGTAATGTTACTTCATATTCAAGTCGCTGTGACAGGGGTGCTCGTAGTGGTGGTGGTTCGAGAGAAATAAACACATAGTAGTACATAACTTTAGGTCTGTATTACATGATTCACGTTCCGGCATGTTTCCTGCGCAATCCTCACCCACAAGGTTCCTAATAATGATATGCAAGAATACAGGTCCTCTACCTGGCTTCTGCGCTGTAATGGAGATGAGCGCGGATACTCATTTTCAATGTTAAATGTACGCTATCCTCGGCGTGGAGACCGATTTTTGGGATTCTCCCACCCCCCATCAACCAAGATTTTTGCGAGATTGTCGAAAAACTGACTCCAGCTCCCCAAATGCGATCTCCCCGCAACCTTTTCGCCAAGTCTTTTTCTGGCTGTGTTGCAGGATGCGGGAACCGATGTCGCTTTAACGTCGGTTTAAGTTTCAATCATAATATCTATATTAGGGACACGAGAAAGCAGTTCCACAACGCACGCGCATAACAAACGATATTCTTTTTGTGGGTCACGGCAGGAACCAGTTGTCATAACAGGCATAGAGATTCGGAGTAGGCCGGCCTGGAAATGCCAGTTTGGATGTAAAGGTTTCGTGATTACGATGATGTCATATTACTGGATTTCGCTTCATGCTTAACGTACCATTGTAGGAATGAGCATTGAATGTGTAGACGCTTTTATTCAACACCTTAACGGCATGGAAACACACTTTTTATATTATATGTATTCGAGGCGAAGGGCCGAAACCGGCGTTATTAGTGGTATATTTATCTCACAAAGGGTGAATTTGTGGCATACTTATGGTGTTGAACGATTATTGAATTAATTAATGAGTACAAAAATACCCCAAGACTATACCCCTCTATTTTATGCTTTCTAACACTGTAACAGTCTTACCGTTAGAGCAGGTAGCACCAGCATAGGTGTTGCCTGCTTCTTTTAGACATTGGCACTCATACCCGCCAGGGGTGTTGGTGCACTGTCCGCCATGTTGACAAGGCTTGGGTAAACACTCGTCGATATCTGAAGAACAAAGTTCATCAGTGTACACTTTCCTCTTGGCAATAAATGGGACATCTGTCAGTATTATATGTTGCTAATGAAAAATGCAAACATAACTATGTGATCCGTTTAAAGTTTAAAGATAGCATTTATTGAAGGGGTAAAACACCAATGAAAGATACACCATCGCGTACGCCATTAAAGAGACAATAACAGCTTCTATTAGGGATAGAAGAGAGCATTTTCACAACGCATGCGCATTACAGACGATATCCCGGTTGTGGGTCACGGCCGCAACCCGTTGTCAAGTCCGGCACAGAGATTCCGAGAAGGCCGCCCTAGATATGCCAGTTTGAATGTAAATGGTGATAAGTTACGTGATTTTGATGAGGTCAAATTACTGGATTTTGCTTCATGATTACCGTACCATTGTACGAATGACTTGAATGTGTCGACTCCACACACGAGGTGGAAATACATTGTTCATACTGTATGTATTGTCGAGGCGAAGGGTCATATGTGCCTCAAACTGTCGCGTCCCCGGTGATATGACAACTGAGTAGTTCTGCCTACCTGTGACGCACGTCTGTCCAGTGAATCCGGTCTCTCCGCAGTCACACGAGGACCGTCCTCCAGCGTCCACACACCGCCCTCCGTTCTCACACTCACCGAAGGCCAAGTCACAGAGAGCTGCCAAACAACGGCGGTTAGATACAATTGACAATGGGTACATTGAACATATTCAGGTGTTAATCATATATGAATGACATCCCTGAATTTGCTAATATTTCGGCTGTATAATCTGCTTGTGTCATTAGATAGCATTTACCAAGACATCTTCTTAGGCGCGGATCCCGCGGGTTTCATCGTACTCACTCCTGCACTGGCTGGATGACGTGGAGCCGGTGTCTGACGTGTTGTAGCCGTTGGGACAAGAGTCGCATTGAGGCTTCTCGCGATACTGTTGGTATTGTCCGTGTGGGCAAGGGACGCACGTGTCTCCTGTGACGGAAGTCCCGGCTGGACACGGATCTGGATACAATAAGTGATTGCAAATTCACTTGACATGAGTCCACACACATTACGTGACATTGACAGGGAGGCTTCCGTATAGTGAATGAACTGCAACCCTTTTGGGCAAATAAAAACTAAAATAGGCAAAGAAATCTAGTAGAACAATGACATGTGCTTGGAGGAGACTTGCAACAGATCCCAGGAGCGAGGGTTGGTACTCTTGACCTGTTGATCTGCATGTCAGTTTGGTTACCAACTGCGCGTCGCCATGGTTCATGGTGTTACGACTTTTCTACAAGTCCGAATCGCGGCATGTAGCGTGACAGGACAGCATCACGCACTCTAGCGTTGGTAATGAGCGCAGATAGAACTGAAAGTTACCCCGACAAGTCGCATTGTTCATCTCCAGGATGTAACCATCGTCACACGAACACGTGTAGCCGGCGTTGGTGCTGTTACAGATGTGATCGCATATTCCTTTGTCACACATGGGTGTATCTGCAATCAAACATTGGTGGTTTCGTTAACATAACCGGACAGAGAAGCAGTGGTACGGTATTAGCTCACATTTGGACTGGTTGAAAGGAGAGCCGATAGAAAAACAATGGGGCATTCCTTTTGTGGCACCGGCTAACTTATCCGTTACAGACAGTTCTCAAATGTCTTTAACAATAGTTGTTCCTGCTTCGTAACATGCTAATCGAACTGGGTGAGTAGCTGACCTGGAAAACCCGTTGTGGTGTCCATCGGAGTGGTGTCCATAGTTGTTGTGTCCGTAGTTATGGTGCTTATGACGGTCACCGGCCGGGTGGCGACAGTTCCACCATCCAGACAGCTGACGCCCACATCATCATAATGATTACAGATGTGGACGCCCCAACCAAGAAATGAACACTCAGTGTGGTTAGTCGCCGCCGCCGGACAGTTGACTAGGTCCGCCCAGATGGGACCTGAACCCAGGCCGAAGTGTGCGAAGTGGTACACCAAACCGCCCTCTGGGAAGCCTAGCTGGCGGCAAACCGTGCTAAACCAGAGTATATTAATTTTAAGCTAGTTATGATTAAATGGAGAACATATAGTTTTCGTTTTTTTGTGTAATTTTTTTACTTGATATCATAACGTTGTTGATAGATTAAACATGCGGCGATTAAATAACGGACATGTGTTCTTACTGCTCACTTTGATATCTTATTATTATATCAATTCACTTTTATATTATATATGGTACACATATATATATACATATAATTATCAATTTCGAAAAAGTACAAAGGAATCAGGATGTTGGATAACAAATAAGGGGGCTAAGTGGGCAGACGCTATCACGATGAGAGTGAAACAGACGCCAACAAAATACGATTACGAATTTAAAGTCATTCAAATATGAATCAAGTAAGTACTTTGCTTCAGCTTCGTCGAAACCCCTGCCACATACTGTGCCCCACTGGCCGTCATGCAAGATCTCCAGGCGCCCGCTAAAACCAGGAGTTCCGTCCTCGAGACGAATGGACCCTGGGCAGAGAACACAGTATGAACTCATACCATGCATATTTCCTGACTAGTGTTGCAACCTAGAACCTCCACTACTCTTGTATATCTTACACACAGGCATCATTTTGCTATAATATTCCATTATAAGCTGTGAGTGGGATTAACGGCTCGCCTCCAGCGAGACGGATATCTCCTGGAGAACGTTGACAAATAAACATACCCCAGTCATAGGAATCCATCATATCACCAATGCTGACACAAAATTACATCTCACCGCTTTCATTTAGATGAATAGAAAAGATTAACTAACAGGCAAAACATCCCATACTGAAACCAGTAACAGAAAGACAGGAAACCGGAAGCAGACAGACCGAACACCGGAAGCAGAGGACCGTAAGGGTATGTGGACCCCCACCCCCTCCCCAACTTCCCTACCATAACTCCGATCCCGCACATCCCGAATCTGTCAATCAGCCTTACCTTCTAACACATCACAGCTGACGCCCACATCTTCTTCATGGGTACAGTTGTGGACGCCCCAGCCCGGGAACAAGCAATTACTGAAATCTGAGGCGGCTCTGAGACACTCTATGCCGTCAGCCCAGATGGTTCCGTTTCCTTCTCCGAACGTGGTGTTATAGCGTGGTACGGCTACACCGGCAAGGCCTAAGTGTCGGCACACCGCACTGGAACACAATTGACTGGCTTATACAAGGGGCAAATGGTAATGAGTCATGACTACTTAGCTGACCTACCGCCTTTATTTGGAACACTCATTAAGATTGACCTTTCGCACTCATTCAGTCATTACACATCCTACAATGGGTCCACGTACTTTGCCTCGACGTCCCCGAAGCGGTGGTCGCATACTGTGCCCCACTCGTTGTCATGGAAGATTTCCAGACGACCGCTCCGACCAGGAACGCCGTCCACTAGGCGAATGGGTCCTGCGGTGATAATGGCAGATATGTGTGCGAATAACTATTTTATGGCAATGACGAATGACTAGGAAAGGGGCGCAAACAACCATGTAAAATAATAGGGGTAAGTTAGTCGGGGGCCAAGGTGAAATGTTTACTTTCATCGGTTACTAAAATTCAGGGCCATTCCGTATAAAGCCAGTAACGGCTACATTAATGTTGACAGGGCGCATGTTTTCATGTCGAGTTTTTAAGTTTCAAGACTGTAAACGAAAATCTTTAAAATAGGCTATCATGTGAGATGCCGTTTTGAACTCTAGGTTAAAAAAAGGAGCTACTTTGCAGTGGAAGCGTACGCGAGCCGCCATAAATATTATGTATTTGCTTCCGCAAGATTAATTACGTAAAAGTAATTAGCTATTATTGAAGCAAAAGGAATTTGTATAGGCAATGCCGGCTGTCCGATTGCGTAAATAAAACTATGTTCACAAAAATTACATAAACATTTATTCAAGTAAACATAATAAATAAATATAGGCTACTTTGCAATACCATATCTGCATCAGATAATTATCGCCTAATTGCTACTCCTGTAGTAATTAGAAGGCGGTATGAAGACTAGCGGTTTACCCCCTTTCAGCCCTTCGACCACCCTTTCCTGACCCCTAACCCCTGGCTCCCTCGTGACCATGGAGTCCACCTCGTGTGGCCTTTGATATCAACACCCAATTCCCACGACCGTGCGGGCGCCCCCATTGGCCGACACTCAACTGCCCGACCCGACCGACCAAGCAGGCAGACCCGGGATCCAGGGGCTTCACTCCTTCGTGGCCGGACCCTGCGTACTCTGTACCCTCCCCCCCACCACGACACGTGAATAACACCTAGAATCCTCAGGCCGACTCTAGAATATATATATATATAATATATATATATATATTCAACAATACTTAATTCATGATAGTTTTAGCTATTAAAATCTGTTCACGTCAATGGGAATTTGTCATTCCTATCACCGCTAGCCCCAAGCTGTCCGAATAGTGCCTCTAACGACGTTATGAAACCCGTATAATTATACAATAAAGTGTTTTTTATGCGAGTGCTTTCTCGTACTTTCTCTATATGAACATATCTCTGTTCTCATGTGGCTGTTGACTATATAACACTTTTACTGCTAAAAACACCGAACCTCCATACGGGGTGTTGTAGCCTGGCCCGGATACGTATCAATGAGACGAGTCAGATCACAGGTATATTCCAGTAAGGTTTTATTTCATCTTGTAGCAATCACGACTGAAAAGTACCGATGTTAAGGGACGACTGCCGAGTGACGACTGCCCGTCGCACACAGCGGCCGCACGTGTACAGCTCCGAAAATAGGCCACTGCTCAACTACTCACTGCAAGGTTTTCATTGAGGTTCTACCTAATGCTTAACACGGGATCAGGATTCAAATCTATGACATCCCCCTTCTTGTAAAACATTATAGACAGTAGTGAACAGTTCTGATGCTAAGTAGCATTAATCATGTTGATACAGGACTGATTATGACACAAATCAAGACGCATGTAACATTGCTTGATGACACATCCTATCGTATAATGGCAAACTATATACATCCAATATACAAAATAATGTCAACGTTAAAGTCACTGATTTATTCTATACATTATGTCCATATCGATCGGTTTAGCGTGTCTCAGTCCTGTCAGATGTCTCAGGTGGATTAAAAGTGACAGTCTTCCTGGGGCTGACTGGTAGTGCCTCTGTTGTTGACGATGAAGATGAGATGTCGGGGACTGAAATTGGTTTCACCGATTTTTCTGCAGCTTGTGATGATTAGGCGCCGTCTGTGTTGGGAATATCCATAAGATGGCGACGGTTGCAGCGATATCGACCGCCTCTGCGGGTCTCAACGATGTACGATCTAGATTCGTCTGAGTTTCCAGCGACACGCGCTGGGACCCAGCCTCCGGATGGATCCTGCAGACGGACTTCCTGACCATGACGAAGCGTTCTTAAATTCTGCGCATGTGCATCATATTTCGCTTTCTAAACCCCTTGGCGTTGAACCATGCGTTGTCCCACATCCTTCTAAAACGGAGCACGAATCCCTGCGGGCAAGTTGTTTTGGGTTCGCCGTCCCAGTAGCATTTCCGCTGGGGATGGGACGGTGTCGTCGACTGGCGTTGAACGTAGACACAGCAAACCTATATATGGATCATCTCGAGATCTGTATCTCTTCGCTAGGGAACGTTTGACTGATCGAACAGCTCGTTCCGCCATTCCATTTGACTGCACATACCCGGGTGAGCTAGTGATGTGGTTAATCATCCATTCCTTCATGAATTGTTCATATGGCGCACCAGCGAACTGTGGTTCATTACCTGAGATTATCTTTCTGGACACCCCTTGTTCGGAGAAGATTTGTTTTGAGAGCTTGACTATTTGAATGCTTGTGGCGGGTCCTGAAATTCGGCGCACAAAAGGAAACTTCCTGAAGTAGTCCACTATCAGTAGATATTCAGATCCATTCCAGTGAAACAAGTCTGTACCGACGACCTGCCATGGACGGGTTGGGATTTCATGTGACAACCGGGGTTCCTTTTTTATCGTGGCTGGAGTTCTTGGCATATTCCACACCTGGACACAATGTTCACAATGTCCTTATTGATGCAAGGCAAATTAACACACGCCAAGTGTCCTTCGCGTAATCGTCGAAGAACATCGGATCGTTGGGATTCTGGTATCAGAACTCTGCTTTCCATCTCCACCATGCCATCTTCGATGCTGGGCTGGTATTGACCAGTACGGTTGCAGTGAGGACGATAATTCTTTCATCCGTTCTGGCCATCCAGCAATGATGTTGTCACGTAACTCACAGAGGATGTGATCCGTATGTCCAGTTGGATCTGATGACGGTCTACCCATTGCCAGGGCCGTATGACAGTGTGAGATTGTATCCCTGTAGGCGTAACAACAGTCTCGTTGCAGTCTCGTTGGGGAGCTGCTGTGAGATTCTTCACGTGTCTCATACTGAATGGACGATGGTCGCTCTCCATCGTGAAATCCATGCCATACAAGAATGTATGTATATATTGGCATATCGCTTTTCGGCTTCCGTCAAAGCTTTTGATGCACAGATGAAGGGTCGGCCCTCTTGCAGTAGCACTGCGGCGGGTCCCTGCTGGCTCGCATCCACTTGAACGATGATGTTTTTCGAGAGGTCGAAATATCGAAGTGTTATGTCGTTTTTATGCTCAGTTTTAAGCTATCGTAATCTATCGAGTCCAGTTGAAATCGATGTCTTTCCTCAGGAGTTCTCTCAGATTAGCTGGTCTTTGAGAAAGAAGGGGTATGTATGGGCTGAGATGGTTCACAAATCTCATAAAATGATGTAACTCTTTAGCACTACTTGGAGCTGGAAGTTCATGTTGCTTCCAACTTGAGTTTGTGCATAATTTCTTCCACTGTCGGCGTCTTATTATGTGTACGCATAATTGCCTTGTTGAGATCTTTCGGATCCAGAGAGATTCTGATCTAGCCTGATTCTTTCCGGGGGAATGTGCTGCTAGAAACCCACGGAGTCGGTTGAACGACCTTGCGAATGACACCAAAGGTCTCCATTTCTGTCAGCTCCTTCTCTATCTTGTCCTTTAACTTGATGGGGCACTTCCTCACAGCGTGTACGACTGGTGGTACATGTGGATTTGTTGAAATATGGTAAGCTTCCCTTAATTCTCCAATGGTGTCGAACTGATACGAATAGGTTGCTATCAAGTCCTCGATCGTGGATATCCTCTTTTGGATTGTTCCCATTTCCAGCGCGCAGTGAAGTGTTAACATGCGACGATCTCGACAGTTAATCCTAAGATTGCTGGACCGTGAGCTTTGGCGACATGGAACACACAATCGTTCCAACCGGTGTCCTGAAATTGACATTTCATCGTGATTGTTCCATAGTTCTTGATCACGGTGCCGTTACATGCTGTCAACTGTGTCTTCCGGCTTCGATCTGTCTTGCCTGGCAAGGGAAATCCTTCTCCATCCATCCACTTGGGAAACATCTGTCGAAACACACGTAGGGGCAGCACGTTGCCTTGTGCACCCGTGTCAACATTGACACGAAGATCTGAAAGTAAGGTGGGACGATCCGGAAGTTAGATGTTCATTCTGGTGAAAACTTCACCCCTTGAATCCGTTCGATCAACTGCGCTAATGTTGACATTGACAGTGTCGAAAGACCAATTTTCTAATGCATCTTTGATGGATCTGGTGTTCAATAAAGGCACAGCATTTACATCCGTCTTATTTCTCGACCATGATGTGGAACGGCGTCTTCTGTCGGCTGGACTGTTGACTTGTGTTGACTTCGCGCGACAAACACACTGCCAATGTCCTTTTTTGTTTTTTGGCAGATGGCATGCCATGCTGGACATGATTCTTTGGCATGATACTCACGCCCACAGAATGTACACTCCGAAGTTTTCCTTCTTGACGGCATGAACGTCAGCGTTGCCGGTCTGACCTTGTACACTGTTAAACTGCGTCATATGCTTCAAACTGGCTTCATGATTTTGACCAGTGATGATTGCTCCATCCAATGTCAAAGTCTTGTCTTTTCCACTAAGCTCTATCTGCATCTCCGGATATCGTATTCCTGCTATTATCTGCTCTGGTGATGATCCGGTCCTCCATTTCAGCAGCATCTCGAAATTCTGCTTTCGCTGCCTGTAGTCTGCAGCGGGTGACGAAATCGTCGACACTCTCATTGGCGTGCTGACTATACCGTTGTAGGCAGGCGGGCAAGTCGGAAATTAGACTTTGGTTCGATATGCTGTTCAAACTTTTGCCATATTGTTACTGCACTCCTGTGTTCATCAGCGCTTAGTGATGTCCAAGAGTTGAAAATGCGCAGACCTTCTTCACCGACAGTCAGTAGGATAAGCTCCACCTGGTCGTCTGCAGTCACTTTCACCCGAAAGAATAACTGGGAAGGTCGCTTGAAGATCGGGAAAGCACGCGGCCACCGCTGCCACCATGTTGTAGCCGTAGGTTCCAGACCCAGTTTTGTTTACTTTTGGGCCTAAGTTTTACCCTTGGAGAGAGGGTGGTTTCTTCCCCCGCTCCCTGTATTATCGCTCAGTTCTGGCTGGCTGAGCGATGCAGGGGGTGGGGTGAGGGGCCATATATGGTTAGGTACATATATTCACTACATGTAGACTACATGTAGTTAGGCATACACTTATGTGCCGCCATAATGACCCTTTTCTCGCCTGTTTCTCTCTTTCCTCGGTGCAGTTACCTACATGTTCTCTCAATGTGACCATCTGGGACTGAAACTTTCCATTCGCAAGGAATTAAATTGCTCCATATTGTCCTCCCATATATTCGTGATCCCCTTGCCCAGAGATCGCAATAAACTCAATCCCCAATATACGTTGTATAACTATCATGGTCCAATTTGGATTCCATATTTGTTCACCAAGATGTGGTCTCTCACTGACCCCAAATCGCGTATTTCGCTCTCTATATGCCATGTGCGGCACACCCACACCACTGTAGTAAGGTAGTACCCCCCTAAGGCTCGGTAATTAGGTCACACTGCTGCATGCGGTTGTAAATCAGCTACGAAATCGCTGGACACGCGCAGTCATTGCTACCTTTGAAGTCAACCCGTTTAATTTGTTTGGGGGTAGATTGATTGGTGTCTTAGGCCACATCGGATAAACCGCGCCAAGCAATCTCAGAGACAAATGGGGGTTGCACCTGCAACCTATTATGATGCAGTCGATAACGCTACGACAACGGGGCCTTAAAAAAAAACTCGGGAATAGAAACTGAGCTGGGAACGAGTTATTTAAAAAAAAATCGCGATATCCTAAACCAGGCACCGTATTCTAGAGACCAGAGGCAGGATAGGCTTAGATTGGTGCCAGTTATTATACTTGATTTATTAATCCGGTGTACATAGTCCGGTATATTTGTAATCTGGTATTGAATCAGGTTATAAAATCCGTTATAAATAGGCCAGCATATTTTTGATCCGGTATATGAACCGGTATATAATCCGGTATACATCTGGTTCCTGTATTGTGCCTGCTATGACACACCACGTTATATTTATACAATAAAACTGCCATTTATCATTTTGATGCCTGTTTGTTTGTTGACTCAGTAGATTGCTTATGGCCAGGTAACCGACCTGTGCCCACAGAGAAAACCGCAATAAAAAAACCGGGGAGTAGGGTTACAGGGGCGGATCTAAGCTATAGATCTGAAACTTGTGACCAGTGGCGGGGGGGGGTCCTCAGAGAACCCGACTTTAACAGTGTATGTCCAGGTTCCCAAGGGGGGGAGGTTGCAACCCCTCTAACTCCCCCCCCCCCCCGCCCCCCAGATCCGCCCCTGGGTTATTCCAGTATATACCGAGGGGGATCCCTACCGACGCACTACTTGGGCACGCGTTACACTGTCATAGTCTTCGTTTGCATTATGCTAAATACTTGGATAAACAAACAAATTTCGACTTATGTTGATTTGGGCTCTACCAACACCATGATGATGTAAGGGCATATCGTTCCATGTAACCATGGGGGACTTACCGTCGGAGAGCTGTGGATCACATATTACACCAATATCGTTATAGTGACTACAGGAACTGACGCCCCAACCTTCTCTCAATCTTTATCTCACCACTCCTTTTAGTTTCTATAATGGCTGACGTTATTGTAATGAATGAGCTTGATCATGTGCAACATTACTGTGGATATTACAGAAGGAAATAAATGCTGCAGAAAGGAAAGTAGGATGGAACTGCTTGGGTCTCTGGGACTTGCAGCTAGTCTGTAAATTTCTAAGCGCTCACTCAATTTGTAACGAAAATATTGCGTAACGAAAATATTGCTGAATGCGACGCTAATTATTGCATGAAGACCTCGGCGACAGCGCGGGTGGGGGGGGGGGGTCATATCGCCTAACCCCTTCCATCTTTGTCCTATGCCCACCGACCGACTATCTATTGTTAAATACACACAAAAGCTAATTTAATACGCATGCGACAAAATGACGGCGAGCTCACCTACAAGCTGCTGTGGGTCACATAGAACGCCCACATCCTCATAATGACTACAGGTGTGGACGCCCCAACCAAGGAACGAGCACTCAGTGAGGTTGGTCGCCCCAGTCGGACAGCTGACTCTGTCCGCCCAGATGGGACCTGAACCCTGGCCGAAGTGTGCGTAGACGTAGACCACTCCTCCCTCGGGGAACCCCAACTGGCGACACACCGTGCTGTAATGTAAATTGCAATATCACATTGGAAGTATGATCACATCTGAAAACTGAAGAACAAATTAGTGACGTCAAGATTTGCGTAAGGTATACTCGTCTTGAATCCACTGCCAAGGTGTGCAATATGCCGGGCTTCAGTTAAACGTTAACAGTTGGTGACACACCAAAACAATAAATTCCATAAGCTCCTACAATTAACAGCTGGTATATTGTTATTTAATTATTAGTAAGCATACTGTTAAAAAAACTTCATAAATCATGTGTAATTATGCACAACAGACGTGTAGTTGTGTCAACTTATAAATTATAAGCCCATATGTCAGTGCAGTGCATAAAACAGTGTTATTATATCCAACGTTCACCAACCACATTTTGTACATCAAATTACAGATCTGACACAATAACACTTCAGCTTATATGTGTGTGTGAGCTAACCTGTCCACTTATAATGCCCATTTAGTAGAAATGTTCATAGCATTCTTGTTTAATTTCAAGGAGGGGGGAATTATGTCACAGAAACACAAACCCACCTGTTTTCATTCTGACTCTATGCTCGTCCTTTTTCATTGGCTTTAACTCAACAGACAACACTCAACCATAAAGGCCATACACTCCCAGCGACAACATATGCCTGTGTACAGCATTAAAGTTCACGTGTCACTTTTGTGACATCATTGAGTAAATTCGAATTATAACGCTCCTATCTTGATGAGTTTTGTTTTGCGATTTCACCGGAATAAGTCGTAATCCGATATTGAAATTCATGTTTTTTCTCTTCCACGTGCAGCGTCGTCGTTGAACCAAAACTTTAGATAAGGAAAAAAACGGACGTGGGGAATTTGCTAAACCATTTCACGTTGACTGAGAGGATGCGGGGGCATTGACAAGATACGAAACTCAATTTGATAGAAAATGACATTCAACATATAAATGAAAGAGCTCACTTTGCTTCATCTCTGGAAAAGCCATCGTCACAAACCGTCCCCCATTGGTTGTCATGGAAGATCTCGAGGCGGCCGGTCCGACCAGGAACTCCGTCCGCGAGACGAATGGGTCCTGCGCAGAAAAGGAGACACCACTAGTGTTGATTTATCATCTTGTGAGCGGCGCCGCTGGGGATGGGGGTGGGTCAAGTTATATAATTTGTTGTTCTATCATGTCTTTCGAGGATGAGGAGTTTCCTATCAGCTCCAGTGACTTTCATGTTTTTCAATTTTATAGTATGTCGGTACACAATACACAGTGCATCAGTATTAATTATGTTATCTCATGCAAAAGTCGATGTCAGTTATGGATATCATACTTTGTAATGTGGATATTTGTCCGGGAGACTTACCAGAAATGTCTGTCGTGGCGATACTCGGAACGGCTTGCAACAGGAGCAGTACCAGCAGGGGCAGTATGGCCACCATTGCACCGGGTGTCGAACCTGCATAGTTAAGGTCAGAGTAGGATTTTTATTTGATTCAACATTAACTTAAGGTAGTATGCGGGATCACCGTGGCGCCACCTAGCGAGAAATACTTATTGTGACCTTTCCGCGGCCTTGCGGGTGTTTCGTCTTTTTGTCTTTTTGATATATCAATATTAATTCTATGTACATAACAGTAAATAACAAAATAAAAATATCAGGACCTTTGGCCAATTTTTTTTCGCCTTTTTTTATATTCCTGAAATTTGGTGACAAGTGAAAATGAATTCCCATATAGAGTTCAGGTGGGACAGTTCAAGCTCACATTGCACAAGAACTAGCTTGAAAACCTGTCAATAAAAGCCAGCATAAAATAAAGTACTCCTTGCGCAATAATTAGGATGGGTTTGGGAGTAATACCGCGGTACACCCCACCGTCCTTTGTGACCTCCAAAATCCGCTCGGACGGGGTATCTTTTTAGCTATGTATTCGCTCTATGCACCGATCGATGCAGACCCGTTCGGTTTATTCTCACGCCCCCCGGTCACTCCTTTTAAGATATCTGCTTTATCTTTGTTGATGTCGTTATAGTATTATTTTCGTCACAAATGTTCTCTGTCTGAGACACCACATAAGCTCCTCCCTCCCCCCCGCCCTCCTCTGTCCTGTGTCCACGTTCAATATTGAACACGCGTAACTCTAGTTTCGTGGTCAAAATTAAATGGCCTTAAAAAAACTTTATCGATATCGTTTACGATATTGAACGTGCTAGCAAAAATATATTTTGATGCAAATTGTGACATTTTTTTCACATAACCAGTACCCTTCTAAGGATTTATACCGCCACCTATGTTCTGCATACGGTATTTACCGTAGTTGCTTGAATAAACGCCCCTGTTCGAAAAAGCGCTCGTTTGAATAAGCGCCCAGTCAGGGAGACACACAGAACAAGGCATATCAGCATGGCGGCTGAGAGGTTATGGCGAAAATGGACGTCTGATGACGCATGGCTGACAAACTAGCGGGGTTCGTCATGCTGCGTATTTCAAGCCAAAACAGGACCTTCTAGGTGGATTATTAACGGAATGAGAACGTGTCGTGAATTTAACACGAGAACCGTCACCCGCAGGGTGAAGGATGATGACGGAAATGTTATATTCAGCAACCTACGGAGACACACACACCCACACACACCCGGAATTGACCCCTCATATCTAGATTTGGATACTTAGATGTCAGGGATCTAAGTAGGGTAGGGTCATGGCTAGGGTTATAGTTGTTATTTATGGTTAGGGTTTAGTGATTAGGGTTAGCTAGGATTATGGTAAATTGATGTCGTCGTCGCATAACAACATGGTCGAAATTGCAGAATGACGTTATGCAAATAATACACATGTATGGGTGAGCCATGTGTGAGTAGTATGTGAGACATGCTGAGGCTGAGTGCTGGGTGGAGTGGTCACCTCGCTCACATACCTCAGCGAACTCGACCATATAATTTAATTATTGTGAGCTGCCCAGTGGCTTAAACTGCGTGGCACTTGGCGCGGACCTGTTAGCGAGCACATGCAGGTAGCCAATGGGAGAGAGCGATGGATTTGACCACGTAGGGCGCATTTGATGTGTGAGGCAGCTCGCCCGAGATGGGGCTTTATATAGGTCACGCGCGGACGTGTTAGAGAGCACCGCCTTATGCAGCTCGCCTGCTGCCGTATGAACCGATTCGCAGTGCAGGCGCCATTCTCGAACGGTGGCAGTGGATCGAAAAAGCGTGGCAAGGGGAAGGGAGGGAGGGAGGAAAGGAGGGAAGGAGGTAAGGAAGGGAGGGGGGAGAGAGAGAGAGAGGAAAAAATGGGTAACGGAATATTACCCATGTTGGGACCCCTAGTTCGAACTTTAGATTGAAAAAATAGCGTGTTTTTGAGGTCAGGACGGAGCCTTGGAACTAGGTCAGCGGCTTGGGCGGATGGATATTGCAGATCTTAGCGCCGACCTAGTTTGCCACTGCATGACATTTTTGTGACCCCCCCCCCACCGAAAAAAAGTGTCAATAGTTAGTTAAATCTGGATGTGATGGATCTGAGGGGTCAAATCTGGATCTTGAGGGTCAATTTTGGATCTGAGTGTCAATTAGTGCCTTCAGTTGACAATTGGGGCAGAATAGAGCTTTTATTGGGTAAATCTGGGCTGTCACCTCGACCTCTGGTAAGGGCGGTGGGGTGGGGTGGGGTGGGGGGCGGTCGGCGCTCGGTTCACGGTACGAGCACCATGCAGAAAGTAGCTGACCGGCAGCGGAGTGGCCAGCAGTACACAGGGAAGGAATGTGGGGAAGCGGATGGGTGTGGGTTAGGGGAGGGGAAGCGGGTGGGTGTGGGTGAGGGCAGGGGAGGGGGGAGGGGGGTGCGCCAGCGAAGAGGTTCACGGCTTGCATGCGAGTGTGTATGGGCGGGCTTAGTCGATTTACGCAAGAGTGCCAACACTGCGTGTGTATTGGCTGGCAAGGCCAGGGGTGGGGGGGGGGCGTTAGGGGGGAGGGGGGGGGGTCGTGTTATACGAAGGGAAACGCCGTATAGTTTATCATTGGAGCGGTATTTTAGTCGATTTACGCAAAAGTGTTAACACGGCAAATTTTAACCACATTTTTCGCTAACGGGCAATACAATTCCTCAGTGTCCTATACTATTTAACCGTTTGTACGGTCAAGGCACCGTGAATTTCGTTAATTTTGAATTGAAATGATCCGTTACGTCATAACCGCTACTCCGGTCTTTCTCTATTGGACCATTTTTGTGCTGCCATGGAAAAAAAGTTACCGTCCGATGCATTCATCTTGCACATAATATATAAGGCCGACCCTTAGGCAGCCTGTACCAAGTAGCGTGAGGCTATGTGCACTGTAACTGCGTCAAACAGGGAAAAAACTAAAATTTCTATCTTTCATAATGGGATTTTCCGTTGCCTTGGAAACGAATACTGCGAGTTCGATCGCCGTGATTTTTGACAAAATCTATCTAGGGGGCGGACCAAATGTCCCTGTCCCAAGCGGCGTTAAGATACGTGTATGGCAAGTTGTCGAAATCGGGTTACACCTATATTACAGCCGGTATCTTGATTGCGTGGTAACCTGGAAAGAACCGTCGAACGAACCCTCCGTTGGGCGCCCCCCCCCCCCCCACCCCGCTCCCTCCCCCCTCTCTTATGGCCGTTGAGGGCTATGCCGGGGCTGGTGTATGCTGCCCTCCGGTCCCGATCTATAGGGCTTCATAATGCTCATGAGTTTTATTTCCCGTATATATGTAATATGCATGTTATGCTTGGGTGCTCCAGTCCAGGCATTTGTAACTATTAAATCTTAATAGTGTTAAAGATAACACATTGATCTCTCTATGATGCATGTGGTCCGTTCCATATGTTCTGCTGTGAGGAATATCAGCGATGTGTAAATTTCTGCGACAAATAGATCACCATTGTCCTCACCTGATCATTCCATATAGGGCTGTACAGTTCTCGCGACTTCTGTTTCCGGTTTAGGTCTTTTGGGGACCAACAAAAAAGCACGTGCTCTTAGAACGAGTGCGCATCACGCTGGCGCCTTGCTGCAACTGCGTGACGCGCACACATTGTAGTCAACGTTTTAGTGTTGGGAACCGGCCAGCTGCGCGGTTTGTGCCTAAAGAATCGAGTGGGTGTGAAACTATTTTTTGTTTGCTTTGGTCCAGGCATTGTTAACTACAAAATCATAATATAGTTAAAGACAAGACATTTATCTCTCCATAATGCATGTGGTCCGTTCGATGAGACCGTCGGAAGCGTTGTATTTTGAGCCAAATCATCGATGTTTACAGTTCTACGACAAACGGGGCACCATTGTCCTCACCTGCTCAATCCATATAAGGAGCGTTGTTACGTAACCATAGATACCGCGCGCAGACACGCGCGTCATGATGATTATTACGTCATACGACATGGAAAACCCCGCGCAGCACATCAGATCGCCTGACGCTGACAGTCACTCATGAGACAACCGCATTCTGGTTTATCAACCGCCTAACCGCTCATACATTACATAAATCTACTCGGATGGTTATAATTCGGATATGCACAGAACTTCAGTGGTTAGTTGGGCTTCCAATGCCAGTTTTAGCCGATCTTGTGTGTGAGGCGAGGGAAGGCACACAACCGGAAAGTAGGCAACATGTACACGCCGTTGATGCTAGGCATTGATGCAGAGCATCCCCGTCTCATGGGGTCTCGATAAGATCCCGAAGTGACTGTACAGCCCAAAAAGGAGCGATTGCACGTAACCATAGATATCGCGCGCAGACTTGCTATGCATGATGATTATTAAGTCCTACGGCAGGGATAAAACCCATACGACACATTAGCTCGCCTGCCACTGACAGTCGTTCGTTATACAGTCGCATTCTGGTTCACCAGCTGTCTAACTGTGTATTTATTACATAAACCTACACTGATGTTCGTAATCGTGATACAGGCAACATTCAGTGGTTAGTGTGCACCTTAGGACAGCTTTAGCCGTTATGTTTTGTGAAGCGATTGAAGGCAAACAACCGCTTAAAGGTACGCAGCACAGACCGTTATTGCTATAGCATTGACGCAGAGTGTCAGTATCTGTCTCCCTTAATGTGATAAGTTGCCAAGTTTATCGCTAGGATGAAGTTATACCATCATTACGGGTAGACACCCAGCGGCTTAGATATCTGAAACATGGTGTATGGATCTACGTAAATGAACGCCACGAACACTTACAGGTAAAACGTGAGGGATCCAAAGTGAGGCATATGGGGGGGGGGGGGGGGTGGGTAGCGGAGCAAACCGCTCACCCTGGAGATGTTAAGTCAATATGTGTTCAGTGACCACCTTTAGGGAATAATGATGTTTTTCCATGGGATCCCCTTGCCATTTTCAAATTCCTAAATCCACCCCTGTCTACGGATTTGTCGTAATATTGCACAATATTGGACACGCAAATTGATGGAGAGGAGAAAAAACAAGTTACTTACCTGATGACGTCACCGAGGGCAAGCGTCCTACAAAGTTCCGATAGCTATACTGCCAACGTTGCAGGATCATCCACAAATGATCCCGCAGCCTACTGTACCAGGTTGGTAACCGCTCAGCCAATCGCCAAAGAACTGCTATTATATCTCAAGTACTTCCTGCTTTACTCGTCCTGGCTGGCAGCCTTACACAGTTTGTTTTTCAGGTTGAACTCAACGTTACGAGGTGCAAATAAATGTCATTTAAATCATATATGGCGTCTTGGCTAAGCATACAGTCGTACGTGCTTTACTTTAAGCACTAAGGATGGGAGTAGCATATTACAGTGATATAATCTGATGAGTGCAGGGCGGCAGAGCCATACTCGCGATCCGCCGCAGTTCTACCTGAGGGTCTGACATGGGATAGCGTATTTCGCATTATATATAGTTGACATAGTTTGATTTCACCGTGGAAAGAGTTCATGCACTTACGTACACGAATGGTGTCACACATATCACTGTCCTCAGCCCGTCCCCCTTGTTGCCATGGCTTTGCGATGGTCACATGATACACTGTCATGGTGACACAATACGATGAGTGAGTGCATGGGAATATAATATTATAATAACTACCGTAACTAAACAACTAAATAATTAGCACAGTACTCCATGGTAGTAGCTATATATTACTTTTACACAATGCCTCGTATTTCTCGATCAAAGTTGGAGAATTTTTTTTTGTACGTTATTTGCTATACACCTATTCTGTCGTCGGATACGTTTCGCTACCAGAAGCTGCCAGTAGGTAGAGCTTAACCAATCCTTACACGTCACCACCTTACTTCATAATTATAGGTTATATATAGGCCGTGCCCAGTGCATTCTCGAGCGCCACTATTCAGAATACAAGGAATTCGATGTGCATACCCAGGTTATATGCATGCTGAATACACAGGTAGGCGTACCCAGTTGCTACCAATGGATCTACAAGGGCAAGTAAACCAAGGTGTCACCATGCGGAATACAAAGATACGCAGAGCCAGGTGCTATGCACACGGAATACGTATAACCTTGTATTCCGCATACAAAGCACTTGGTTATGCGTATTTGTCAGGGGCCACTATATCTACAGCAAAAACCGGGTCCACTTTATCAAGCTGACTGCTTTAGGGGGCACTACCAAGGCGTACTCAGCCACTAGGCGGAACCTCTTAACGCAGTCAGCCTGATAAAGTGGACGCGGCTTTTACCGTAGATATACATCTTTAAGTTTTAGTGTATGCTATATATTGGGAGCTCTCCAACGCCGACGTTGTGGGAACTTTGAGTAAGGGGGTGGGGGGATATATTGTTGGGTTTGGAAGCTGAAACATTGATTATTGTTTTGGCCAGGTAACTAGGACGCTGTCGCACTTTCCGGTGTGAGGGCTCTGCTGTTTTCCTGCTGTGTACCCTCAGGGTGACATCTGTCAATGTTTTACCGTTATCTTCGGCGCCCATATGTGTATAATAGTGCCCCACTAAACATTAAACTAGGGGATTTAATATGGAGTCGTGGTAATGCGTTATTAAAATATCTGCCTCTGGTTTGATTAAGTCACACAGTCTAAACTATTTTAAACGACACCCACATTTAAGACACGCAAAGTTAAATGCTCGCATCTAACTATTATTCATTCATGCAACCGGTCATATGGAATACTCGTGCAATGGGTTCTTCGGACGCACGACTGTACCTTCAATTCCTAAATTGTAGACACCCAAATGTGAATGGATTTGCGCCACGTGTTAGCAACCAATGGCCTGAACCGAGCCTCGATATCTCTCGAAATAATGAGATGCACGGTGGGCCTACACTTCTCGGGCTCAGGTACCGCACCACATATCAGCCGCTTTGACATTAAGGAGGTCCCCGGCATCACTGTGGCGCCATCTGATGGACTATGCCGCTGCGATCTGGCGATAAGCTGGTACCGCCGCTCATACTCATACTTGTAAGCACCGTGAGCGAGCGAGCGAAGTAGTTGGGCCGCGGAACCAGGCTAATCTGGCGAATGCTCTATTGTCCGCAGTGAGTCATCGTTTATTTCTTGTTTATGTAACAAAGTCGCGAAACTGATGCGCTGTGATAGGCGAACGCATGTCCAAGCAAACTAAAGAACTGGGATGTATAAATATATCTTTGAACGAACTGGCACTAGAAACAAGCCGGCAAATTACATAGCGTTGACAACACAGGCACAGTAAATCAGTGGGGGAGGCGGGGGCGGGGCGGGGGGTGTAGGGATCCCCCACATCAGCGTATCGTCGTAGGCCTATATGCTTACACGTTTAGTTGCTTAAAGGTTTCATGTAAATTTGATAACACCAAGTATCTTATTCACTTGTGTCTCTAGTTCAGCATGTTTCCCATTCCGACCCTCAGAATTACCGGCACAATTTCCATGTTCAGGGTCATTTTACCGAAAAACGAGGTAGAAGACTCATATATTTTTTTCTCTTATTTGAACAAACAAGGAGCAAGCTTGTTACAGACAAATTTTTATTAACTTTGTCAGAGCCGTTTTTTTTCTGTTGAATATTTCGGGTCGAAATTTCAAAATTCTCCATTGACGGCCATTATATAATTAGACGTGACCCCCCCTACCTATTCAACGTCATTTTGACAGAAAAGTATGTAGAAGACATATCTTTTTTATGTTATTTTATCGTTTTGGATACACAGCACTATAAGTTGAAAAATTGTCAAGAAGTTTGTCTGAAAAAAATGTAACCTATGCATCTACCTTAAACGGTGCCCTTGTGAAGTATTACAGCATTTGTCGGTGGAGTGGTTGGTGGTAGTAATGGCACTATGCAGAATTACCGCGCCGACGCTTCACGCTTCACCGCTATACGCTTCATCGCCCACAAAGCGTCCAGTGTCACTGCAATGGGTCATTTTCTCTTTCATCCTATTAACATGTTATATTTTTTACGCACTTCTAAATCATTCCTGATCGCATTGGCCTTATGCACATGCTGAGAATTCCCATGCGAGTACGAGGCTATACCTGCAAGCTTGCCCGAGAACGAGGCTAGACCTGCAAGCTTGCGCGCGAACGGCTAGTGCATATGATGTGTGGCCCTGGTGTGTGGCACAAGGGACTCTCTCTCCTGCTTTAAAAACATTGTGTGACGTCACGCCTTTGTCTTAAGTGTTCATTATATGGAAGAATGAGTCGGAAAACATACCCAGCCGTGTTTCATTAACGTGTTCTTTATTTAAATAAAGAACGGAAAAACTGTGCATTGTATCTGGATAATGAATTTTTTTGTTAAATATTGACTCCATTTTAAAGTAAATCGTTGATTCACTAATACTGCTTTTCAGGGGGAGTGGTTTTCATGGAAGATAAACGGTACGACTTGACCCTTGTGGGGAATTTAGAAGAAAAAAAATCAAACTGATGTCTACTACCCCCATGCCTTCTCACCCTCCACCCTGGTTGGTTGTTTGGTTGGTTATTCAGGACGCTTTAACCACTTTTGGTCATATCGTGTCAATGAGACAAGAATGGGAGAGTGGAGCCATGTCCCCGGGGATAACCTCCTACTCTTTACGAAGAAAGACATGGGATCTTTATCCTGCGACCACACAGACATGGCCACAACAGGGCTCGAACCACCAACCCACGTGCCGTTAGGCTCTCAGGTGACCAGAGCACTCAATGCGAGCGTCCTAGCCCACTGAGCCGTCGCGCCGGCCCCGGTTGATGGGCGGGCAGGGGGGCCAGGTGGGGGGGGGGGAGGGGTTGAATTTTTTATGTCTACAAACACGCTCTGTTTCCTGTCTGTTTGTGTCTATTGACTCACATGACTCACTATAATATCAGTATGGATAGGGAGAAGTGAGAAAGACCTCTCTAGTCCAAGTCATCAAACTCATTATCCAGATTCTGTCTGTGCCTCTGTCCGTTCTCTTCAGGGTGTTACACTTGTATCTTAAGACACCAGCGCACGCGCCCCTACTGTGGAAGCCCAAAGCCATTGCCGCTATGTTACCAATCCCGTCAGAACTGAAAGCAATCACAGTCACAAGTTTCGCGGTCGATAATATCAAACGCCACTTCTCACTTCCGTCTGGCCTCTGTTAATGCCCCGCCTGCCCATACCCACCTTTCCTCCCATCGTCCGGCGGGCGGCTTCCGAGACATAACAAGTCAGACACTCTAGTATGCCAGCCAGCCCAGCGACCCAGACACATCACCCCGCCTGCGAACCGCTATAACCGCCCAGACATTGATGACGTTAATGTAAACAAAGCACGTTCCTCTGAATTTCTTTCTGTTCTGTTTTTGTTGTTTTTTTTTGTTCTCTGTGACTGCCATCTGTACTCCGTGTACGAATAAAGATATATATATGTTCTGCCGCTCAGAACGAAATAATTGTATATCGGTTCATAAAGCGGACGAAAAGTCCCTGGAAGCCTGATACAAGTAGCTTGCAGTGCGTAGATGAGAGGTTTGCACTCGTACATATATGTATGACTCGGATCTTATTTTATCTTGTGTAATTTCTAGTCAAAGACTATCTAAGTTCTCTTTTATCGCCCACCAAGCCGTTGCTACCAAGTTGTCACCGTCACGCCCGAAGTAACCGGCTCCAAGCCGAGTTGGTCCGCTACAGCTTGGCGATCGTCACGCTTGAGCGAGCACGCGATCGGCTCTACGGTGCGACCAAGCAGACCATTTACAACCATCATAACGTGCCATCGGTAAAAAGGGCGTTACCCTCGAAAATGGGGAGAGAAAAATGCTTCAGGTGTAAGAAAACTAAATCGGATGTCGCACTGAGAGCGTGCGAGGATAAACTGTGTTCTCAATGTGCGGACTACAATAATTACTGCCTGAGAACCCAAACTATGCCTGACTGGGATGCTGTGACGGCTGGGCGGATGCCCGCCTATCCTGGGAGACAAACGATGAAGCGCCAGTTGAGGGCACTCAGAGTCCTTCACCTGACATGTCTAGAGATCTCCAAAATATACAGATCAACGATTGTGTTCTATCCTATATGGTAGGCCACTTTCATCAACGTCCCAGAGACCAGATAAAAATGGGTGTAGTGTCGCATTTCTCTAAGGGCGAAATCTCCGATGCGAAGGAAAAACTATGGGACTCGTGTGGCGACCAGTACTCTCTAGACAGAATGGTGCATAGAGTGGACACCACATCGAGAAAAGCAGAGGATGCTAATACAGACGACATATTGAATATCCTCCAGAAAGTATTTAACATGGATCCCCCCCCCCCCCCCCCCCCCAACTTTATCATGAAGGCAGAAGATATAGTCAGACTGCCACGATGCTTACCGGGAGAACTTTTGGAGGCCTCCCTGGTGGAGAGATTGGTGATTGTTGAGTCTCAAATAAGACAACTCCATACCAGCATAGACCACAACGTGGCTGGCAGCCTCTCACTGGAGGAAAAAGTTGACGATCTTACGGAAAATATGAAGATAGTGCTAAACGGATCCATTCCAACATCGATAACTGCTATCTATCCAGCTGAAACCTCTTTGGTGGTGGATCTGCCCCAAAATTACCCGGAGCAACCGAAGCGGCCGAATACTCCACCACGGGCTCCGATGTCGTCGTTTTTAAAACGGCCCGACGCAAGTATAAATCGCTCAACAACGACCGCGGAGAAGCACCATTTACCATGCGGGCGACAATCGTCCCAGTCAGGACGACAGACATCTCAATCGCGAAAAAATACATCTCCGCTCGATCGGCAGGCGTCGCAAGCTGATCAGCAGCCGTTGCAAGCTGATCGGCAGTGGTCACAAGCTGATCGTCAGCGGTCACAAGCTGATCGTCAGCCGTCGCAAGCTGATCGTCAGCCGTCGCAAGCTGATCGGCAGCGGTCACAAGCTGATCGTCAGCCGTCGCAAGCTGATCGGCAGCGGTCACAAGCTGATCGCCAGCCGTCACAAGCTGATCGGCAGTCCTGCCAAACCAGAGAAGTGACGTCACGATTTTGGCGTGGATCACAACGGCAGCCAGATGCGAGTGACGACGACGGTGTCGATGACCACACCGATGATGAAGGCTTCGAGATACCTCGATATGCACGTCGGAAGCAGGAAAGAGAACTGAACCGCCGTGTTGTGACTGGATCAGCCACATCATTTGAGACAGTGAAAGGCGCATCACACCTCCAGCAACGAGATCTTTTTATCTACAAAATGGACAAAAGTTTCCGGATAGAAGATTTAACTGCTTACATTTCCAGCATAGATATCGCTATTATAGCGCTGGAATGCGTATCACATGACAGTGCCAGAAACAAGTCATTCAGGCTAACCGTCTCAGTGACAGACTTCGCCAAATCGTTTGACAGCAGTATATGGCCTGGGGGAGTTTGCGTTCGTAGCTTCCGACAGAGGAGGGCGATCAATCAGACCCAGAAGTAATGTTGTATTACCTGCGTTATAAAAATGGTCCCCTATCTCGAATATAATACTTTGTACAACTTTTTATCATGGATAGACACCTTACACTTACAACTTACAACAGTACAGGATTCGGCCCTGGAAAAACCTGAATATGTAGCTAAGTTTCTCCACGCTAGTGACTATCTTCTTCTCCAGGAGCACTGGCTGCGTCAATGTCAGTTCCATCGGATCCAGAATATACCATGTAACTCTGATTATTCTGTGTTATCACATAATGTTACGCCGATGTCGGATGAACTGTTCACAGCAGGCAGGGGTTACGGGGGCTGCTTAATTGTATGGAAAAACACATTTGCAGGTCACGTGCATCCCGTCACAATGTGTACGAAACGCGCATGTTGTGTAGAAGTAGACGTATGGGGTAATATTCTTCTGATTTTTAATGTCTACATGCCATGTGACTCAGATCGTAATCTGGAAGAATACAGAAGCGTTATGTCAGAAATTATTGATATTTGTGATGCGGAGAGACCTACGCATATAGTTCTTGGTGGAGATTTTAATACGAGTCTCGATCGGCCAGGATCCGCGTCTACTAGACATTTACAACATGTCCTAGAAGAAGAGAGTCTGGTGAACTGTTTATCTTTTGCGAAATCTCAGGTTATTTATTCTTTTATTAGCCCCGCATGTAACAGTCGGCATACTATATAGATCATTTTGTGTTAAACAGTGGCCTCTTTGATCGAATAATTGAATACAGCAGTCAACACGAAGGGGATAACCTATCTATGCATGCCCCCATAGTACTTAAGCTCAATGTTAATATCAAGCACGCCGACCTTATCCGTAGACAATACCACAGGAAGCCAAAGTGGGCGGACGCCACCAGTGCCCAGCTACTGGATTATGGTAATGTTCTGGATAAACATCTCGGTGACATGATTGTGCCTAGGGATATCATCAAGTGTAAGCACTCTGTATGTCCAAATAGGACAGGTCACCAAAAAACGATACAAACATATCATGATGCAATAGTTGATGCATGTATCAAAGCAAGTAAACTGTGTGTACCATACACGAAATCAGCACCGAAAAGAAAGGTCGTGTCAGGTTGGAACGATATGGTGCAGCCATATAGAGAAAGCTCCTTGTTCTGGCATAATATCTGGAAGGAGTGTGGTTCCCCACGTAACGCAGTGATAGCTGATGTGATGTGAAGAGCGCGGGCACAGTACCATAAAGCGGTTCGAACAGTTAAACGTAGCCAGGATGGTATACGCAGGCAAAAGATTGCAGATGCCCTTATAAGAAATAATGATAGAGATTTTTGGAAAGAAACCAAGAAAATTGCTTCCTCGAACAAAAATTTACCAAACTCTATTGACGATGCCGCAGGAGCGGAGAGTATATCGCAACTGTTTGCAGCTAAATATGCGTCTCTGTATAACTCTGTGTCATATGACGCGGATCAGATGAATGCGCTAAAAACCAAGGTTGACACTTTAATTATTGAATCCCAAGATGTCGTAGAAAGTGTATCTGTCGTCGATGTGAAAACCGCCGTGAATCACATCAAGGCCAACAAAAAAGACGGAGACGGAATACTATATACGGATCATATTATACATGGGACTCAGAAGTTATATTTACTTTTATCATTTCTGTATGATTCTATGATTGCGCATGGTTTTACCCCACACGGCTTCAATGTTGCAACAATTCAACCTCTTGTTAAAGATGGGAAGAAGTCAGCAAACGACTCCAATAATTACAGGGCTATAGCTTTAAGCAGCCCCTTAGTAAAACTGTTTGATTGGATATTGCTAGGAAAGAATGGCGATAAGTTAAAAATGGATGATCTTCAATTCGGCTTCAAGCCAAATAGCTCTACAAGTCAGTGTACTTTTGCTGTGATGGAAACTGTTAATTATTTTACTGCTAATAGTTCCGAAGCTTATGTTTTACTATTGGATGCTTCCAAGACGTTTGATAAAGTTAATTACATTAAGCTATTTCATTTACTGCTCCAAAGAGGGGTGCATCCATTGTATATCAAATGTCTTCTCTATATGTACACTAAACCGGAGCTTAATGTCAACTGGAACGACGAGCGTTCTGCATACTTCTCCACTTCCAACGGCGTTAAACAGGGAGCCGTTTTATCACCGATTTTATTTGGTATATATATAGATGAGCTGCTTTTACGTCTTAAAACGTCAGAATACGGCTGCCTGGTTGGCCAGTTATTTTGTGGAGTAGTTAGCTACGCAGATGACCTTAGCCTTTTGGCTCCCAATTTACATGCCTTGAAAATGGTGTGCAATATTTGTAATATATTTGCAAAGGATTTCTGTCTCGAGTTTAACCCGTCGAAGTGTAAGCTGATTAATTTTAGCAAAAATGAAGATGTATGCTTTCATTTCAACGATGTTCCCGTAGATGTTGTACGTAGTGGTAAACACCTAGGCCATTTAATAGGACATAACGTCTCGAGTGACGTTTTTAGGAAGGCATCATATGACATGATCCGCCGCACTAATTACGTTTTAGCCAATTATGGCACATGCGATGTATTGACGTTATATACGCTTTTTAATTCATATTGTACTTTGTTTTATGGATGTTGTCTGTGGGACCTGCAGCACGAGGATGTACGTAATTTTTTTACCTCCTGGAGAGTATGCATTAGAATTTTTTTTCAATTGTACGCACGGCAGGTTACTCCTATTAATAGCGCAATGTCTGACCATTGAAGATCAAATTTCATATCGTATGTTAAAATTTGTAAATGTCGCATATACTAGTGACAATCAATTAGTAAAATTTCTAGTCAAGATCGCCACAAATGGTACTAGCACTCCCCTATCTTCAAGCTTAAGACACATTTTAGCAAAGAATAAAATGCAGATAGACGACGTTTGTAATAGTGCAAAGGGTCTATTTTTTAAACGTTTATGCACTGAGCGTCTTAATGAATCGCTTACCCATCAAGATAAAGCTTTTGGTGCTTTTGCACAAACTAGTCTTAAAGACAGAGACGCCTGCCGTGATGATAATTTTATGTCGGCTGAGGAATTGGATTGCATCCTGCGTTTTATTTGTACGTCTTGAATGATTTTTTATGTCAACTGATTTTTACTGTGTATCGTTTTCTTTAATGATCGATACGAATAAAGATAATAATAATAATCCCACCCCCCCCCCCCCTTCATTGCTCGGTGGGCGAGAGCCAACCCGCCCCCCCCCCCCCTCCTATATCTGGCAAGCCAACCCCCACCCCCCCTGACCTGATTTAATAGTGACCATTGACGTACTGGTTAAAGAGCGAACTGGAGCGCATTCGCCAAAATAAACAAAATAAAGCACGAGACGCGAGAAGAGACGTCGAGTGCTTTAGTAGGGCCCCTGAGGGTGGGTAGCCATGTCGCGTGTCGATTTTAACAAAAGGTCCATGTCGCGTGTCGATTTTAAGAAAAGTTAGATGTAGCGTGTCGCTAAGTCTTATGTCGCATGTCGATTCTAAGACAACCCCAATGTCGCGTTGTCGATTTTAGAAATCGCCGTGTCGCCGTGTTGAAAAAGCCCCTCTGGGGCCCTTTAGTTGGGGAACTCGAAAACATTAACTGACTGTTAAAAAAAAGAGATCAAATTTGACATGAGGCAGAGGGACTATAGCGTAATCGGAACCCCTGTGCCGGGATATCGAGTACATTGTTGAAGGTTGAATGGTAATTATCACGGCATGAGTGGCATGTTATATAACACTTATTTTATGGCTTCATATAGACCCTGCGCGCAATGTTTCCTAGCTTACCGCTGTAGAACTAGTGCGAGGTAGGGGGATATCAGGGAAGCTGATATGCTGACCTATAGATTGTGTTACGTCGAGTGACGACCAGACTACTGCCGCATCATTCCTTGGAGATTAATGCCGCGTACAGGTTTACTCGCACAGTGGCGTAGCAGATCAATTGTTAACGCCGCGTAGCTGTAGTCCACACGCTACTGAGTGATTCAAAGGCCAGCGTTTGATACACACTCATTTATTCCCGACAATGGCTATGTATGTACTCTACGTATATTATGGTTGCTCGTATGTATGTTACCTATGTATGGTTCAAACTGCAATAAAAAAACTAAGCTGATGAGAAAACCAATAAACTGTGCTGCGCACTACTCTTTACGAAGAAAGACATGGGATCTTTATCCTGCGACCACACAGACATGGCCACAGCGGGGCTTGAACCACCTATCCGCGTGTCGCTAGGCTCTCAGGTGGCCAGAGCACACAATGCGAGGACTCCAGCCCACTGAGCTATCGCGCCCCGCCGAGCTATCTGGGGAACAGGATCGCGTAGAGACAAGGGGGCTGCATTAAGTGTAGATTTTCTACAGACTTTCTTTCATATAAACATACGTACATTACAGTATTTACATCGCAAGCTGAACAGAAGCCGTGCTTATACGTTCGTGCTGTGTTATTAATGCAGCGAGACGTTATGACATACGTGGAGAGTACGTACTGATGTAGCGTTCGAGTGGTATGGTCGCATGCAATGATCCCACCGCTGTCACCAATGTAGCGTTCGAGTGGTATGTTCGCATGCAATGTTCAGCAGCAGACAAGCCAATCTTAAAGTTCTGGGATTTATTTTGTGGTGGAATATATATACATCAATCCATCGTGGTGAATGTTAACCCCTGGGTTGCCGATGTTAACCCTGGGTTACAGATGTTAACCCCGGGTTACAGATGTTAACCCCTGGGTTACCGATGTTAACCCTGGGTTACAGATGTTAACCCTGGGTTACATATGTTAACCCCGGGTTACAGATGTTAACCCCTGGGTTATCGATGTTAACCCTGGGTTACAGATGTTAACCCCGGGTTACAGATGTTAACCCCGGGGTTGCTGGTAGGCCGGAGCGCTGACTGGATCTGTCCCTCGCTGGCTGCCTGCCTGACTGACTCTCTCCGGACCGCCACAGCGGCCCGCTATATATATACTGAACATGAATATTCATAAGGTGCGCTGCCGTTCCGCGGATCAGCGTGGACGGCAACAACCACTGCGTTTAAACTCTTCTATACAAGCATACACACCACAACAATCCAGAACACCAACTTAAATGCAAAGTACAATCATTCTCCCATCAAAGTCTGGTTCTAGAATAAACAAGTACACGCGCAAAAGAACTTAAACGTACTAATTTAAGTAACCGACCCGTCGTAACTACTCTCTCTCTCTCGCTCTGTATCAGAGACTTAGCGCTTCACCCGTGCGGGTAATTATCCGGGGTTAAAATGGTCATTATAGTAAACAATCTGTTTTTCGCTACACTGAAACGGTCATAACGCGGTTTAATGGTGTTCACAAACGTGGCATGTTTAGTAAGGCTCTCAGCTTGGAGTTGGCGGTCCATATGAGAGAGGGAGAGCGCCTTCCGTGCGAGATGGTAACATCCCGTGCGAGGGTGGGGGGGGGGGGGGGGGGGCGCACTACATTACTTCTGTGTGGGTGTGTGCCGCCCATGACGTAGAGAGGATTTAGAGAGCGAGAAAAAAGTGCACGATTTTGCGGTCATTGAGAGAGAAGTATTTGGTTAAAAAATGCATCCAAAATGACCACTGACATTCATGACAAAGTTTCTGGAATATACTTATTTGAACAGCAGTGTGTATTTTTGACGATAGGTGTCGCCTGGGTTATCTGGAACTGTCTATTCCCATAGATGTCGCTGCCACGTTTATGTGTTTTATTCCTCGAAGTCGTGTGTATAACGGTGATACGAATGGTGGCCTGTAACACTTTCATTTGTTTCGTTCTGTTCTTTATACATTCAGTCACATACCGTTTGTGTGTAAGTAAATAATTACTTTTCTGTTACATCAGTTTGACAAGCGTTTATTAGGTCTTCATTTTTGCCCTTCGGCCCAGACGCGTAGTAAAATAATAAACTCATCATGTCGTGTATCGTTTTGTGTAGACCTAGGGTAGTTAACTATTTTAACTTTGACATGCTAACGGACACAATAAGTTAACATTAAAACATAACCGATTAATGATAATGAATATATATTACGCAGTTACACTACCACCATACGCTCCGAACCACAGGGTGGTGGGGGGACGGGGTAGAATAGTAAGGATTAAGAGAACCGCATCTAACAAATATGAAACACCCACCACTATTTCAAAAATAAAAATTCAAAGGTGCCCATTGCCTTCCTACCTTCCTGGATCCGCCACTTCAGGTAGAGCTTATAACAGTAGAGATACAATAATGCCACTGATGCATCGCTTTTTAGTTGGTGATTGGTTAAGTTAAAGATGGAATGGCAAATTGAACGCATATATATGGTTGCTGGTAGCTGGTTGCTGGTAGGCCGGAGCGCTGACTGGATCTGTCCCTCGCTGGCTGCCTGCCTGACTGACTCTCTCCGGACCGCCACAGCGGCCCGCTATAGATATACTGAACATGAATATTCATAAGGTGCGCTGCCGTTCCGCGGATCAGCGTGGCCGGCAACAACCACTGCGTTTAAACTCTTCTATACAAGCATACACACCACAACAATCCAGAACACCAACTTAAATGCAAAGTACAGTCATTCTCCCATCAAAGTCTGGTTCTAGAATAAACAAGTACACGCGCAAAAGAACTTAAACGTACTAATTTAAGTAACCGACCCGTCGTAACTACTCTCTCTCTCTCGCTCTGTATCAGAGACTTAGCGCTTCACCCGTGCGGGTAATTATCCGGGGTTAAAATAGTCATTATAGTAAACAATCTGTTTTTCGCTACACTGAAACGGTCATAACGCGGTTTAATGGTGTTCACAAACGTGGCATGTTTAGTAAGGCTCTCAGCTTGGAGTTGGCGGTCCATATGAGAGAGGGAGAGCGCCTTCCGTGCGAGATGGTAACATCCCGTGCGAGGGTGGGGGGGGGGGGGGGCGCACTACATTACTTCTGTGTGGGTGTGTGCCGCCCATGACGTAGAGAGGATTTAGAGAGCGAGAAAAAAGTGCACGATTTTGCGGTCATTGAGAGAGAAGTATTTGGTTAAAAAATGCATCCAAAATGACCACTGACATTCATGACAAAGTTTCTGGCATATACTTATTTGAACAGCAGTGTGTATTTTTGACGATAGGTGTCGCCTGGGGTATCTGGAACTGTCTATTCCCATAGATGTCGCTGCCACGTTTATGTGTTTTATTCCTCGAAGTCGTGTGTATAACGGTGATACGAATGGCGGCCTGTAACACTTTCATTTGTTTCGTTCTGTTCTTTATACATTCAGTCACATACCGTCTGTGTGTAAGTAAATAATTACTTTTCTGTTACATCAGTTTGACAAGCGTTTATTAGGTCTTCATTTTTGTCCTTCGGCCCAGACGCGTAGTAAAATAATAAACTCATCATGTCGTGTATCGTTTTGTGTAGACCTAGGGTAGTTAACTATTTTAACTTTGACATGCTAACGGACACAATACGTTAACATTAAAACATAACCGATTAATGATAATGAATATATATTACGCAGTTACACTACCACCATACGCTCCGAACCACAGGGTGGTGGGGGGACGGGGTAGAATAGTAAGGATTAAGAGAACCGCATCTAACAAATATGAAACACCCACCACTATTTCAAAAATAAAAATTCAAAGGTGCCCATTGCCTTCCTACCTTCCTGGATCCGCCACTTCAGGTAGAGCTTATAACAGTAGAGATACATGAATGCCACTGATGCATCGCTTTTTAGTTGGTGATTGGTTAAGTTAAAGATGGAATGGCAAATTGAACGCATATATATGGGGACATATCTTTTTAACGAGCCACCGGTGCTCCATCTTGGACGTACATTTCTTATTTCGCGTCACAATACGAAAGATCAATAATATGACGACCGTAGTGTCGGTCTGTTTCTAAATAGAGTGAGAAATAAACACACAATAATGTGTGTGTCTAATCTGAAGTATTTTTGGTTAGATGAATACGTGATTATATATATTGATAAACACGTTACGTAGGATCAAGGAACGATGTACATACAGATGCCAGATTCCAATTAATATTTTGGGTCGCTAATATTCTTGGAGCTTAAAGGAAGTGCTTGATAAAAGTACATTGGACCAACATGAACTTGATTACAAGCTGCTACGTAAAACACTATCATTTTGTCGTTTCATTCGATCGTTAAAAATATACATGCATATATATATATATATATATACAGGTATATACGCCTAAGCAAGACAGTCAAGGTTTTATGTGATAATAAAATCTAGCAATATATCTATATAATCTAAACACCGGAAAATATGTGTGCATGTGGTCTAGGGTGGTGGAGTAGTCATGTATGCCAACATCGCGGTCACGGGTCTGGTGACGAGGAGTCCGAGAAGGGCTGCGGACCACGTGTCTCCCCCACGTGGTATGGACCGCGGCGGCGATCATGTCTGTGGCGACAAGTAGTCGAACATAGAATGTAAACAAACAAGCAGGTATACTGGGCATGGAATCTAAGAGGTAAAACTTGTTGCTCGGGATTGATTTGAACCACTATCTGCTTCTGAGGTCCAAAGTCAGATTTCGGATCCTTATATCCAGATACTCAGATCTAGAGCATGATATGCAGAGCCTGCATTTCAGAGCTGTAATCCAGGGTCTGAGATCCAGATACATCAGATCCAGTACATCAGATCCATATCCTAAGATCCAGATCATGAGATCAAGAAATTCATAATTTGATATAAAGATGCAGAAATCTAGAGATCTAGGGATGCACATTATCAAACATACGTTTTTTTCTATGATACGTAACCTTTTTTACCAATGGTATAACTAATACCATTAGCCATTTCAGGGGCGGATCTACGAATTTGCCAAGGGGGGGTTGCTCTCTGAAAAACTCGCAACCGGGGGTGGGGGCGGAGGTGCACTGCTGAGAGAAGCCGACTTTAAGAGTGTATGTTCAGGTTCCCAAGGGGGGGGGGCGGATGCAACCCCCTAATCTCCCCCCCACCCCTGGATCCCCCCTGCATTTCCCGGTCTGCTGACGCCTGGATCTATATGTTATTACGATGGTCGGTGAACGACGTAGTGCAGTAGCATGTGAACTCGTCGCTCCATGGGATACAGCTACCACCGTTCGTGCATGGCATGCTGCCACACGGTCCGTCTGCAACACCAGCAAACATGCATGGGCATTATTTGTATGACATTCTTTGGCACTGCGACTCTGCGATCTGTTCTGTGTCAAACAGCAAGTGTAAAAGAAGATCTAAAATGTTGCATAAGGCAGGCCGACAGTGACACACCACGGGCCGACAATGACATACCAAGGGCCGACAATGAATTACCACGGGCCGACAGCGACACACCACTGGTCGACAATAGCAATAGGGATATGCTTATTTCGATTAACGCTGTCGCCTAAGTTGTTCCAAATGTAACTTTGTGGATTATATTAACCAATCATCAACCCTTTCATTCTGCGGTCATTAGCACACTCGTTCACCATTGAACTGGTATTAATTTATTGAGGTATTTCTGGCATAATTAACCTATGTCGATCAGATCAGTGCCACTCATTTTATTTCGATTATTGTAGTTGTTGGGCATTGTGCAGACGGTTAACTACACCATGGGATACTTGGAATAGCCTAGCAACCTTGGATAGGTGATCGGTGATCATGTGGCAGCGGCCGCCATCTTGGTTATCGCCATCATCGCGGCCGTGGTGGTGGTCGAGAAGAGGAGGAGAAGGAACAAGGACCGGCTGGGCGTGTTGGTGACACAGTATCCATCCAACATGGATGACTGGGTCGTACTGCCCGCCCCGCCTTGTGATCACAGCTTGGGTGGAAGCATGCACTTCGAGAAGGACGTTGATACGCGGGAGCGGGAACGAGTCGATTACATTCCCTTACAGAGAGAGAGCGCCGAGGCTGGAAGCGGCTAAATGATCAGGAACTGCAGGGCAATCGGCTACTTTACAGCTCCAACCGCAATCACATGAATACGAACTAAAGGACGAAGGGGGGCAATAAGGATTGTGACGCGCCTCAAAAGGCATGTTGCGCGAGACACGTGGCTCTCGATGTGTGTTTATTGTTGAGTGAGACACGCCAGCCGAAGCACGTGGTTCTCAATGTGCTAGTACTATATTTCACCTCAGACAGGTGGCTTAATGTTGTGGAGTTAGAAAATGTTTCGCAGAGTCTAGACACGTGGTCATCAATATGTCTGTGGTCAACTAATATATGTCAGGCGAGACACGTGGGTCTTGCTGTGTGTTGATTTTTTCAGTAAGGCATTCCTGCTGAGACTTATTCGAGATGTTTTAATTATTTTGTGTGGCGTGCTATTCAAGACATGCAATGCGCTGTGTGTTATTCCAGTAACTACCCAGCTAACACATAACGTTTTC